>JAVYIG010001518.1:0-327227 GCA_035222895.1 Strongylocentrotus droebachiensis | reverse complement strand
TCATAGTTTAATGAAATTATTAGAGAAAAAAGATGATTCGTTGTTCATTCTCGACTCTTAATCCTTGTCTGAATTCAATTCCCCCCTTCTGCGCTTTGCGCGAAAGCTTAACGTTTCATTAAATTATAAGAGAAAGAAGACGATTCGTTGTACCGTCATCGAATCTTTATCCTTGTCTGAATTGAGTTTTCCCTCCCACCCCCTCCCGAGCGATGCGCGGAAGCTTTGACATTTCATTACATTATTAGAGAAAGAAGACGATTCGTTGTACCGTTCTCGACTTGTCAGAATTTTCAAAAATGTTACTTTGTCTGCTCCTTTTTCGTCATATGTCCTCTTACTGCCCCTACCGCCCCTGGCTACGCGCCTGCTTTAAAGAGAAAATGAAACAATCATGATTGTGATAGCACACAATTAGGTTAGTAGAAATGAAAGGAAAAAAAATCTATTACACCAACCATGGATAAATCACGGCCTGGAGCGTCATAGTTTTGTGTTATCGGGCGAGGGCCGGGGCGTAGCGACCAAGCGAGATTTTGCAATGTTGAATGCTGAAATTATGCATTCTAGAAAATCCCTAAGCCCAATATGTACGTTCTTTCCGCTATATTTCCTTCTAGCTATATTTCTAAATTTCCTGGGGGAAGTGTCCCCCTATCGGGCCCAGGATTGCCGTCCCTGTCCATGATTACTACCAACATGAGTTCAAATACAAGCACAAGCGAGTTGGTATGAGCTGAATCCAAATGAATGGCAAAATAAGAGTTGTGAAGCGGCCCTATCGTTAATTTAAAATTTGACTGTTGAGTATATAACTCCTATTTAAAAGACATCCAAAATATTGTGCCCTTTTCAAATTTCTCACTAAAGAGCGATGACCGCAGGGGCTGTTCTTAACGTTTAAGTTTGAATCCGCGGCCCCCCTCTATTCAATAACGTTTGCCAAGCCTTCTGTAATGATCCCAAATCTCCCGTTTACAGTTTTCCCTTATTCGTCGTTCTTGTCACTTAGCGCCATTTCCTTGTCTTTCCCCTTTTCTCACCCGACTTCTCTCCCCCCCCCCCCACCCACTCAGTGTTATCTAGGGTACGCACATGTGCTATGTTCCCTCTCTTTGAAAGCACCCATCTATCTCCGGTGTGTAAAGTCAGTACGGGCCGGATTTTTGTGTATTACGGGCTGGACTTTATTGCGTGAAAAGTAACTCTTTATCGGAAATTTTGGGAACATAAATTTGGTCCCTCCGACCCCGGAGTGGGAGGGACGGGGAGGGGGGGGGGGGGGGGGCTTTCTTCTTTATCTTTTCTCTTCTTTTTTCCTCTTCTTCTCCTTTCTTTTCTCTTCTCCTTTTTTTTCTCCTCTTCTCCTTTATTTTTTCTCTTCTTTTCTTCCTCTTTTTTTTCTTCCTTTTTTTTGCGCCGCCAATAGGGGGGGCCGCGGCCGTTTCGGCCCCCCCCTGGATCCGCCACTGTATATCAGGTTTAGATGACGGGGAACAATTTGAACCGAAAGGTACACATAAATGATTCCTGCAATTTTAGGGTCACAATCCACAATCCAAAATGTTACAGATTGCCAGATAATCATTTAAAATGATGACCAAATGAAATACCTGTTGAAGACACTTTGTCTTCAAACATATAAAACAATACATTTTCCACATATTTTCAGAAAATATACATTTGATCCAAACACTTTCTATTGCTATTACTGTATGATAGAATCTTTCTGAGTTTCTGAACCCAAGTTGATCTACATGACATTGTATTAATGGCTAAGACCAGGATGCTAAGAGGGTGAAATAGGGGGAGGAGGTGAAGGGACAGGGGGAGTGGAGAGGAAGAGGGAGAGGAAGGGGAGGATTGTGGAGCAGGGTTTAGGGTAGTCCAGCCTCTGTACCGTTTTCGTTTAGCGCACCCAATCAGCTGATAAAATAACACACCCTCAACGTTGAAAGTAGACCTAGCCATTACTAATGCATATTCATTGGGGCATAAGCGAAGGCACTACGTCAGCATACATTAGCGCGAACTTTTGACCCCCGACACTGGCAGATTCGTCTGGACGTTCGTGTGGACGGAAATTTGGGGATTGCGCGATCAGTGGAGAGACCGCGATGTGTGTGGGGGATAAAAAGAACGAACGGACTGAATCTGGACTAGGTTTAGGGGTGTCAACATAGCTTACATGTACTTACCCTTAGTTGCACAGTATTTGAGACATCTTGGATTTGCCTCCAGGCAGGAAGCAATATCTTCTTCTGAGCTGACAAGTCATCTTGCATTTGAGCAAGTATCTGAAAAACAATATAGCAATGCCCATCCACAGTTCATGTCTCTTAATTTTGCCTTTAACTTCAAGTTTTATTGGCTCATATGAAGAAAAACTAATTATTTGGTATTACATTTATATATTGGAAGTTATTTTGGAACCTGAATCATAGAGAAGTTACAATTCGTTATTGAATCATAACAAAAATCAGTCAACGAGATCTACAGCTCTACATAAAATGCATTTACAGAGTATGACCTGACCCCAGTGACATGACTGCTATATCACATTATAATGTCTATAATAACATTACCTCTATGTCCAAAGGAAAAAGAATGGGAATTATGGGAGAAAAAAAGAAGAAGGAGATGGAGAAGGGCAATCTTGTTATCTAGTCTGTATGCCAGTTTTGCTACACCATGATTCTTTATACATCATTTCTATATATGGGTAATTCCATAAATTAGGGACCTACCTTATGACATTTTTGGTGTCCCACACAAGGAACCCACACTTATTTGTGGCTCTGAATAAAGACTTAAATAGTGGAGTGAGATTGTTGAGTGATTCTAGGTATGAGGATGCAATATTATGCCTCGATTTGAATTAGGTGTATCCTGTGTTCCCTGCTGTGCATACATGTACATGTAGCACATGTACATGTACTGTTTTAACATACTCTAACTTTACATCATGTAGACTTATGTGCCATTGTTCCTACATGTACATGTACATGTGAACAAACTATAACACAAAGTATTGTTGGCAAACTTTTTTTTCTGCAGCTTCACTTGGTCAAGAATTTATCATAACTGAGATGTGCTTTTCAGTGAACAATATTTCAAACAAGTTATGAAGAGTTTTATTTATATTTTTCTAGTCAATATATTACTTAACCCCCCCCCCCTCCCCCTGCAAAAAAAAGTATAGAGAACTGGGGGAGAGTGGCATGATGCATACTTCCCCCTCACAATCTAAATACAGGGGTGGAGACGGTCTTCCTCGCAATGGAATCAAACTACCAGATCTCAAAATTTGCTTAATCAGAAAGAAAGAAAATGGTCATCAAACTTACCTCTCTGTTGCTTGAAGCAACCTGGCTTACGAGCTGACAATCATGGCCTTTATGAGGTCCATACACCTGGCAGTATATGCAGATTACCATGCTATCTGTTAAACAGTACACCTTCTTGGGCTCGTTTTTATGTTCATTGCATAACAGCATCTAGGACAAAGAGAGGCATCATATTAATATTAATAATAATAATAATTAACAATAACCCATTCCAAAAAAAAAGTAAACTTTCTGAAAAAGTCTAAAAAAATGGACCGTTTCATGTAATTCTAGATGGTCTAAAATATTACTCTTTAACTCAAATAGAACCAAATTTGTTGGGTTACAGAAAATAATGGTCCTTACCTTTGTCGTTAAAGAACAATTCTAAATTATGAAATAGAGTTGCGGAGTTAATAATAGAGTGGGTGCTCTAGAAAAGTTGGTGATTAAGCATAGAGATGGATGATCCGTCAAATGCGTTGTGGATATAACGATACGACGTTACAATTTCAAATTCAATTCAATTTCGGTTTTATTACAAATATACCAAATAAAAAGTCCAAAGACTAACAATAATTGGCTTACAATGTATCATATAAAAATGCATTAAAATCAGTAGATTTAAAAATTCAGTAATAAGTTAAAATACATTGCTCACATTGTATCATATAAAAATGCATTAAAAACAGTTGAATTAAAAATTCAGTAATAACTTAAAGTATGAAAAAAAGATTGTAAGTTATAAAATGGTGATAATCAGTTTGTCAGTGAATTGAGAAGAAAGAAGAAATAAAGAGTGAAAAGTGGAAGAGAGGGAGAGAGAAAAAAAGAGTTCAATTCATGAAGAAAAAAAATGTAAGCAAATAAACGAGAATTGAGTTGATTCAGCTTAATGAAGCATTGTAAAAGTAAAATGCACATAATACGGAAATGTCAAATGTTACACGAATAAAAATGCCATTATGGAATTGTTATTATACTGTTTAAAATTGGTGAATGTCAATGACCTATACATATTGGTGAACATTATTAATGAGTAATTATCACATTGTCAGAAAATTGAGAAGAGGAAATACAAGACAGAAATAGAGAAACAGCGGGAGAGGGGAGGAGGGAAAGGAGAAGGAGAGAGAGAAAGAGCTAGAGAAAGGGAGGAAGAGAGAGAGAGAGAGACGGAGAGAGGGAGAGAGTTCGAAAAATTACAATACATAAAACAGATCTAACAAGATTTCAGTTGATCGAATTTAGCAAACGAACAAGAGAGGGAACTGCCGATTGTTTGTAACGCTGGGTTCTGCAACGTGGTAGGGACAAATGATCGGAGTTTCTTAAACTGCGGCAAGTAGTCACATGGCGCGGTTGTGGCAGGAGATGGCGGTGTCTTTGAAAACCCAGAAGTGATTTCGCAAATCGCGTGAGGATCTCAACACGTCGGCTATCAAGAGATGAAATGTCAAATTGGTGAAGAAGGTCATCATAGTGAGAGTCAGTCGGGTAACAAATCATGCGAAGAGCTCTCTTCTGTACTCGTTCAATTTCAGCAGACTGGCGCAGGGTTAAACTTGTTCCCCAAACAGGTACTGCATACTTTAGTATTGGTCGTATGTACACAGAGTATATGAACACGAGATCTTCCGGTTTGACACCAAACTTCTTGAGTTTACATAGAATGAAGAGGCGACGTGATGCATTTCCGACCATGCGTTTCACCTGCTCTTTCCATTTTAGATCATCCTGAACGATAACACCAAGAAGTTTAAAAGATGAGCAGGATTGCAAGGGTACATCACGAATGGACAAATGAACAGGGGGAGGAGCATGACGAAGAAAAGAGACTTGCAACACTTGACACTTTTCCGGTTTAGGAGCCATATCGTTGTCATCACACCAGCGACTTAAGGAATCAAGATTCGACTGCATTTCTGACGGCCGCGAGTGATGAACAACTTCCACAAGTGACAAATCATCGACATACTTCCAGTAGTCACAATTTTCAGCAGCATCGTTGATCATAACAAGGAATGTGATAGGGCCAAGCTTCGTCCCTTGTGGAACACCGCAAGAGAGCTGTCGGGATTCAGACGATACACCCTTGAAGCGAACAGACTGCGTTCTCCGCGAAAGAAAACTGCAGATGGTTGGCAGAATGGACCTATCAACACCGAGATTGATCATTTTCTTGATGGCAATAGTGTGATTGATCTTGTCGAAAGCTTTACAAAAGTCGATGGCACAGACATTGGCGACAAAGCCTGGCCGGTCAAGGCCTTTGTGAATATGGTCAAGCATTCCAACAAGGTAGTGATCGACCGAAGAACCCTACATGTTTCCAAATTGGTGAGAATCCACAAAGGGCTTAATGTCCTCCATTACCCAGTCAGCAAGAAATCCCTCGAAGAGGCGAGCCAGAATGGGTGTGATGGATATTGGTCGTAATTGGTCATATCCGGTAACACGACTGCCCTTTGGAATAGGACAGACAGAAGAATCTTTCCAGGCATCAGGAAAGCATCCAGATCTCAGACATAAGTTGAAAAGAACTGTAAGGGGTTCTGAAATCTCATAAGCGAACTCCTTAATCAACCGAAGCGGTAGATCCCTAGGATGACACGCCTTCGACACATTCAACTGACGAAGCCGCTCAAATACCTGCCGACGGTCGATGATTGGCGGGCAAGAAGCGGCTGGCAAATAAGCCGGAAGTTGATGTGTGTTCAAAGGAGGAAGTGTAGTGCAAATCTGGGCGAAATGTTGATTCAGTTCGTTGGCAATTTCTACAGTAGACTTCTCGTCTTCAGGGAGACGCAGTGATTGCTTACGAAGGCCAGCCATGTGTCGAATTTGCTGATGCCATTTGCCTGGTTCAGCGTTTCTTAGATTGGCAGTTTTCCGTTCGTAGAAAGACTTCTTGGCAACTTTGATCTCCCTTTGGACGGCGTTACGTAATCGTTTATAGGAGACGCAGTTAGTCTTGAACGCCTTGTCACGTCGCAAAATTAATTCGCGGAGATTGTTCGTAATCCAAGTTTTGTCGCTTGGACGACGCTTAGTCGTGACAAGTTCAAAGAAAAGTTCATGTTGACGGGTCAGTAGTTGTTGCAATTGCTCAGCCATCGAATTAGCATCAGCACAATCGGTGACGCAAGACCAATCAGTCCGAGTTATCCACTGGCCGAAAGCGCGTAAAGCGGAGTCTCGAAACGGTAGAAAGGAAACACATGATGCAGACCGAGGAGAAATGGCACATCTGGAACTGAAAGCGACCAACGCATGGTCACTTGTAGAAATCGGAGCTGATATAACTGGTTCCTCATAATGATCCGCGAGATCAGTTATGATCTTGCCAAGAATTGAGGAACCACGGGTAGGTTTGGTAACCACTTGAGACATCAAAGTGTGCTGCGTGATTGTTGAGGTATCAACGTCATTGAAGTCACCCATGATGATAAAAGAAGATCGATCAGACATCGATTTCACTGTATCCACCGTAGCAATGATGTGATCCAACAATTGCTCCTGGTATTGAGATCGAGGAGGCGAGTACACCACACACACAAAGATGTCATTAAGGAGGCGAACAGTACTAGATGATCGAAGTTTCACCCACAAAACTTCAAGACACTCGGGGACAAGATCAGAAAACACTTCCGTAGCATTAATGTCATCTCTCACAAACAAAGCAATTCCACCGCCCAATCGATGTTGACGATCGTGATTAAATTGACAAAAGTTCGGTAGCTGACAAGAAGAAGCTGGATTATCGACTGAAAACCAGGTTTCAGTAACAGCAATGAGTTGATAGTTGCAGTGAGATGATTTAATGACTACCTGTAGATCACTGAATTTGTTGTTAAGCGATCTTGCATTAAACAGAAGTACCGACGGTAAGGTTGGTTTTAGATGCAGTTGCTTTGTATTGATTAGATTCGAAGTATTTATTCCACGAGGTCCAGAAGTTCGTGTCTTTCTAGAGAGTGGCTTAACTACATCAATGGGTCTACGAATGTGAGATCCTGCTCGACGACCACGGGGTCGGGGTTTCGACCGCGAGATCCCAAGCGAATCAATGTTTACACATACATCAGAGGGCAAACGAACTTTGCTAGTATCTGAGCGATTACGTAACTCATAGAGTTCGAGTCTGGAGTAACTCATAATGTGACGATCCTCAGTCATGACAATGAATGACACACAACACACACAAAGCAAAACCACTTTGCATAACAAAACTAGGGTTCGAGTTCCCGCGTCAAACCGGGTAGATATAAATCTACGTGTAAAGTTACTATGCCTATAACTCGACGTACCTTCAGGTTCAGACTCCATTTCATTCCTTTCGACAAACGGATAGCAGAATCATATTTTCACACTAAAAGAATCCTGTGGGTCCTCCAACTTATATGAAAGACATTGATAACCAGTTTGAATCACAAATAGAGCAAATCTTGAAGAAAAATGAAATTAACAGAAGAGAAACAGAGACACGAATGTTGGTCGCAGCTATGACAGCGCCCTCTGATGATTATCTCAAGGAGAGATTACATTACGGTGTTACGGCATGTTACGGCATGTTACGGCGCTAAACTACTGATTTACGGCGTGTATGTTTGCTGTACAATTGTGTTAACTTTTTGTTTACCTATGAAATAATACAATAATGTGACTTGGGTTCTATTTCTCTAGTTAAAAATGTTTTGTATATTTTATCTCTGTTCCCTAGTAACATGACTAAATTGCAATTGTTATCTTTGTATTCAAATCTGTTTTGATGATGTTTTGAGAGAGTCCAAACATAGCCCTGAATTAGAATTATCAAAGTGTTGTGTGAAAGTCCAAAGAACTCGACGGTATGAACAGGGCGGAGTAAAACGAGCTTCATTTGTCGAAAGTCTATCGAGAGGTTCATAAAGTCAATGCACGATCAATAAGAAACAAGGGTACTATTGCTGAAACGTAATTCAAATACAAAAGACACTAGACCTACCGGTATACAAAATCAATACCCTTTACACATATAGGCTACAATACGCTTCCCAGCGTTGCCATGCGAGGATCACAGTATGGGTCAATACACATTCCTTTATTTAGTTGATCGAACAATAGATATTGATCCAACCTACAACGACGTTGTAAACGTTCCTCAGAAAGTCTAACTCAAAGTATACCGGTAGAAAGAAAGTCAAAGAGTCAAAATTCCATAGACACGAGTGTTAAAAGTCAGTTCCACAAATAAAATAACTATCCACTATTCAAAACGTCAATAATTCCTAAATATTTTAAAGTAAAATTCAAAATGTCACAATTCACATAGAAACACGTGTTGTAAGTCACATTTTGCTCGAAAAAAAACTAAGTCCAGCAGAGAAAATCACTAAGTAAAATTCATAAAGTCACAATCACATTGACACGCGTGTTATAAGTCAGTTTTTATCGAAAAAATGTACAAGTCCAAAATGACAAATCCCTAATTAAATTCAAAAATTCAAGACCTCGTCAAAACCCCATAGACACGCGTGTTATAAGTCCGTTTTTTCTCGAAAATAGACTATGTCAAAGTTAATGTACACGAGTCAATTAGAAATAGTATAAGTACGAAAATATTTGTGTACAAAACCTATGGCCGTCCCCATACTCACTGCTATAACTACTACCATCATCATCATGATTATCATTATCGTCATCATGACAATCATGATCATGATCAAGTAGTTCATTTTTCAATACTTTGTGTCATATTCATTAGGCCTACTTATTTTGATATTTGTTTGCAATAAATTTGATCATGAGCATTATGCATCATCATGATAATTTCTCAATTTTTCGTTCATCAGTTAAGCTCATCAGATTAGTTCAGCTCATCAGTTCATCCGTTAAGCTCATCAATTCAGTTCATTTCACATCAGTTCAATTTATCAGTTCATCAGTACTTCATTCATCATTTTACATTAACATCATTTTGAAGATGAAGATGAAGATGTGCATGATCATAAGAATTGAAGACAGACCACCTAAAACGTCCCCAAGACGAATTAAATTTCTAGTTTTTATTTCTTCCGTACACTTTTTTGTGCACACGTTTACTCAAAATCGACAAGGTCAATTTCCTTCGAATTTCTGTCAGTCATCAGGCTCTATAATTTCAAGTCTAATCAACTTTTTCAAGGTCATTAAGTCATCATGACGTCATCCAGGCGCCATTTTGTAAAAATCAGGTCATTATCATATCTCGATAACGAGTCATAAAAAAAAAAACATATTTGGTATATATCAATTTCAGGTCAAAGGTCAACTAAAAATGTCAACAAATTTTGCGCGCGCACCTCGACGTACGCGCGCATCTAAATTTTAAAATGCTCAAATTTGTTCCAAAATTTTTTTGCACACGTTTCAGGCCATTGTTAGCATTTTCAAAATTTTGCGCGAGAGCACTCATGTGTGCGCGTTTCCGCGCGTAACCGCGCGTACTGACATTTTGCAACATAGAAACGCCAAATTTCCTCTATCATATTAATCACATTTTTCCAAGCATTTTGATACCTTGTTCACTTTTTTCTGACCAGTGATAACGCAATAAGCGTCCGTCAAAGTTAACAGCACGCGCGGATCTGCGCTATTCTTATCCACATTACATGTGCAAAAACAAGCCTATACAAAATTCATTTTAACTCTTCAGAATGGATAGATACTCCCAATTTGTTTTCTTATTTAGATAGATTATGAGTCGGAGATATGATTTCATGTCTCATTTGACCCTCAATTAACTCATGACGTCATCATAATGGACTCCGAACTCAAAATTTTAATTTGCATATTATGACGTTAGCAGATTTTTGGAAAATTGATTGTATCTCTGTAAATATTGATCAATTTTCTTTTAAATTTTGATATGTTCTAGCTGAGAACATTCTTTACAAATGCATTAGTCACTCATGATATTTCATTTTTATAATGGCATCATGGCGTATTTTTGCGATTAAAGGAGGCATGTCAATTTTTCACATTTTGCGTGTATTCTCTATGGGACATGACTTTTTCTCAAAACTGGATTCTACATTCTTGTCTTTCGCGAGCAATATCTCCGTTGTTTTATCTTCGTTAACGCTGAGCTTTGAGTATGTTGTAGCTGAGACAATATGCTATCATAATGTGCCCTTTATTTTTCGATCAAATGCCGGGATCATGCTCATATTTTACTTACAAAGTGGGATTTGAGAATTCCATTTTCCGTTTACGTGTAATCTCTATAGGAAATGTTTTGGTATATCGGTAACGCACTTGACTTCCGACCTCGAGACCCCTGGTTCGAGTCCGGGCGTCTCCAACAATTTTTTTCTTCACTTTTTTTTCTTTTTGACCTTTCACTGTACCATCTCCTTTGAATATTAAAACACGTACAATCGCAAATAATGTAATAAATAACCTTATTTACTTTATTATTACCCTATTATCACTTGATCCATTACTTTTCGCGTGTAATCCTTATAGTAGATGACTTTTTCTCAAATCTGGATTCTACATTCTTGTCTTTTGCGAGCAATATCGCCGTTATTAGGTGGTCTGTCGTAAACAGATCACCTATTGATTTCGTCAGAATTTTCTTTCTTCTTTATTTATTTACTTATTTATTAGGTGGTCTGTCGTAGACAGATCACCTATTGCTTTCGTCAGAATTTTCTTTCTTCTTTATTATTATTAAGTGGTCTGTCGACAGATCACCTATTAGTTTCGTCAGGATTTTTCTTTCTTTATTTATTTTTATTTATTTCTCCTCATTTTGTTGTGCCTAGGATAACTCAGATCGGTTTAGTCAATTTCGTTCAATTTTGACACAGTCATGAGACGTGACAGTAACATTTTCAAGGTCATCAAATTATCGTGACGTCATCCAGGCGCCATTTTGTGAAATCACATTATCCATCATATCTTCATGATGCGTACTCAGAAATCATTCATATTCATATCACATATACTTCAGGTCAAGGGTCAACAGGTTATGTCATCAAAGGTCAAATAAAGGTCACGACGCGCGCAAACGCGCGCGTTAAAATTTTAAATTGCTCAAAATCGCTAAACCATTAAACGAGAGTACGAATCAGGTCATTTTAAGCATTTCAACATTTTCCGTCCGTATGTGTTTCCGCGCGCATTGTGCGCGCTAACAGCGCGCGGAAAAGATCAAATTCAAATTTGTTACATGATTTTGATTCCTCTTACCGTAATTGACAATTTACAAGAATTTCAGTCACTCTTAACCTTTCAAAAGGCTGTGAGCGCGCTTCAAAGTTCAAAATCCGCGCGTGCTGCTGTGGGCAATATAATGCAAATTTGATCAAAAACATGCCATTTTAAAAATCGAAATAGCTCTTCAGATAGTCCATCGACCCCAAATTTTCATATCATGGTTGGAAAAACCATGAGTTGGAGATCTGATTTCAAACCACCTTGACTCGTACAAAGTGAAACAAAGTCATCATATTGGCATCTAAACTCAAACAAATGTATTTTGTTGATGACGTCATTTTTGTCTTTGTTTAATTGAGTTTATCTCGCTTATCGGTGATCGATTTTCTCCCAGATTCTGATATGTTGTAGCTGAGATAATTCTCTACTAGGATTATGGCATTTATTTTTCATTTGGATGACATCATCATAGTGACATATTCGATTAAAGGCGACAATGCATAATTTGTCATATTTGCGTGTTATGTCTATGGGAGGTCACTTTTTTCAAAACATGAATCTGCATGACAATGTGTTTTGACCAGTATCTCGGTTGTTATTCAACTGTTTTCTCCCAAATTTTAGTATGTTGTAGCTGAGACTATATGCTATCTAAATCATTCCTCATTTTTCCGATAAGATGTCGGAATCACGCTCATTATCGTGATCATCATCATTATTATAATGATGATAATCATCCTCATCAACATTATCATGATCATCATCATCACCATTACTATCATGATCATCATCATGTTCATCATGATCATCATTGTTTACATGTCTATATAATTTCCCCCATTCTCAAATCTATCATAAGAAGTGAAGAGAGACCACCTAATTCGTCCCCATGACGAATTAAATTTTCTAGTTATTCTTAATTATACACATCTCATACAATAATACTTCACCGCAAAACTCTTTCACTCAACAGCAACCACTTCAGACTTCAGTATCAATATTTTGTAGCACCGTGTAACGTTTGAGGAAATCATGTTTGTTTATGTATAAATCAACTATAAATCAAGTATCCTTCAAATTTCAGGTCCAGCTTATTTCCACATCTCATACTCTTTGTTATCGTCTTCAGTTAAAGTGTTTGGTTATGAGTCCAATTCACATCACAAGTAGATAAGAAATTGTAACACAATAACGACAGGTGGCAACAAATGATTAACTATCATTAAAAAAACATGTTATTAAGCAATTGCATATAAGCATACAATGTTTAAAATAGGGAAGATGCCTAGATTATGGTACACAATAAAGCATAAACATGTGCATACGTTTCCGTCCTCAACAAATGATATTTAATTACTTCATGAGATTTATATTGTATGTCCTCGATTATCTACCTAACAAGGGCATCTTGAATTTTTGGACTGGATAAAGAGGACAACATTTTGCAAATTTGATAGCTAAGTCCAATCAATTATCTCCTACCTTGAATTTGATTAAAACTGGAGAGGGGTCTTAGAATTACGAAAGAGATGGAGGTGGATTTACCACACTTAATTACATAAATGTACATGTATTACGTAAAGCATGACCTGGGGAGTTGAGTAAATTATGAATAGTCAACACAAATCTTTCACATTATAATATTCATATGAAAATATGGAAGTTCTCAAGGAACAATATTAGATTAAGTAGTTAACTATTGAATAGTTTTTGCAGAAAAGTAGTACATTTTAAATTCTGGCAAACACCCCCTGGTACACAGGTAAATGATGAAGAAATTAATACGGTGTACAATGCATGCTCTAAAATGGAGACTATTTATCAAGTTTAAACGTCGAGAGTAGGGATATCTTTATTACAATTCAGTTATCAATGCAAACAGAAAGTAAAATAGAACATAATATGAATAGACAATGAAAAGCAACAGTCCCACAAAATAAATTACATCATTTAAGAAACCATGTTTTATGAGGAGATGCTCAGTACTTTCTGACAATAATAATCTCTTTATAGTAAAAATGAGGAATAATGAAACAAATACAATCTGCTTGGTACAATTTGCATTTACAAAATACACCTTTTCCATTTGCTAAACATGGCAGCAGAATATTCTCCAATGTGTGACATGAGCCCTATTGCCAAACAATTAAAAAACCAATAGAATAGCCAACATACTTCATGATAAAATTGCTCTATGGAAAAATACGAGGAAAGGATAGTTAAAAAGGACGATAAGAACAAAGATATGAGCTTCTAGTACAACCCATAATGTTTTTAATTTTCTGGAGGCATGTTCATAGGTTAAATCTAACTACAAAATATTTCAAAGTTTATGCTCTTAATATATCCTCAGCAGTTTAATTTTTAGAATCAATAACATGTAGTCAATAATTGATCACTACTTTTCAATTGCAAAATTGTTGGTTTAATCTGAACTTTAAATGACCAGATATTTGACGTGTGTGAGTTTATGCTATTGATCTATAGCACACTGCACTGATAACATGATTCATACAGTAATTATGGTTGTAAATAAACAGGCATTTGTGACAACAAAAAAATACATTGGTGAAGCTTTCTAACTGAATCAGAATCAAAAGGGATAAAATGCACCCAATACAGAATATGCATATTTCGATATACTGTGCATACTCTCAAACAAAAAAGCAATAAGTGTATACACAGCAGGTCTAGAGATGACAGAAAATACCAAATCCCTTAATATATATAAATATATATATTCATTTATAAAATTGTATTTCCCCCTCATATAATACATGTAAAAGATGACTTTCATTGATTCAAATTTAGCAACAATGTGATATTATCCTAAAATGGTCGATAAAATTCACAGCTGTTTGCCATGTATTTACATTTCTGTGTCTGTTCGACACGATTACACGAAATTCTGGATAAGCCATTCGTGTACACCATTAGCGCAATCTGACGCCTGTTTTTCTGTTGCCCTTGTTTCTTCCTTCAGCCATGACTCGAATATGTCTCTATCTTTGTTCTTCATTAGGTACTGTCCGAAAACTTTGGCGGCCTGTGGATATAAAGAAGGAGAGCAAGAGAGACAGACAGAGAGAGAGAGAGAGAGGGGAGTGTGGGGAAGGGGGGGGGGGGAGAAAGAAAGAGAGAAAAAGTATGATACGCTTTTTTAAATCACTGGTATGCACGACACTGGTTTTTGTGTGTGTTGTTGTTGTTTTGTTGTGTTAGTTATCTCTGTGTTTGTATTCATAAAAAAATAATCTTTTTCAAAATAACCAGGGATTATAGGCAATGTATGATAGATTAGTATCGTTTAGAAAGGGGTGCTCAGATGAACAAGGCGACATTATTATGGAATTTATTGGTAAGAACTGATTTGTTGCATGTTTATGAAATAGATTTTTACAACAAATGTAGCCATGTTGTACTATAGTGAAAATGACACTCTGCAAATGGGCATATCAATCAATCAACTAATCAAACATTTTTCTCTGGGGATAAGACTCCCCTGGATTCTTACAAGTCTCTCTGCTAAGTTTGCTATTGTAATACTTTTTTCCTGTTTCATAACAATGTCATTTTAGGACAAACTTGATACATTCTACTAGTTCATGCCATGGGCGTCAATCCAAATCAGACCGTGGGGGGACACAAGTTCAGACAAGGCGCCGCCAGGTTATTTTGTAAGGGGGGCGAATGGGCGCGCCACGCAGGGGGGGGGGGGGGGGGGGGGGTGTGTCTAAGGGGATGTGCCCCCTCAGAAGTTGAATTTTTTTTTTTCTAAATTGATGCATAAATGGCTCAATTTGGTGCATTCTTTTTGCCAAATTAGAAAGAAAAAACAGTAGAACGCAGGGGGTGTCTGAGGGGGGAAATGCCCCCCTCAGAAGTTGAAGTTTTTTGTTTAAATTGATGGATAGATTGCTTGATTTTGGGCATACCTTTTGCCAAATTAAAAAGAAAACAGTAGAACACAGGGGTTGTCTGAGGGGGGTGGGGTGTGCCCCCCTCAGAAGTTGAAGATTTTTTTTGAAATTGATGGATAGATTGCTTGATTTTGGGCATACTTTTTGCCAAATTAAAAAGAAAACAGTAGAACGCAGGGGGTGTCTGAGGGGGGATGTGCCCCCCTCAGAGGTTGAAGATTTTTTTTTTAAATTGATGGATAGATTGCTTGATTTGGGCCATACTTTTTGCCAAATTTAAAAAGAAAACAGTCTTAAGTTCAACTAACAAGGAACAAGAACGCAGGGGGTGTCTGAGGGGGGAAGTGCCCCCCTCAGAAGTTGAAGATTTTTGTTTAAATTGATGGATAGATGGCTTGATTTTGGGCTTAATTTTTGCCAAATTAAAAAGAAAACAGTAGAACGCAGGGGGTGTCTGAGGGGGGATGTGCCCCCCTCAGAAGTTGAAGATTTTTTTTGAAATTGATGGATAGATTGCTTGATTTGGGCCATACTTTTTGCCAAATTTAAAAAGAAAACAGTCTTAAGTTCAACTAACAAGGAACAAGAACGCAGGGGGTGTCTGAGGGGGGAAGTGCCCCCCTCAGAAGTTGAAGATTTTTGTTTAAATTGATGGATAGATGGCTTGATTTTGGGCTTAATTTTTGCCAAATTAAAAAGATTAATTTGATTTTTTTCAGTTGGTGAAAGGATTTTCATCGTAAACCAATGTTTGAACTTCCGGTTATGTGAATGTAATATTAATGACGCTTCTAGTTCTATTAATAAAATCTGATCGCCTGATTTGGCTTGATTTTTCTCAACACAGAGAGAAAGAGAGGAAGGAAGAAAGAAAAAAAAAAGAAGAAGATTTTAACCCCGAATCATGGGGGGGACATTTCGCCACCTGAAAATTCGTGGGGGGGACGTGTCCCCCCGTCCCCCCCCAGGATTGACGCCCATGGTTCATGCTCAAATCAGCCCAACCTTTTCCCCGTTAGAATATCAAAATACTTAAATGCAATTTTCCCTTCAAAACAAAGGTATTCTACCAAATTGTGGAGATCGTTTCAGGGCCTCATGCTTCTTACCGTTTCAAAGCCTTTATCAGCAAGTCTTTTACCAAGAACAGGTCCTATCCCAGGCAAGGCTGTCGCTGGTTTATCTCCAATCGGCTCTGATACAAAGGCTGCGTGTTTCTTGGATGTTGTTTGGGCCATGTTGCACTGCTGTTATGTTGATCTGACACGTAATGAATGGAGAGAAAATATGAATAAGGCACAAGTAAATTGTTAACATTCTGGTGTGAAAGAAAGAAAGTAGTTGATATACAAAAAAAGGGATTAGAGGGATTAGCTGGTCTCTGACAGGTGGTTATCTCATCAACTCAGTTCTCAATTAACATAAGAAAAAGAGGGTCATGGGGGACAAACAGGCACCGCTTAGACATTGTTTTCTATATAGAGGGAGCAAGTAGCTGCAAGTAGTACACTGGGGCTTAAGATACATGTATATGCCTTTGTTTTTCAAAGGAAAGGTAACAAATATATATTATTGTTTAATGTTAAAGTTCACAAGATCACAATAATAACATAATATAAGAAATAACATGGTCAACATTGAACCAAAAGTTAGAGCCCTCGCAAGTGAATTAGACGAAGCAAATCAAGTTATTATATATAAATATATATATACGGTATATATATATATATAGTATTACCAACCGTGCCATTTAGGCACCCCCTAGATAATAGGGGTTTATACCAGTGTTTACAAATTATGTACTTTCGCTTTCAGGTTTCCCTTTGTAAGAATACCCTTTTCTTCTTTTTTTAAATAGAAAGTGCTCTTTCTTGTTGATGGTGAAGAATTAATCTTCAAGTTCCATATAGGTTAAAAACTATACACTATACCCTTTCACGACATGTTTGATGCTGTGACTGTGTAGACCCCCTGTATTTATCAACCTACGTGGCCTACTATGGGCTATGGTCATGGGTGATGTTTGTTATGTGAATCATGAATTGTTGATGCCGATGGGTACTAGACCTCACTATATATGATTGCAACTCTAACAAATTCATAACTAGTAAACTTAATATTTATCAGAATTTACTCAGACTCTCACCAATCTCATGACTCTTTTTCTTTATTTTTATTGTGCTTTTATTAAGGGAAGTGCACCCTGAAATTAATTTAATAGAAGAAGAAAATATTAGAAATACAGGTCAGTGAATGTTTGAGTAAAATCCAAATAAAAAAGGGAAAGTTATGAATTTTTCAAGTTGTCATCGATCAAAAACAATTTGGTAGCTCTGAAATGCATCTTGCGAGGATCTCTCTCACTTTCTTTGTACTAAAAAAAAAATCATTAATTTATATTTTACCTTATGAAAAGATAATTTGCAATCATGCATTCACCCTAAATATAATCATTGCAAATGTGTTTCTACACCACCACTTTTTTAACAAATCTTTTCTTTCATAAAATAACTAAGAAAATGAAAGTAAGGGTATGACATTTCTGTACAGAACAAATTGGAGAGGACCTTGCAAGATTCTACTACACATTGTTGCCAATTGGTGTTTCTCTAACGACGATTTTGATAATTCATGACTTTCCTTTTTTGGTTTTGTTAATATTGCTCATTTTTTCAATATTTTTGTTATTCTAATTGTTTTGCTTTCATTAATACCTGCTTATTTATAGGGTGATATTTCCCTTTAAAACCATTAGAGACATCAGGGACAAAGTGAACTCCCCCTTCAAAAGATCAAAGTGCAACAATGAAAATTCATTTTCATGATACTTGTTAGTTATTTATATATATTTGTAATGTGTATGTATATATGTATATGTATATAGTCCGCTTAATCTTACAACCGCATAACATTTGATTTCCCTGTTTACTGTCTCTCCACAAGATATGGATAGGTGATTACTTGATATGATAAATAACGACAGTAAAATGAAAAAGTCATTTGTTTTTAATAACAAGGAAATACGCGAATGTTCAGTTGTAAACCAGCATCGAAATTCCGTCAATTATAAAGTGTGCAATTGGGCTGGGATCGTGACAAATAATCGATCGTGGTTGATATCAAGACGTAAATCCTCATCCAGTGTAATGAGAAGACAATTGTTTAAAACAATAATACAAGTAACTGAAAAAAGGAAAATTGCTGGTTCAGTAACAAAGCAAAAATGAAAAAGCTCACAAACTACTTTCCACCTTTCCCCAAAATCAACCTTCTCTTAAAGACCAAATGCAACTTGATAGCCCAACGATCGCACATAATTAACCTGTAAGGTAAACTAAATCACCTACGCATACGGAAATCCCCAGTTTTCTTGAAATACATACACGTCGTCTGAAATAGAACAAACAAGGTTCCCAGGTCATTGATGACGTAGCGAGTTTCAATATTTGAGAGGCACGCTTATTAGGAGATGATTGAAGAAGAAATATATGTATAAAAACGGACAGAATCTGGACTAGGCAGAAGAGTGAGAGGGAGAGAGAGAGAAAGAGAGAGCGAGAGAGAGAGAGGAAAGAGAAACCCCCTGGATATCCACCCCTGGATAACCACCCTCGGTCAATTACCCCCTAGGACAACTACCCCCAAGGACAACTACCCGCAAGGACAACTACCCCCTAGGGCGACCACCCTCTAGGACGACTACCCCGGGACAACTACCCCCGGACAAATACCCCCGGACAATATATATATATATCTATATAAATCAAATGTATTCCTACTTTAAGGTAATATCGCATACTTTACAGTCTTCACTTTAATATCATCCACAAATTATACAGCTACATGTGTATTTTCGCGTATCCGCACACCTACCCCCTGGATATCCACCCCTGGATAACCACCCTCGGTCAACTACCCCCTAGGACAACTACCCCCAAGGACAACTACCCGCAAGGACAACTACCCCCTAGGGCGACCACCCTCTAGGACGACTACCCCGGGACAACTACCCCCGGACAAATACCCCCGGACAATATATATATATATCTATATAAATCAAATGTATTCCTACTTTAAGGTAATATCGCATACTTTACAGTCTTCACTTTAATATCATCCACAAATTATACAGCTACATGTGTATTTTCGCGTATCCGCACACCTACCCCCTGGATATCCACCCCTGGATAACCACCCTCGGTCAACTACCCCCTAGGACAACTACCCCCAAGGACAACTACCCGCAAGGACAACTACCCCCTAGGGCGACCACCCTCTAGGACGACTACCCCCGGGACAACTACCCCCGGACAAATACCCCCGGACAACTACCCCCAGGACAACTACCCCAAAGACAACTACCACCTAAGACAACCATCCTCTAGGACAACTACCCCCGGACAACTATCCTAGGGAGTTGTTGTCTGGGGCTAGTTGTCTGGGGGTAGATGTCCGGGGGTATTTGTCCAGGGGTAGTTATCCTAGTGGGAAGTTGTCCGGGGGATATTTGTCCGGGGTAGATGTCCGGGGATAGTTGTCCTAGGAGGTAGTTGTCCGCGGTAGTTGTCCTAGGGGGTAGTTGTCCGGGGGTAGTTGTCCCGGGGGGGGGGGTAGTCGTCCTAGAGGGCGGTTGCCCTTGGGGGTAGTTGTCCTAGGGGGTAGTTGACTGAGGGCGGTTATCCATAGTGTTAGTTGTCCTTAAAGATAAAGTTGAGTTTTGGGCTCCGTTGCACAAAAATTACCATTAGTGATAACGTTTTGATTGGCTGTTGAGCCCTGTTACCATGGCAGTTGCAATTGATGGCAAAGTTACCATCAATGGTAAGTTTTATGCAACGGGGCCCTGGTCATGCGATTGCATTGTGAAAGAAACGGTGTGGAATCGATCTGAAAAACTTGATTATATAGCATATAAGTTTTGGTGGGTACTGCAAGGTTCTGGAATCCATCCCGATTGTTATGCTGTTACATGCCATATATATAATATTAAGGCACTTAAAGAGCCATGCTTTCCAAGGAACATGTTTTATATGATGTTCTTCCACACTTGCATAATGACAATGATAACGCTCACGAATTATTTTTCACCTCTTCCCGGAACTGAACCTTCTCTTTAAGGCTTCTGTAGTCCATGTATAATATAATAAACAAATCGAGTGCAAAAATTTCCAAAAATTTCACGACTACTTGTTTACAAATACATTTAACAAATATTATATTCTGCAAATTTGACAACAAAATTGACAAATAATGACATGTTCATTTATACACATCCTTTCATCGTCATTCTTAATTATACACATCTCATCCAGAAAATATTTCCAGCTAAAACTCTTTCACTCACTCTGCTAAACAACAACCACTTCCAACTTCAGACCAGCTACAAAGAAATATTAAAGGGGGTGTAGCATGGCATGTACTGGTAAACACCATCTACGACTTCTTTTGGACAACTGCATGTAAACGAATGGACTTGATTAACGGTCAGCGCGCCCTAGAGTCACGAAACAGACCGAAGTTCTCCTCACGCTTCGGTTTCGCGTATGTTGCACGCACGTGAATACTGCGGTCGCGTCGTCCGTAGTCGTAATTGGGACGAGTCAGGCCACGAGAAATACATGTAGTCTCGTCACGCTACAACCCCTTTAATATATTATTGCACCGTGTAACTTTAAAGGGAATCATGTTCATTCATATATAAATCAATTATAAACCAAGTATCTTTCAAATTTCAAGTCCAGCTCATTTCCACATCTCCTCATACTCTTTGTAATCGTCTTCAGTTAAAGTGTTTGGTTATGAGTCCAATTCACATCACAAGTAGATAAGAAATTGTAACACAATAACGACAGGTGGCAACAAATGATTAATTTACATTACAAAGAATTGGAATGTTATTAAGCAATTACAACAAAGCGTACAATGTTTAAAATAGAGATGAAGACACAATCGAGACTCCCTTTTTACAATGAGACGTGAATAGATTATGGTATATATGTAATGGATAAGTCATATTGGCATACATGTAACAATAAAGCATAAACATGTGCATACGTTTCCGTCCTCAACAAATGATATTCAATTACTTCATGGGATTTGTATTGTATGTCCTCAATTAGCTTTCTAACAAGGGCATCTTGAATTATTGGATTGGATAAAGAGGACAACATTTTGCAAATTCGCTAGTTGAGTTATGAGATCTATATTGTATGTCATCCATTAGGTACCTAGCATCTTAAATTATTGGATAGGATAAAACATTTTACAAATTTGCTGGGGAGGTCCAATCAATTATCTCCAACCTTAATTTGTTTATTAAAACTGAAGACGTGGTACCTGGCAGGGTCCTATTGCATACATGTACATGTATATGTGATACATATTTACCTGGGGTATTTATTACATTATCAATAGTCAAAACAAATTAAAGTGAGTAAAACAAAAATGTCCGGTTTTTAAAAGTAAATGAACAGTAGAGGTATTTGATTGCTCATTAGGCCTACTTTCTGACAAAGCATTTGCTGAACATGACAGCAGAATCTTCTCCAGTTGGCGACATGAGTCAAATTGCCAAACAATTAAGAAACAATAAAATAGCCAAACTACTTCATGGTAAAATTGCTCTATGGAAAATATGAGGAAGGGATGATTAAAAAGGACGATAGAAACAAAGATATAAGCTTCTAGCACAACTCATAATGTTTAACATTTTCTGGGGACATTTTTATAGGCTAAATCTAACTAGAAAATAGTCCGAAGTTTGTGTTCACAATATGTCCCCAGCAACTTAATCTTTAGATTCGATAACAGGCAACACTATTAAATTCAACTTCTACATTACAATGGTGTTGAATTCACAAGATCTTTAAATAGATATTTAATCTGATCCCCACTCAATTTATGTTACCTGTGCTTTCAACTCCTGATTTTAATAGGTCCATCTGTTTGTATTATGCGTTCATACGCAATATTATGTATCTGTATGAATACATTGTGTGAATACAAGAATTGAAACGAAATTCAAAAATAGATCATTTTTTTTAAATAAGAAATTGTTGTTGTAATCTGTATTTTGAATGAACTTAATATTTGACATTTGCTAGTTTATACTATTCATCTACAGCACATTGCACTGATAAAATGATTCATATAGTAATTAGGGTTGTTAATAAAAAAGCATTTGTGACAAAAAAAATACAAAATGGTGTATCTTTCTAACTTATTAAGGATCTAAACGGATTACCCCAATAAAGAGCATGCATACCTCGAGAACAGAGAAGCAATAAGTGTACATGACAGAAAATACCAAATGCTCTCTCTCTTTCTATATATATATAAATTTATCCATTTATTAAATACTAATTCCCCTAATATAAAACATGACTTCAATTGATTCAAATTTAGCAACAATGTGATGATATCCTAAAATGGTACGTAAAACTCACAGCTGTTCGCCAAACATTTACATTTCTGTGTCCGTTCGATACGATTATTTGAAATTCTGGTTAGACCACTCATTTACACCATGATAGCAAGCTGTCGCTTGTCCTGTGTTTGCCCCTATGTTTGCCTTCATGCCTGCCACGAACGAGCCTTCATCTTTGTTCTGCACTAAGTAAGTTCCAAAAACATTGTCGGCCTGTGGATATAAAGAAAGAGAGAAAGGTTAGAGAGAGGGTTGGGGTGGAAGGGGGATGAAAGAGGAAAGAGAGAGCGATAATTATTTCAAATGTCATATGATACACTTTTTAAATCACTTGTTTGCATGACACTGGTTTTGTGTGTTATTGTTGTCATCTTTGTGTTAGTTGTGTTTTTTGTCTTTTTCAAAGCAATCAGAGAGGTAGGCAATGTATGATGCATTGATAAAGTTTGGAGAGGGGTGCTTAGATGAACATTGCAACTTTATCTGGGAATTAATTGGTTAAGTTTACAGCGATTGTAGATATATTGTAATATGGGGAAATGACACTCCAAGTTTAAGGTCTGCAAATGGGCGTATCAACTAATCAACTAATCTAAACAAATTCTCTTTGGGAATATTAAAGAAAGCTGTATTTTACTATGCAACTCCACTTGATTCTAACAAGTCTCTTTGCTCAGCTTGCTATTGCACATACTTTCTTTATCAGTTTCATAATAATGTCATTTTGGGACAAACTTCATACATTCTACTAGTTCATGCCCAAATCAGCCCAGCCTTTCCCCTATTTTGATTTCAAAATATAAAAATGCATTTCCTCCTTCAAAATAAAAGTATGCTACCAAAGTGTGGAGAACTTTTCAGAGCCCCGTGATTCTTACCCTCCCAGAGTCTTGTTCACGAAGTCTTGCACCAAGAACATGTCCTATTCCCGGCAAATCTGTCGCTGGTTTACTTCCCATGGGCTCTGATACAAAGGTTGCGTGTTTCTTAGTTGTTGATTGTTGGGCCATGTTGCACTGAAAATATGAATAAGGCATATGTACATTGTTAACACTTTGGTGTGAAAGTTGGAAAGTTCAACTCACTTCAAATTCAAATTAACATTTATTTTCTTCCATCCAATTCGACAACATATTTGACATCTGTTAAAAAAATATTGGGTACGCCCGAATACACAACTACATAATATATATCATAAATAGAAGAAAGGAAGCAAGGGGTAGGCAAGGAGGAGAAGAGGATAGAGAGCTTTGAGGAAGAGAAAGGAAGATGAATTTAACATAGCAGCAATGGAGTATATGGCATACATACACAACATGCATTTCCCCCCAGTTCCCAACTGGAAAAATTTCTCTGTAGGGCCATGCATTATGGTTCAAGGCATGCCCAAATAGAAGTTTTTTCATGTTGGAGGTCGGGGCAAAATGCAATGAATTATTGGAAATTTATTGCATTTTCTTTATTCTTTTGTTTGTGGGGGGGGGGGGGGGGGTGTCGATTGTCGACGTACCCTAGCGCCCGCTGCGTACAGTCATGATTCATTGGCTAAGCAATGGCCTCGTTACTGTGAGCCCCCAGGATCAAAACCGTGTCGATGTGCTATATTAGTGCCCTTTTATGAGGTATTAATCCCCATTACTGTCAGTTATGACTTAAGGACGTAGGTCCCCAAGTTGATTAGCATTGTAGCACACACATGCTTTAGCACTCACGCAAAGCAAACACTCCCCAATTGTCGTTCCATAAATTCTGAGAATGTATACTATTATCTAGATCTATTAGGAATAAATCATTGTCAAAATCATTCAATAAATTTGGGTAAAAATTATTATTCCACCATCATGACCAACAGTGTACTATTCTGACGTTTAACTTAATTTTATCGATCCTCACCTTGGTTATTTATTCACGGCTGATAAATGACGAATAGACAAAACGTTCGAACTATACATTTTCGTGGCTTTATTAAACATTGGATTATGTCATTTCTACATTAATCCTCATTACCAGGTCCCTTGGAGAGGACCTTAAGCCGTCGGTCCTCTGGTTGCTTTCTAACGAGCATTTATTCTATCTTAGCAGCCAGGTTCAATAACCACTACTACATATTATATTTTACCATGGCGGTACATGAATTCACGCCAATATTATAATTGTATTACACACAGATTTGAGTATCCAACCCAATTACAGAACTAGTGCTGGAATCTACCCTGAAAAATTACGAATCGTGTGAATACATGTTATCTGCAACCCATACATAATTCTTAACACCCAAATATTTGAAATCTAAGCGTGAGGCCAGAGAACGGTTAAACCAACGGCAATGGCAACGGAAATGGGCTAGAAACCCCTTCTCGTAAACTAATGTCCCCTATGCATTTCCACGAGCCCCCTTTGCTAGCCGTCAGGAAAGCCTGATCAGACGTGGAAGTTGTTTATGTAACCCGGATGCACCACCCATTCCTAGCTCTCATCAACGATTCCAGCAAGTATTCTCAAAAGGGCCCCATCACTACCCTCCAGGTATACCTCCCCGCCCGTAAAATCGGGTGAGACTCTTGAAATTACTTAAGAAAATGTAATACAACTTCTTACTAATATATGTTAGTGTGATGAAGGCCCAAATTGATAAACTCCGCCAACGAGCAAATTCAATAGCTCGCCGCCAAAGAACACGAGGTGAGAGTTCTCCAACTAATTACCAAGCACGAATGTATAGTTAACCATTATATATGCAGGTACCACAGGCAACCCTTGCATTTTTAAAATAAAGTTTAACGCCTAGGCGCAATAAACTGGAACACTGAAAAGTTACATAACATTTGGGACTTTTCGATTTGCACGTTCACTAGTGGACTGCTACGTATGCGGTCATTTTGTAAGCAGGGTTGACGAGGCACGTGGACTGTTGTTCGTTACCCTTTCGATTTTACACGACGACGACGCTCGCTCAGTGAGCGCGAAATTCGATCGATTAGCTAAAGATCCAACACCGAATTCGGTGCACGGGACTGTACTAGAAAATTATGCTACAACAGATTGGCGATGCATAGGTAAAATGAGTTCATCTTATGAATTATTCTGCAACAATCTTGATTTAAGGCAAAAAGCAGAATGTGTTAATTTAAGAGAATTTACGCTTCGATCAACCACTCTCCGGCTCTAGAATTAGGTCAATAGGTCCATTGTGTGATGTTTCGTGCCTACAAAAGATTGCTCACGAACATGTACCGTCACAGCTTGCGAACGACGGCAAAACAAGGTTGACGCATTCAGACGATGAGCTCGTCAATGCGCATGCGCACTGCTTCAAAAATGACCTCATACGTCGCAGTCCACTAGTGAAGGTGCAAATCAAGTTCCTACTATCGAAACGCGATAGAAACTCGCACTAATCCATTATTTTATAAACCCTACTTTATAACTGCCACCAATAACCCCCTAAACTGAAATAGCTCTCCATAAGTATTTATATTGTGGGGAGACTATGACGCAAACGAGCCCTCAATAAATCTCATCACGCCCGATGCATAACATATTAACAAAGCCTTTTGAGCGGTGAAACTCATAAGGGCTCTAGGTTAAAGTGACCCATATATCCACTCTTGTTCTTATACATATACGTCTATGGAATATCTTTGACTCTGTTAATTCTTTGCTCATTCACCGGGTAAAAAATACCGAATTTAAAACATCTCTATTTCACGTTTGAAGGTAATACACAATAAATATCAAATAGACGTACACAAATAGGAAGGGAAACTGCTCGTTGAAACCTACTAACCGCAACTCGTCTGTGCCAATCTGCATGGGAGTGGGCATGACCACTAATTAAATGTACTTCTGAACCTCTTAGCAATGTCCAGGATGAAGAAGCATGTCCCAGCATCTGAAACATATACCACGTACAGAAGAAAAAGCTCGCGAGAGGTATGTACTATCTGCGGGCCCTCTATGTAGCTATACCATTCGACCTCCTTGCTAGGGACCTTGTATACCTGTTCAATGACCACCGCTTGCGGTCGACGAGGCTCTAATGTTGACCAGTAAACTCCTTAAAGCAAAGACGAAGTAAAATATCTGACCATATGATGTTGCACCCCTGGCCGCTCACGAATTCAAGAGACCTTTCAGATTTATTGAAAAATCCCTCTCACTCTTTGCCTCGATATCATTTGTCCCCACGTGAAGTAATATATGTGACGGTGTCGAACCCAAGGAAAAGGGACGATAGAAAAGCCATTGACTCGCTTAGATGGAGGCCCCTTCTGCCGTGCCAGGTAATCGCGGCCCCACAGCCGAGATCTCCGCTGCTGAACACGCTGGGCCGTCCAATACACTATGGAGTCCCCTACGATCCATACGGCAGGGGCGGATACCTGTGTACACATTGCGCGTGTGTAGACACCTCTTACCCCTAGGCCACTCCGTGACCCCCTTTTGGGTGAGGTGAGGGCGAAAGCCCAATCTTCAGACCCCTGATCGGAGACCGGGACAAAATTTCCTTACGGCCAACTACTAAGGGGCCACCCTAATTAAAACCGCAGATATTTGTGCGACTAAGAATTTTGCTCCAGATCCGATTAATCTTTTAATTAGTTAACACTACCCTCCATGCCCTTGGGGAATTCAATTCTCCTGTAATTTATAAACACAATCAATGAATGCTTTTAAACCTATATAGCGGAAACTCGGTATAACGAGGTTCTTTATACCATTAAAGTTACAATGCTAGAGCAAGAATGCTATACAGTGCGTCCCAGAAAAAACGAAACCGAGAAGTATCGATGTTTTATCATAACTTAATCACAACCATAATTAATGAATGATACATATTTGGAAAGCTTAGAGTCTCTTCTTTCAGTTGATGCTACTCAGATGATGCATATTTCACGCATGAGTGATTAAAAGCAATTTGAAGGAAGGAAACCAAAAAGACATTTGGCGGGCGGTATTTGAATTTCGAAGAAAAATTCACATTTCTAGAAAGTTGAGTTTCTGCCCTTTCATATGACACCTCAATCAGGAAAATGAGCGAGGAATAACAAAGTTCTGTTTGTTTAAAGTACATTTTCATAATTTTAACAAACGAATTCGTTTTCACTGGGTGCCTGTCGTAGCAAAAAGCAGATTTGACAAAAGACTTAACTCCGTTTCGTTGACAATCAGCCATGCATGAAGACTCTCGTCTACGGCTGATTGTCAACGAAACGGTGTTAAGTCTTTTGTTAATTTCGTTTTTTGATACGGCAGGCAGCCAGTGAAAACGAATTCGTTTAGTAAAATTATGGAAATGCAAGCACTACTTCAAACAAACAGAACTTTGTCATTCCTCGCTCATTTTTTCTGATTGAGGTGTCATATGAAAGGGCAGAAACTCAACTTTCTAGAAATGTGAATTTTTCTTCGAAATTCAAATACCGCCCGCCAAATGTCTTTTTGGTTTCCTTCCTTCAAATTGCTTTTAATCACTCATGCGTGCAATATGCATCATTTGAGTAGCATCACATGAAAGAGGAGACTCTAAGCTTTCCAAATATGTATCATTCATTAATTATAGTTGTGATTAAGTTATGATAGAACATCGATACTTCTCGGTTTCGTTTTTTCTGGGACGCACTGTATATATATTTATAATCGAGTTAACAACAAACAATAACACGATATGGTATAACGACCAGGGACCTTGGATATTATTCTGCTATATTAGGACAATTATTGTTGTATCAGATCTCTTTAGACTGAGCTTCCACTGAACCCTATATATTCGATCGCTTGACTTACAAGCTTTAGTTTAAATAAAATCTACATGCAAAATTGCCTTCGTATCTGTGAGACAACACAAATATCGTGTCAATCATAACTAGTCTTATTCCTTAAACCAACCAAAACCATTACAGAATCGTATTGCTTGCAAGACAACTTAATACAGTTCGAATACACAGGCGGTGATATTGGGGATGGTTGATTGGTATTTTTGATTGTCCAAATCAATAGGTCTTGCCTCTACCAAAAGCCACGAGAGAATGACACAATTGCCAAGTGCACACGCTTCCAAAATCACGTGTTATGCGTTCCGTTTGCAATGACAATGACAATTTATTCTCATGTCACCCACATTTGGGTATTGGAGAAGTTTACAATCAGTTTGAATTTGGCAATTAAACACTGTACAATATAGAATTCAAATCGAAAAAATGTTAATCAATATAGATAACACTATCGACAATAGTGAGAAAAATGATGATGATAATAATACTAATAATTATAATAATAACAATAATTAAAAAACCAAACGAAAATAATAATCACAACGATAATTAATGACAAAATTATTGGAAGCAATTCACAAAGAAAGTTACTGGCAATAGTAAATTGATATTTGAAATAATAAATGACTGAAAAATATTCTTGATATCTATTTAATAATACAACCTTTCACGGTGAGGGCCGCCATATAAATTCAGATGCGCATGTATTGTTGCGTCACTGCCTGCGCTGTGCGCTCACATTATCTCGACATGGGCGCCATCTTAAATTACGAGTAAACAACTTTGTTCACTCGTAATTTAACGTCAGACAAAAGAGAGAAATTTACGATTTAACTTATAACATGTTTTGTGCACCTAAATAAAAAAGGGAGCGCATTCGAAAACGCGCCCCAATAGCGCCTTGTCTAGAGGCGCCAAATTCTTGACAAATGTAAACAAGCTTATTGTTGAGTCACAATGGCCAGCAAAACCAAAACAAAGAGCGAGTGGCCTACAAGCTGTGTACAAATAATTTTGAAAGCGTTTTTATAACTCTTTAAAATTATATATTTACAATTTCAAGAAGTATTTTTGTATTAACTACTGTGTGTGAATAATTTATATATACATTTGTATCATGATTTTTTTTGTTTACAATCTTATGTTTTGGGGTAAAATTTTATTGTAAAGGTCGCATATATGTATAAGTACTATTACGTCATTTATTTTAGGTACTCCATGTACCTCATTTACCTATTTTGCATAGCATGAGATATAGCTTATTTATAAAATTGCTATATTAAGTTTTATATATTAAGTTTTATATATCTAAACCTTAAGATGTATTATGGTACATTATATTATTAACTATATGCATTATGTGTCATGTTATTACAAGATTATAAAGAGTTTTCCTGCTGTATTTAATTTTCCTTCTGTTTTGCTATATACACTGCATTGTAAATGTATTCATATCATATATATTTTTACAAAAAGAATATTAATTTGTTATATTGCAATGTAAATTTATTTATATGTTTATAAACAGATTGTTGATGTACATCAATACATGAATTATACACAAAAAATCTTTGAAATGTATTTTAATGTTACATACACTCATTGTGGTGTATTTTTAAAAATTGTACTTCAATCAGAACCATGATAAAAAAACAGCTCTGCTGATTCTATTTATCCTGAACAAAGATGGTCAAATAAATATATAAATAAATAGATAAAAGCAGAAATATTAAAATTGGAAAGCATCGAGGTCCTCGGATTATGGATGATATGCGCCTAATCGATGATATTAGAATCTTAGGAACATAAGTTTGGTACAATCCTAAAGATTATCAGGAACAAAAACTGAGGGATATGCTGTTATCACTTAGTCGAGAACTACATGTTAGGAAACAAAGATATTTAACTTAATTTGGTAAAATACATATCTTTTTTTCTTCTTCAGTAAATCTAAGTTTATGTACCTATTCTCATACCCAGCTGCTTTGTGAAAGAATCGAAACTGTGCTATAGAAAGTGAAGGACAAAATTAGACGGAATGTCATTATACAACAAGTTGAGAAAGGAGGTCTCACAATGGTAGATGTCAAATCCTTAATCTCGGTACAACAGGTAACTTGAATTTTAAGAATAAATAGTTGAAGCAATCAAGCCATTAATATTTGACATTTTAAATAGAAATATGGTGATGCTTTTCTTCTTAACTGCAACTTTGATACTGATCTGTTAGGTTTACAACTATATCCATGCTATGCCTCTATTTTGAGCACGACCACGCTCATCTATAGAGAATATATCTTAATGCTAATCAGAATATATGGAACAATTTCGAGATACAGATTAAATATATAATGATTTTCGTATACATTTGTTTTAAAAGGTAACTGTAACTATGTACAGTATTATATTGGCAGTGGTCGAACAATTAGTAAAGTTTCAAAAGATAAAATAGAGGCAATTACTATTATAATATATGCCTATAATGAGTTTAGACATCTTAAGGTGATACAAAGTAAACAAATTTATGTACACTTTGTCAAAATGGAGAGAGAGAGAAAGAGGAATCAATGAGCTCTTTTCGAAATTAATCAAATTTGAGTTGATAATGAATTGTGTAAAGTACGAAAAGTTGTGATCAATACAAGTATTGATCCAAAAATACGAGATTTCCAGTTTAAAGGTTTGTTTATATGTTTTTTGTTTTTATTACAGGCTTTTCAAAAATAAATATAAATCCTTCTCCAGAATTTACGTTTGGCTGTTCAAATTCAGAAAGATTGGAACATGCACTATCACGGCAATGTAACTTAATCTGACCAAATCTTTTTTTGTCCATCTTTAACTTATCTTTTTCTGATAAAAAAAACCCCAGTAATCGTAGGATATTTATTAAAAACACCCACAAAATATAACAAAAAATCATGTTTTACTCATAGCAAAACTATATATTTACCTGTGCATAAAAAAGAAAATCAAGCCAAGCATTGATGATCTATTTATTATACATGTACTTTATAGGCAGATATGTTAAGATATTCATCAATTGTATCCTCCCATGAGATATGTTTGGTAAACTGAAAAGTATCAATAAAATTTAATTGAAATAATTATTAAAAAATATATATATATATATATTATACCACGGTACAAGTTCCTTTCTATATTTAACACTACAATATTGATTAGTAGGCAACATTTATTAATGGGCTATGATAAGTTTGAAATACTGTCTTACCGGATCTCTTTGAACGCTAACTATTTAATGCGAAGTGTTGTTCCAAAAGGTTCCGAACGGAGCTGAAAACATCGACTTTAAGAAGCGGAAGAAACAAATCGCGTCGTTGTTGATTGAAGTCTCAACGTGAAATAACGAACAAATTATTCCTAGTTTGAGTACAGCCACTCCTATATGGGAATGAACCAATCACAGGCAGCCAGGCGGCTAAATGCAACTTGATAGCCCAACGATCGCACGTAAAGGACCTGTAAAGGTAGACTACAACGCATACGCATGTGGAAATCCCCAGTTTTCTTGAAATACATACACATTGTCTGGAATAGAACAAAGAGCGAGAGGGAGGTCGGTAGAGGTAGTCATGATAAAGTACTCTAGCAATTCCCCTTTCTTTAACATTATATTAAGAAAACATGTACAGCTGTCGTTCACATGGTGAAAATCTAGAACTACCCCACGTAATAAGCCTGTGTAGCAATGCTGGTAATACCAATATATAGTCCGCTTAAGTTTAAAACCGCATGATATTTGATTTCCCTGTTTACTGTCTCTTCGCAAGATATGGATAAGTCTTTACTTGATATGATAAATAACGGCAATAAACATGAAAAAGCCAGTTGTTTAGTAAAACCAAGAAGAACACGAAAATTCATTAAAATCGGGCTGGTACAAACAATCGACCATGTTTAATATCAAGACGTAATTCTTCCCCCAAGTTTTATGAGAAGACAGTTGTTAGAAACAGTAATAAAACTAACTGAAAAAAGAAAATTGCTGGTTCTCTGACATAACAAAAATGAGAAAAAAAACATACAAACTATTTTCCTCCTTTCCTAAAAATCAACTTTCTCTTTAATAAAGATCCAATGCAATTTGCTAGCCCAACGATCGCATATGAGCGTCGAAATCGGCAGCCTAGCATAGCCGGGTAATGTTGGAGCGCCTTGAGGACCTTGCAAGGTCGATACGTGCGCTATATAAGAATCCAATATTATTATTATTATATAAATAACCTGTGAGGTACACTACAACGCATACGCATGTGGAAATTCCCAGTTTCATTGAAATACATACACATCGTCTTAAATTACTTAAGAAATGTCCATATATCGCAATACTCGATTCTCATCATTTTTTGTATTACAATGCAATCGAATCTTTTTCTTTAGCACTATATAATTGCAAATAAAACATGTACAGCTGTCGATCACATAGTGACAATCTAGAACTACCTCATATAACAAGCCAGGATGACATTGTTGGTAATACCAATATCGTCCGCTTAATCTTACACCCGCAAAAATGGTTCACTCACATAAAAAAAAAAATGAAAAAGATAACAAAGTATTTTCCTCCTTTCCTAAAAATCCACCTTCTCTTAAAGACCCAATGCAACTTGATAGCCCAACGATCGTATATACATAACCTGTAAGGTAAGGTAGACTACAACGCATACGCATGTGGAAATCCCCAGTTTTCTTGAAATACATACACATCGTCTGAAATAGAACAATGCTTCCACTGTCAAAAGCTCAACAGGGGGTGGCACGAGCATCTACGTCTCGTCATGGCAACATGCAGTTAAACTCTGTCTCTGGTACTGGCAGTGGCGTAGACAGGTTCGTACACCTGGGGGGATGACTCAGGGGGGATCTAGCTTTTTGCTAAGGGGGGGGGGGGGGGGGGGGGGGTTGACCAAAATAATGACGAGCCGCGAAACGGCGAGCCGATTTTTTTTGGGGTGTTTATTTGAACCCCGTAAGTGATGTTTTCCTGGCATCTATTAACACAATGGAGACCATAAAAAGCAGTGCATGATAACGTCTTTTTAAATCAAGTAACAGTTAAATAAACAGTTATATCCAGAGTTATCATGTGTTTGGTTAAGTTACCAGATGAGTTGAATATCTTCTCACAATATTTGCACTTTAAAGCGTTTCTCTCCAGCGTGCGTTCTTTTTTCTTTCTTTTTTTCTTTTTTTCCCCCTTTTTTTCCCCCTTGTTTTGTTTTGTTTGTTTTTTGGGCCGCCCAAGGGGGGGGGGGGGGGGGTTAAACCCCCTAACCCCCCCCCCCGTAGATCTGCGCCTGTTTAATCTTGTGGTTATCCACACAATACTTGTAAGATTTTCTTTTTTTTACCGTCTGAATTGGCTTTCACCGTGTGAATGCGGCTAATAACAATGAACACAATTACAATAATGATGAGGATTATTATTATCATCATCATAATTATTATTATTATTAATATTATAATTGTTATCATTATTATTATTACTATTATTATCATCATTATGACTTATTAAGTAAGCAAATATCATTCCCCAAAACCTGGGAGGGATGATTGTACATGCCACCCCCCCCCCCCCACCTTGTGAGGTGGGGGCCCCCCCCTCCCCCGTTGTCTACGCCCCTGGGTACTGGCATACTACATCATAATCTTCAGGAACAATCTCGTGAACTGAGTAAGAGTAACAATAAACAGTTAGAAGGTGGTTCAGTTCCTCCGTTTAGAAACAGGGGCTTAAAATTTGCTCATTTGAATATTTATAGCTTAGTTGCTAAGATTGACGAACTTAGATTACTTCTGAGAAATCCATCATTTGATGTTATTGGTTTAAATGAAACATTTTGCGACTCCATGATTGATGATTCTGAATTGTATATAGATGATTATATTGTATTACGTAGAGACCGTACGAGACATGGTGGTGGTGTGGCTGTATATATATCCAAGAGGTTCAATTATAAAAGAAGGGATGATTTGATTTCATCTACTTTAGAATGCCTTTGGTTTGAATTGCATTATCCAAATAAGTCTCCCATCCTGGTTGGAGAGTTTTACAGACCTCCAAATTCTCACGTTGATTTCTTTGAAGAATTAGACGGAAATTTGGACTCTGCTCTCTCGGAAGATATGAGCTGTATTTTTGTAGGTGATTTCAATTTTGATTGTATGCCACACCAACTTGATCTGAATGCTGAAAAGTTAATGTTTTATACAAATATGTACGGCTAAGTCAGCTACTTGATACTGCCACAAGAGTTACAAATACCTCTTCTCCTTTAATTGATTTGATATTTGTATCAGACAAGGAACTTTACAATGAATGGGGAATATTTGAAACTAGCATATTAAGTGATCATTATTTGGTGTATACGGTTCGCAATGTTAGTGCAAAGATCCATAAAAAATCAGAATATGCAGAATTTCGCTCGTTTAAAAAACTTGACGAGGAGAAATTTTACAGTGAATTGAGAAGTACTCCTTGGCAGGTCATAAAAGATATAGATAATGTTGATGTTGCATGGGATATGTGGTTGACTCTATTCAATAATATAATCAACAAGCACATACCAGTTTGTAAAAAGCGGATAAGAAAAAAGGCATGTCCATGGATATCTGACGAGATTGTTAAGCTTATGACGAAACGTGATAAAGTTCTCAAAGCTGCTAAAGCTAACAAAAGTGATGATCTTTGGGACACCTACAAATATCTAAAGATACAGTTATTCATCTCATGAGGAAGAGAAAAAGAGAATGTAATGCAGACCAGATCTCGCAAAATCTTAACAATAGTAAGCAAATGTGGAGATGTTTGAGAAACCTTGTGCCTAAGTCATTACCTATATCTTCCAATAGCATAAATGTTGATGGTGCTAATGTGTCAGACAATGCAAATATTGCTGAAGCTTTTAATGACTTTTTCATTTCTAATGCTACTAAGATTACAAAGGACCTGCGAAGGAATACGTCTCAACTGAGAGTAGACGGGGACAATAATATTGGTCCAACTCATTCGCAATTTAATTTGAATTTGATTACTGAGGATTTTGTATTGAAACAGATTGATAATCTAAGTATAGATAAAGCAACTGGTGATCATCACATCAGCTGTAAACTTTTAAAGATGACGAAGAATGTTATCGCAGAGTCTCTTTGTGATATCATTAACAATTCCCTGTCTCCAGGAGTTGTTCCACGTGAATGGAAAAAGGCTCGGTATACAGTACCAATATTCAAATCTGGAGATATTTCTTCTTTGAATAATTACCGCCCCATTTCAATATTACCTATCGTGAGTAAAATTATAGAAAGGGCCGTCCACCAACAACTCAGTGAATTCTTGGACGAGAATCAATAATTATTACACCCTAATCAGTCTTGTTTTAGATCTAAACATTCAACAGCTTCTGCCCTTGCAAAACTTGTAAATCAATGGTCGTTGAATATTGATAACAAAGAAATTTCTGGAGTTGGCTTCATAGATCTTCGTAAGGCTTTTGATACTGTTGACCATGAGCTACTTCTACATAAACTAGCTTGTATAGGTTGTAGTAATAGGACTATTTATTGGTTCAAATCATATTTAGGGGATCGACAACAATTTACCCAATTCAAAGAAACCAAGTCGCATCCATCAACCATCAAATTAGGTGTGCCACAAGGTTCAATTTTTGGTCCCCTTTTATATTTAATATATGTTAATAGTCTACCTGAATGTACTCCTGAAGGAATCATAGATATGTATGCTGACGATACGACACTTACCGTCAGTGCAAATGATGCAACTGTTTTCATATTGACATTACTGTTTACTAGGTTAATGATATATGTTTATTTTGCAAACGAGTATTATTTTTGTAACTGTTCTGTATAAATGTTATAAACGATGTAAATATGTTCATTCAAGGCCCCATGGAAGACCACTACTTGTTGGTGAATGGGCTACCCTGTCAAAAGATTAGAAATAAATAAATAAATAAATAAAAAAGAGTAAAAAGGAGAGAAAGAAAGAGAGAGAGAGAGAGAAGGAGGAGGTATATAGATATAAATAGATAAACAAAAAGCAAAAGTAGTCATGAAAAAATACTTTTAAAATTGCCGTAGTCCTATATCGCAATATTCATTTCTCTTTTCTTTTTTTAGTACAATTTAATCAAATATTTTTGTAATGATTTTATCATTATCAATAATACATGTATAGCTGTCGTTCAAATGGTGAAAATCTAGAACTACCTCAGGTAACAAGCCTGGATGGCAAGGCGGGTAATAATAAATAGTCCGCTTAATCTTTCAACCGCATAACATTTGATTTCCCTGTTTACTGTCTCTTCGCAAGATATGGATAAGTGTTTACTTGATATGATAAATAACGGCAGTAAAAATGAACAAAAGTCATTTGTTTTAACCGAGAAGAATGCGAAAATTCAGTTTTTAAACAACCGTCGAAATTCCGTCAATTTTGAAGTGAAAAATCGGCCTGGAACAAAGAGTCGACCGTAGTTTAATTCAAGACGTAAATATTTACCCAGTGTAATGAGAAGACAATTGTTTGAAACAGTAATAAAAATGACTGGAAAAAGAAAATTGCTGGTTCACTGACATAACGAAACTGAAAAAGATAACAAACTATTTTCCTCCTTTCTTAAAATGTAATCTTCTCTTAAAAACCCATTGGAACTTGCTAGCCCAACGATCGCACATAAATAACCTGTAAGGTAGACTACAACGCATACGCATGTGGAAATCCCCAGTTTTATTGAAATACATACCATCGTCTGAAATAGAACAAAGAATGAAAAGGAAAGAAAGAAAGAAAGAGAGAGAGAGAGAGAGAGAAAGAGAGAAAGAGGAGAGGGAAAAGAAGATATAGATATATATATGTATATAAAAAAAAGCAAAAGTAGTAATGAAAAAAAAAAAAATCCAATATATATCAATATTCATTTCTCGTTATCAATTTTAGTACAATTTAATCGAATATTTTGTTTAGGATTTTATCATTATAAATAATACATGTATAGCTGTCTTTCAAATGATGAAAATCTAGAACTACCTCAGGTAACAAGCCTGGATGGCACTGCGGCTTATTACAAATAGTCCTATTAATCTTTCAACCGAATATAATTTGATTTCTCTGTTTACTGTCTCTTCGCAAGATATGGATAAGTGTTTACTTGATATGATAAATAACGGCAGTAAAAATGAAAAAGAGTAATTTGTTTTAACCAAGAAGAATGCGAAAAATTCATTTTTTAAACAACCGTCGAAATTCTGTACATTTTGAAGTGAAATATCGGCTGGAACAAACAATCGACCGTAGTTTAAATCAAGACGTAAAAAATTACCAAGTGTTTGATTTGATTTGATTTATTTACCAACAGCAAAACATTCCATACATTTTATACAATAATTACATATACAGGAAGAGAAACTATTGGTTGGTAAAAGGGGCCAGATAATAGCACATGTGCTAGTCGAGCCTAACCCCTTGAACAGCTATTAAAACAAAGTATTTTGGTACAAATCAGTTTAGAGAACGTAACAAAACCAAAAATAATGAATTTACTTTTACAATGGACACTTAAAAAAAAAAAGAATCAGTACTCACCAATGTCTTACAATATAGAAACTAATAATGTAAAATATGAATTATGAATTGTGTACACTTGATATTTAATTCATGACTTATTCAACAAATGACTTGTAACAGAATTCCGAAACCTATTTCTAGACCTTTTTAATCTGACATCAGCAGGTAATCTATTCCAAAACTCACTGCCCACAAAATACAATGAAATTGACCTTGTGTCGTTCTTAATTTTGGAAGACGTAATTGTCCATCTTCTTTTTGTCTTGTGGAATAGCTATGTTCTATAATGTCACAGTACTCTATCAAAATATGAGGCAAATTGCCGTTGACTAGATCAAACATGAAAGTAGAAACTGATAACTCATGTAAATTATACACATTTAGAATTCGCAAGCACGAACTGCCATTTTCTGTTAATATAATATACTTCTTAGGCTAGTCTTATCAGTGATTCCCCACACCTCTATTCCGTAAGAAATTTGTGGTTGTATAAATGCTTTATATAATAATATCAGAGTACGGCTAGGAACAAAATGTCGCAATCTCAATAGCACCCCAACTTTCTTTCTAATACACTGATCTACAAAACGAATATGACTATTCCAAGACAAATGTCTATTAATGTGAACCTTAACAAAAGTGGCAACATCACCCTCTTTAATTTCCTCGCCAGTGATTTTTAGTTTACCATTTATACCTATTTTTTTCCTCCTACTACATATTAACATTGAAATACATACAGATCGTCTGAAATATAACAAAGCGTGAAAAGGAAAGAAAGAAACAAAGAGAGAGAGAGAGAGAGAGAGAGAGAGGAGAGAGAAAAGAATTTATATATATATATATATATATCCAAAAAGCCAAATTAATCATGTTAAATTACTTAAGAAATGTCCATATTTTGCAACACTCGATTCTTATCATTTTTTTGTATTACAATGTAATCGAATCTTTTTCTCTAGGACTATGGAAATAATACATGTAAAGCTGTCGAACTACCTCATGTAACAAGCCTGGATGACACTGTTGGTAATACCAATATAGTCCGCTTAATATTACAACCGCAAAAAGGGTTCACTGACATAAAAAAAATGAAAAAGATAACAAAGTATTTTCCTCCTTTTCTAAAATTCAATCTTCTCTTAAAGACCCAATGCAACTTGAAGCCAAACGATCGCACATAAATCACCTGTAAGGTAGACTACAACGCATACGCATGTGGAAATCCCCAGTTTTCTTGAAATACATACACATCGTCTGAAATAGAACCTATAATTGCTATGAAGGTAATTTTAGACCCCAAAATGTGTGAAATTTAGCCAATACGATCATACCAATTCACTGGCTCCACTTAAACAAAAAAACACGGTGACCGTTAATTAATTATTTAATTTAAAACAACAATACATGAGCCGGCTAATTGTAGGTAATATAAGCAACACGAAAATGCCTACAATAAGGCCAACGTCGTTACTGGCTGAAATACGACGTCAATTAAAGGCGTTATTTCGTTTTTTTGCAACGTTTTTTTTTCTTCAAATTTTTCAAAATATCAAATATTTGTGCAGGTACACAAGTATTAGAAATCGTTATATTTCAGCCGTCTCTGAACCGATTTTTATCAAACAAAGATGATTTCGTCATTTAAATTTTATGTTCTTTCAAATTTGACACTCAGTTTTTCATTATCTCACCAAAAAAAATATTGTATGTAGCGCCCTATGCAACAGAACTCAACTATCTCTTTTTAAACATCACTTTATTGTTCAAACTTGCACAACAAAGGAGAAGATACAATAGCCCAGGACAATTCCATTTTACTGGAAAATGCAGGGCATTAAAAGTACATACATGTAGATATACAGTGAATAATAAGCAAATATTAATCGACTACGAGGGTAATGGTACAAACTATCATCGCCGAGGTGATCTCGGGGCTACTATCTTCCCGAGCCGCAAGGCGAGGGAAGATGGTAGCCCCGAGATCACCGAGGCGATGATAGTTTGTATCCATTGCCCAAGTAAAGGAGGTTAATATTTGTTTTATATCCCACATCGGCAATAAGGTCTATTTAAAATGAATTTTACATAATAATAAGAACTGATTCTGCAGACAGTTTAGCTTCAGCTAGATTTTACAAAGCGCAACATGCATACATGTAATACAGTTGATGCGCGCTCATTTGACATTGACATTGACTTTGACATTTCGCGTAACCTACTTTGCTATGCGTATTCAATGGGCAAGGGTGGGCAAGTGGGGTAGCAGCAAAAAATTACTTTACAAAAGTACTATCTCGACCTGAGACCGAAAGTACTTGTCTATACCTTTTTCGTGCTCTGTACAATCGCAATGCAAACAACTATACATGAGGGATATAATGTTATATAACATCAACAAAAATTAACTAATTTTACAACATAGTGAAAGCTGAGGAGTGATGGATATTCCTTGCTATAAATAAGAGGAGCTAAATATTGAAATTTCATTTGATATATCAACTTAATAAATGAGAAGCATACATAATGAGTATTATAAGAGTTTGATTTGAGTTAATGTTTAATACAAAGAGGATTCTATCAGTGCCAGGCAATGAAAAGAGACGAGCAGTAGAAAGAAAATATAAGACTGGTTACAAGGTGTATTAACCAATTTGTGTGTGTGAGTGTAATGAGAAGATTATTGATTGAAACAATAAAACAAAATAACTGAAAAAGGAAAATTGCTGGTCCACTATAATTGACAAAATGAAAAAGTTCGCAAACGATTTTCCTCCTTTCTCAAAATTTAACCTTCTCTTAAACATCCAATGTAATTTGATATTTCAACGATCGCATATACATAACCTGTAAGGTAGACTACAACGCCTACGCATGTGGAAATCCCCAGTTTTCTTGAAATACATGCACTTAAAAAGAACAAACAAGGTTCCCAGGTCATTAATGATCTTGAGGTAGCGAGTTTCTATAGAGGGCACGGTTATTAGGAGATGACTGAAGAAGAAAAAAATATATAAAAACGGACAGAAACCTGGACTAGAAAGAGGAGTGAGAGGGAAAGAGAGAGAGAGAGAGGGGGGGGGGGGGAGAGGGGGAGAGAGAAAATATATATAATGGGTACATGAGCATTTCATTAAATCACTAACCCACTTATTGTAATGGCCCAAATAATTTTTTTTTTCTTTGGCATTATATTTATTTTATATAAGACATGAATAGCTGTCGTTTACATGGTGACAATCTAGAGCTACCTCTAGTGATTACTTGATATCAGATAAATAACGGCAGTAAAAAGAAACATTCATTTTTGTTAAACAGGAAGAAAGCGAATGTACATTTGCTTACAAGCGTGGGCATTCCATGAATTTTGAAATGTGCACTCGGGCTGGAACAAACAGTCGATCGTGGTTGATATCAAGATGTAAATTCCTTACTAAATGTAATGAGAAGAAAATTGTTTGACACAGTAATGAAAATAACTGAAAAAGCGGGAATTGCTAATTCACTTACATTAGGCCCGTTCACACATGTTAAATAAGTGCGAATTGGATCGCGATGCAAAGCTTAACTTTGTTGGGGCGACTATTCACACACAGGGTATATTCTCGCTCACAGCAGAAGCTTTCGAACAGCGCATGTGTGAATCTCGACGATATATGCGCGCTTGGAATCCCGGGATTAAATAAATGCATGTTTAATTCTCAATACCATACACACACAGCGCCCGGCAAACTATCGCAATTATTCTGAAAAATCGCAAGATTTACTGCGTATCGGATCGCGATGCGAATCGCGAAGATCAGTAAAATTATTCTGTCCACACACGCGCCAACACGCGTCCACACACACACACAAAACAAAAAAAAAAAAAAAAAAACGATATTTGGATCGCGATGCAAAAATCGGTTTTTAAATCTCACTATTTTCTGTAGGTGTTAATGCCCCTTTAGAAAGAATGAAAAAGCTCAGAAATTAATTTTCACCTTTCCCAGAATTCAACCTTCTGCTAATGTCGGGAAATCTGTAAGGGAATCGCAACTCGTGCTCCACTGCATGCTGCAAAATATTCTCATGATCATGGGCTAAAAGTATATCGCAACCTCATTTCTGTATAACCATACAAGACTGGTACTATTGTTGAGCATTTCGACAAGGATCATGTCAGGAATGGGGTTCAGTATTTTTTTCTTGATTAATAAAATCGGGCAGAAATTCTTATTGAATGTTTTGCTCTATTTTTATTTAGTATTGATGAGTAGTTGTTAACAATTCAATATACTAATTATAACTGAGCAAACCGAAGGTCAAGCTCCGCGATCAGCGATCACAGGGAACTTTGGGACACTGTGGCCCGAATTCACAAAGGAGGTTTGAGCTCAAACCTTGGTTTTCGTACGTCATATGACGCGTTTTACGCGTTTTTTACAAACCTGGTTTGTAAAGAACAAAAGGAGGTTTGGCGAAACAAAAGGAGGTTTGAGCTCAAACCTTGCTTTGTGAATTCTGGCCTGCGTGTGCGTGATCTCTAGTGTAGCTGAGCTAACAGGCAGCTGCAGAAGACTGCTGTGCCGTGTATACAAATGCACAACTACATGTAATGTATCAGTTCGATGCTTTACCTCTTTTCAGAAATTAAATTTCTGTTCTCCATTCATTCAACTACTGTTAGACAGTGTACTTTATTCCAGTCGAAAGGTATCATATACTAATTCGTATTATGTGGTAGTCTACGTGTGCATTTTTATTCGACTCGAGCTCAAATGTTAGGAGCCAGAAATATAGTAACATTTGTACCCTTCCTGAGAATGTGTCCTTAGAAAATGTGGCTGTGATGATCATACATTAACTATGGACCTACTAGATGCATTAACTATGGTAGTCAGGTTTATCATCGTCACGTTTGGCAGGAATAACCTGATGACCTCTTGATTTGTGAGCGAGGGAGAAACCGAGATGATGAGGGGGTGGGGTGGGAGAGGGCGTCCCACAACATGACCTATAAGAGCCATTGATTAGTAGAGTGTGGCCAACCTAGTTTAAGTTGGGCAACATATAGCGAATACTGCTTTGTTGGGCAAACACAGGACAAAATAATTTACGCCATGTTGTGACCAAGTGAAACCAAGTTGGCCAAATTCTGTGTATAAATGGATCTGGGACCAAGGAAAATGTCCCTCCAAAAAAAATCGCCCTTCTAAGCAAATAAAGTACTACCCCGGCAATAAAATAAATGCCCTTACTAAGGAGAAATATGTTCCTTCTTTTTCTGTTGCTCGCTTAAATAATATTCTTGACCCATTCGTGTGCTTTGTTCACTCATTGCAGTCCCCCGCCCGCCCCGCCACCTAGGCCACCCCGTCCCCCTAAACAAAATTACAAAATATGGAATTATTGAATTATGGAATCATGAACAGTAAAATGAATTAATGCATATAGAAGTGTCAATTAAGTTAATAATTTTGTTGATCTAAGTTCAAGTTGAGTAATCAATATGATATATTTTCGTGGGTTACGTACAGGATAAAATAGCATGGACTTGCTAGCATAAATCTCAACGTACCGTACAACTTTTTTAAAGAGCGCCATCTAAAACAAAATGTCGACGTGACCTGTAAGTAAGTCTGAGATGGTCTGCCGTGTAACCTATCGAATTGAGACATTGATGATGATATGAAATTTTAAAATGACGATGATTGCTGATGATGATGATGCTGCTGCTGATGATGGTGGTGATAACATCTTAATAATTATAATCTTCATAAATTACATGATTATTATCAACATATTTTCATCAACATCATCATAATCATCATTATCATCATCATCATTGCCATCATTCTTCATCACTACTACCAACACAATCATAATCATCATTACACCCATCGGCCATGTCATCACTATCATCATCTATTTCATCCCCGACCTTGTCATCTACGTCATTATTATAAAAAAAACACCTTGTCACGGTATTGCTGTCATCATCATTTTCAATGTTTATATCGTAATATCATCATCGTCATAATCTTCATCATCATCGTCATCATCATCATCATCATTCGACTCCATTTAAATCATAACTATAGACAATCAATTATTCTACATCACTATCACATAGTCAACATCAACATCACCACTGCCATTATCCCTATTTATTCCTTGTATTCATTTGATTTTTATAAACGTAACAACAGACCATGAACAATGCATGTGGATTGCTGAAACTAAGTATTTACTTCTGTATTTTGTATAAGGGCTCTCATCGTTGGTTACTGTTTCAAGAATCAAATTGAAAAAATAAAACAAAACCAAAAAACGAACAACAACCAAAACAATTTACAGAAAACAGCAAGACCAAAAAACACAGATCATCATCATCATTCGCCACCATTAGCAGAATTACTGGCAGTTATTTGTTGTACATTCTATCATCTATAAAACGGACTTTAGCGACAAATGAGACTTTCAAATGAAGTAGGATGAGCTTTGAACAGCAGCACTTTAACAATTGATCCATATCCTTACATTAAGAGTGACAATATTGTTGCTTGGGATTTACCAGCTTTCAAATAAAACGATTTATTTTCGCCTCAAAATATAGACTGATGCATATACAGGTTATAGAAAGAAAGGCAAAAGTATTGTTGTGATTATAGTTTTTACAATGTTTATGATATACTTTACATTACCTCATATTTCATGTTATGATAAATTTGTCCCAATTTCTTTAACTTTGTCATACACAAACAGAACATTTTAGGTTATAGTTGTAATACATGTTTCTATACATTCACATAAACAATCCTTGTTCTGTTGTTCTTCTTACGAAACAATATACATTGTCTTAAAAAGAATGTCAAAGAGAAGACTGAGTTCTGGTAAAAAAAGGTTAAATACTTTCTGAGCTTCCTCGTATTTTGTACATCAAGTCAAAAAAATATCATCGTAGAAATATCTCCTAAAAGAGAACGCAGTTCAAATACCAAATATGACAAGATATAGCTGTAGAGTTTGGGTCAAAATGTTGTGTGTAATCCAATATACTCCCGACAGTGCATGTGATCTTCAGCAAGCTGTAGTCTGTTAGTCAAAGCCTTTTCTATTATGATAATTTAAAACCTCACAGTATACATCAAGACTTATGTTTTACATATTGAACTTTCAACATAGGCAGTATCCTTCACAGTGTCAAAATAATTGATTTGAATTTGATAGGAATTACTATTGGTCGTCTTCCTTACACGATTATATGCATACTTATTTCATTCTTTATATTGATTATATGTATCCTTCGCGTGATTTTTCATATTTTATTACAAATATGTTTTGTTAAATTAAATATTCATGTTACATGTAAATTCAGTTTTCCTTTAAAAGACAATGTACTCGTTTGACCAGAATTCAACGTAAACTTAAAGAACTTAACGAAATATATACACCGAGTTATTGCGTTTTCGTTAAGCTTAGGTTAACGATGATCCATTGTCTTCAAAAAACTTTGTAAGCTTTAGGAGTTTGAGATTACCCGGTGATGTACACGAGTACTCTTTTTTGGCTTCTTTCAATTATGATTCTTTAAAAAACAATATTAATCAACATATTATACAGAACCTGTACTGTTGAAACTTCGCCAACAATATTATCTATGGGATAACCACAACAAAGTCTCATAACTATTGACGTATAAATCTTATACTTTCTCAACACTATACAAATGTAATTTTTCAAAGAATTGGAGTTGCAGAATTAAATAATTATACAGGGATGGTACTCTACCCAAATAGATTTACATGTAACCAACAAAGTACAGAAACATTTTTTTCTTTCCATTTCACATTGTGTGTTAGGTCTACTATTAAAGACGATCGAGTAACATGTAATACAGTGTCATCATTGATGATCTCCATAAACATACAACTTTATTAATATATAGCCTCATCTTTTTACATGACAGTGACTTTCCACAAAAGCAACTAGTTATTATCAGTTAGAATACTAATAACTGTTTTTTCATTAAACATTTCTTCATAGTCATATACATATTTAAGTTTCGAGTTTCAAGTTTACTTCCACTCATAACGAAGATAACAACAATAAAGGCATACACTTGAAAATACGGATTATGAACAAAATTGTATACACATGAATATATGCCTTTAATTAAACGTGTACGTAAGCTGATAAGTGAGAAAATGAAATAAAACTAAATCCAGAGTGGAAGAGCGGACAGAGGCCAAAGACCTGTCATGGGCTACCTTATTGTAGTCTTGCTTGATTTAAAATATTATTCTAAAACATTAGTAATTGAAAAAGAAAGAAGTAAAGATATAGATAATTATTATTATGACAAATGAAAGCATGTGAGTAAATACATTTATTTCAGGAAATCAGTCAATAGTACTTTGATTTTCTCTTGACTAAAGACAGGTTTTATATTGACACTATCAATGTCTACTAAAAATGCCACTTCAGTTGTAACAATCTTGAGCCAACCATACCAACGGCTTCACTTCTCTTGATCATACTATACTCAAAGGACTAATTATGAGGTATATACACAATAACAATAATCAAATCCACGTCCATAAATCTACTAGTATTCCGATTCCACGTAAGCTTCTTTACCAGGTAAAGTAAACTGAAGAGATACGCATGCTATAATGAAACATTTTTTTTTGCGGCAAACAATGCCGTTTCCAACATAAGAGTGCAAGCATGATTATTGCAATAATATATTTCAAAACATGCATAGGCCTATTTTTTAAATATATCAATGACATGTAATTTTCATTTTCATCAATTTTGTATTTTTACTATCATTATATTACCTATTTATTCATTTAGATTATTATGCTTTTTTCATATAACACAAGTCTGATATTATATATACGTAATATACATACGTAATATATTATTAGAACATCATGTATAATTTATTTCAAGAGAATAATTGAAATTCATAATTTATCACGTTAAGAGAAAAATGTTCAATGTTTTATAATTGTGTAGTCTTTGTTATATCTTTGTTTTGCTTGCTAATTGTTTGTTTTTGTTTTCTTTTAACTCAACAATTATTTACAGTAGGTTTGCGGTTGCACCATGTGTAAGAGAGAGAGAGAGAGGTTTGAGGAGTCCTGAAAAGGACTCTGACTCGGTAATCTTTCTTGGAGGAGTGTAGTCCTGAAAAGGACTGTTTGTTATCTTAAATCAAGGGTAAACGAACAAAATCGAGACAGAAAATTGACCATCGGTATTGGTGTAATTGGTGACATACAGTCCTCAAGAGGGCGACATGCATTGATTACAAATATATTCATTTCACCAGCTGGTGAATATAACACTGGAAGGTGACCGGCCAAGAAAATATAACAATTACGGTCCTCGCAATCGATATCACGTGACGAGATCTGGACCAATCACTTCTCGGTATCTGTCTAAGCTATCTATGTGTATCGCAATACCATGCAACACGACGAAATTCCATTGTTAAATGGACAATTAATATGATCCTTATGAACCTTAACCTTATGAGCCTTATGATACTGGACTGTTATCATTCATGGACTGCATGGTGTGATGGTAAGTTCAAAATATAGAGTCTATCAGGAGTACAGAAAGCAATCTCCCCTGATCGGAACTCGAGGAGATTGTACCAGTTTCTCAAAGGCTTCTCAATCTTGTGATCAGAGATGAGAGTCGATCTTGACGTGTTTCAGCTCGCTGGTGTACTCATTGATAGTTACCAACCCATCATCATGCTTGACCCAAGCGATTAGGATTGAATTATTCTGAGTCACTGCTGCGAATGGGTTACCATTTGATCTCTCTACCTCATGTTTTACATTGCCATCTTTGTCAATTATTCTTACTGTAGTACCATCGCTGATGATCAATACGTCATTATAACTAGTAATCTGCTGAGGTGTATACCCATCGCATGGTATCTCCCTGATCGCCTTCCCACCTGTTGGTGAGAACGACTGGATCTTCTTGGCTTTCCTGTAGCCGACATAGATCAGATCATTACTGTCTACAGTGAGACTACGGGTCCCACCTTCATCTTCACTCAGAGTATCAAATGTTACATCCAGCTTCTCATACTCCTGTGTGTACAGTGTGATGTTATCTCTGCCATTAAGAACGACATGTCGACCATCAGACAGGTATCCTACTTCACGGATACCAACATTCTTTAGGACTGTCTTCTGCAGCTGACCATTAGCAGAGAAGATATCGATTCCTTTTGTGCTGTATCCCACTGCCATCCTACCATCGTGTGTAGCAGCCATGCCATTCATGTGGCCTTTCTTAGAGAGTTCTACATCACATACCGACAAACATTTTACGAACCTGACCTCATCAATGTTCAACTGATCAGATTGATTGTTAGGTGTGAGCAGTATACATGCAACGACGATCAGGAATCCTACCATAACGATTCCGACAGGTTTCTTCTGCAGCTGACCAAAGTTAAACTGACATTTAGGTGTCGATGTAATTTGCTCTACATGGTCAGCTACATCCGTAGCCAGCTTATTCTCTGGATCAGCCCTACCTAGTACATGCTCCAGCTCACAAGACAATGTATCACGAATAACAATGATATCATCTTCTAATGGAGCCTTCATGCAATTACCCGCTAACAAACTTGCACTCTCAATACTCGTAATGAACCTCTCATCAACATCTTGCATCTCATCCAAGCTTTTACATAATCTCACTTCTTGAGTTTCCAACTGCTTGTCTGATTCTGCTTTCCTCTCGTTTAATTTCTTGAGTGATTCTTGATAACTTTTGTTGTTGTCAGCCTTTTTGTCGGCAATGTGATCCGTGACACGCTTCTTCTGAGTCATGATGCAGGTCACGTGCTTCTTGATGGCTGTAATTTTTGTCTCACCTCGGGCTTGTAGAGATTCAATTTGTGTCTTGGTAGAAGCATTGTAGTCCTTAGCTTTCTGAACTGTGTGACCTCGATTCTCATGATCCAGCAACCTACATCTCAAGCAGATGAACTTCTTACAGGTGATACACACATCAGTACAGATGTATTTTTGTTTATCTGCTTTGTGTTCCTGGCAGTAAACCTCATTTTCGAGGACCACCCTTCCCTCTCTGACGTCTTCTATTCTCACAACTCTATGCTGGAGTTGAGCCGGCCATTTGTTGTGATTCTTAAGGCATGTGCTACACATATTCTTATCACACTCACAACAGAAATGTACAGCTATCGAATTTGAGTCGCACAATTCACAGACATGCTGGCTATTTCTCACCTCATCAATGAGGGACTTAAGAGGAACATTAGTATTTAGATTCAAGACATTGCCACCTTGTACAGATGTTTCGCTTCGACAGATAGGACATGTTAGAGAATTTTGTGAAGAGCTTTTAAGAATATCATTGAGGCATTTCTTACAGAAAGTATGTGTACATGATAACTGCTTCGGGTCACAGAGCAGCTCTAAACAAACAGGGCATTGCAAATTGCGTGAAACTTTGTGTACGAATTCTGACATTGTGATTCTCCTATCTTAATATACACTCATTATAATGCAAACACAATAGTACATCAATGGAGAATTTTAACCCGTTAATTGGTGAATATCCCTATCTTCTATGGGTATGGTACACACATTACCAGTTCCAATGGTTTTCATCAAGTTTGACTTAACATCTTCAGTTATTATCCACCTTCAATCACGTTAATGATAAAATAAACCGGACTAAAATAGTCGGATTAGGTGGGGGATCATCTTGCTTTCAGCCAACGGTCTTATCGGTAGTTATTCAGAAACCGTTTGATAATGTTATGACACATTTTTTTTTTTTTTATAGTTAGGGCTTTATTTAACTAAGTAAACTTAGTGTAATGAGATTTACAGTCGTGTATATATATATTCTCCTTTCTGCCGTTGATCACCACATGCTATCTGTTGCGGATCAAGAACAAGTCAGGAGGCGGTCTGAAGAGGACTGAAGATCATCTCATTTCTCCTGATCCGTACTCCTCACGCAATGTGCTAGTTGGCCCTACAATTGAAAATGAATAAAAAATGATACGAAATTCATAATAGGGCCCTATTTACTCAGGGTAGCTGCACATCAGGGATAATATTGTTCTTCCTGCAGGCCCTCGAATTACTATTACCCGACCATTTGTCAGGTGCCCATTTACACCTGGGTAGAGGGTGGTAAATATGGATTAACTTGTTGCCAAAGGACGTTAATGCCGGGCTGGTATTCGAACCATCCACCCTTGGATTAAGAGTAACGTGATTAATGAACCACTGTACCACGAAACCTTCAAATACGACCAGTCGAATCAATATGATGTTATAGAGGGTTCCCACAAGCAGCCATATTGGAGGACAAATAATATAAACCTGTGCATCAGACTATGAAAAGTCATTGTTTGCATGGTCTAGTGCACGGGTTTGCTAGTGTTTGTACTCCAATATGGCTGCTTGTGGGAACCCTCTATAGTGAAGAACAATTATATGTACGCTTATCATCATATTAAGGTATTTGGCGTCACCAGGGAGAGCGGGATACGTCTTATTATTATTTCGTACTCAAGCGAGCCCAGATTCCAGTATGAACTCATGTCCATACTTAACAAGCTACGAAAGCTTGCAAAGAGGTCACAAACAATTATACTTTGATTATTTATTGCTTTGCCTCACTATTTATAAAGGCCAAAAAATGAATAAATACAGAGATTCGAACCTACAACTTCAACGTTCTAATAGTCTGTCCTTACCGATTGAGCCAATGTTGGGTTGCTGAAAATTGGATTAGCGTAATTATTTAACTCTATGAGGAACCATAACGTTTACCACGCGCGCATGCGCAGGTTTTCTTCGCGAGCTCAATCTGGGCTCGTTATGGTACGAACAAATTAAGACGCGAATGGATAGGTACGGGTTGGGGGGGGGGGGGGGGGGTGGGGTGGGGTGAAACGAGACAAAGAGACGTAGAGGGGAATGGGTGGGGCGGGGGCGGGGAGGGGGGGGGGGGGGTTAAACAGTAAAATGTTTTAACAATCTCAGTGTCAAATCATTGCTATAGTTTCATTTTTAGAATCATCGATAACTTATAGTAAATAATTCTGTTATCATAGAAACTTGCTTCCAACCAGCATTAAAAACATAAACCAACATGAACGACAGATATACAGCGTGATGAATATAAACACGGACAAAAAGAGAGTGAGAAAGTTTTGCCTATTAAGGTGGGATTTTTAACCGAAATTTGGCACATTACCCGAATAATATTATTTAGTTATGATTTAATATGGACCGGTTCGGAAACTTTTGTTACAGAATGAATTGGATTGTTAATTTGAAGTTTGTTATCATTGTGTAAGGGACCCTTATAATAATCCGTTCTGGATTAAAATTTTGAGCGCTGTGCATTAACTGCAAATTACTATGTGGGTTGGCTTGGATCAGATTAATGAAATTCTCTTGTGATATAATTCCTAAATAAGCAAATAAAATAAAGTGTAATTGATATTAACTAAGAAGTGCATGTGGAAGAGCTTGTTTGTTTGTTTTGTTTTGTTTTATTTCCTATTTTTCATATCAATACAAAAAAACATACAAATAAATATAATGAAATAACATGTAAGTTTGACAAAATTTGTTCCTAGTTAAAATAAAAGTTTCATACAAAAGGAAAAGGCAGGAGACCACATGTCGTAAGCGTAAATGAATGCTTGAAGATGACCGTGGCCTCTGCCGAGTGTAAGCATATTCCCAGGTGCTAGGCCTGTGACCACACAAAGGAAATGACTGGGAATACAAATTTAAACTGAGGTAAGTCCCTGTAAAATTGCCCCGTGTGCGGCAGTAGTCAACGAAATTGAATAGAACGCTGTTCGTCGAACCGAAAAATTAATGAATATGTACTGCGATTATAGCCCTTCGGTCATGATTATATCAAACACTACAATCTAACAGAAACTTACATGAGTCCGTTAAACTCGTATTCACGTTGTCTACATAAAAGATTCTTCTTGGTTGTCAATATGTTGGATCTGGAATAAAAGGTAGACAAGAATAGTAAAATGGACACTCATCAATAGTCATGTTTTTGTCTGTCATTTTACTGAAAAAAGTATGTTGAACTGAATGAAACAAACGCTAGTAATTGTAAAGATAAAAAAGTTAATCACTTGAGAGAAGAATCTCGGGTGATTAGTGAAGTACAGTTAACAATAGCAGACTTCCAGGCAGCGGTTAATGAAATGTTAACATGTAAATCACCAAATAATGATGGCCTTACAAAGGCATTCTATGTCAGAATCTGGGACATTGTATCTTCTTCTCTACTATCGGCCCTAAATTATTCGTTTGTAAAAATCACAACTGTCTGCTAGTCAAAAACAAGGTGTTATCACATTTATTTTGAAACCCGACAAGGATAATTGTTTAAAGATAATTGCCGACCTATCTCATTGATGAATGTCGATGTGAAATTCTGCTTAAAAGTACTTCCGAGCCGCTGTTAGAATGTACAAGATGTTTTTTATTATTTAATTACTAATGAAAACAAGGATAGTTTTATTGTATCAGATGAATTGATTTTAAGAAAAGCCTTCGATTCAATAGAACATGAATATATTTGTAAAGCACTGGCGTTTGTAAGCTTAGGTGTAACATTTATTAAATTGGTTCAAACCATGGACCCACTTCTTGAAGTAGGTCCATGTTCAAACACTCTATTGTAACACTGAAGGATGTGTACTCAAAAATGGCACTTCAACCAGGTATTTCCCCATTTCCGGGATTGGTTTTATTGCTGCGTTCAAAAAGATACAAATTCAAATTCAAAGTACACAAATTCGAATAATAACAAATACAATGAATAAAATGTTTACAAAAGTAATTAAAAAGAAAAAAATGATGTACAATTATATTATACGATAAACATGTACGATGCATACAAATAAGATAAGAAATATATAGTAAATATTTTCCAATAAATTTGAGAGGTTATTTAGAACGTAGCATACCACCATCGCAATTCAAATGTTAGCTTCTAGTTTAAGAAATATGAAAAAAATTAGAGGTTTTAATTTTGGCTCAATTAAATCAAAACTATCATTGCATTCAAATGATTTTTGTGCATTTTAAAAAGATTATAATTCCGTTGAAGTATTATTAGATGTGCTAAAGCAATTTGGTAAATATCTTAATCTCACATTTAAAACAGAAAAAGCAAAAATATTGAAGACTAGAAAGCATCGAGGTCCTCGGATTATTGAAGCTATCCGCCTAGTCGATACTATCAGAATCTTAGGAACAGAAGTTGGGTACAATTCTAAAGATTATCAGGTACAAAAAAATGAAGGATATACTTCTATCACTTAGGCGAGAACTACATGTATAGATGTAAAGCAATTTTACATTATTTGGTAAAATACATATCATTAATTATTTTGGTATATCTAAGTTATTTACGTATTCTCATTAATTCTAAGGATTGAAACTTATTTTACGCTTTTCTATGGAAAGGGAAGGACATAGTTAGACAAGATGTTAGTATACAAATATTTGAGAAAGGAGGTCTCAAAATAGTAGATATAAAATCCGTAATGTCGGTGGACTAGCAGTTAACTGGGATTTTAAGAATGAAGAGTAGAAGCAATCAAAGTTCGTTCAATGCTTTCAACTATTATACACAGACATTATGGTGGTGCTTTTCTTCTTAACTGCAACTTTGATACTGATCTGTTAAGCGTACATCCACCTCCATTCTATGCCTCTATTGTTGGAAATTGGTCATGGCTATGCTCTTCTGTAGAGGATGAATGTTATGCTTATAAGATAATATGGAAAAAATTTGATATACAGGTTGACAATAAAATGTTTTTTGTGTAAACAATTGTTCGTAAAAGGAATTGTAACGAGACATTATATTAAGTTGCCAAATGGTGCAAGGAAAAGATACAACTTGATAATAATAATAATAATAATAATATGATAGCCTAATAGTCCACTCCAAATTTTATTAAACCGAAACGGAAATTCTTTTTGCCCAATTGATCGTGAGCCCGGCAGCCACTGAGCTGCGCCAGATCGACGTTGCTTTATCCCTTATTTTTGAACGCCAAACAAGGTAGCAACAACTCCCATCTTGTAAGGTCTTTTGGTATGACGCGGCCGGGGTTCGAACCCACTACCTCCCGATTGCGAGGCGGATGCTCTACTGACTGAGCCAACAATCCGGTGAAAAATCAATTTAACATCAATGGGAATTAGTATTTATTAAGACAAGGAGTAGCTTCATGCATATATAATGGCAGTGAATCAAAAACGTAGTCAGGTTCACAAAAATGAAATAGAGGAAATTACTGAAGACATAGTGATGCCAAATAAACCTAGACATTTTTATGTAAACTTTGTTGAAATGACGAGAGAGCAATCTCTAAGCTATTTTCGTTTAGAAAATATGTATGATTTTAGTGGAACTGAATTCTGAAAAGTACGGAAAATTATAATCAATACAACTATCGATACAATAACACGAGAGTTCAAGTTTAAAGTCTTGCATAATATTCTGTTTTTTAATTACAAGCTTTGCAAAAATGCCATGAAAAGCCTTCTCCAGAACGTATGTTGGCTTTAAAAAAAATCAGAAACTTAAAAAAAAAAAGCAAAAGGCAATGAAGCTATATTCAGACGTTTTGGAATGAAAACAAACGTTTAGTGCTGTCCAATTTTTACTTATATTTTCTGAATAAAAAACAGTAATCGTATGAAATGTTTGAAAGCACTCACAAAGTATAATAATGTTCATGTTTTTCTAATAGCAAAACGTTGTATTGACCTGTGCATGAACAAGAAACACAAGGCAGGTATTGATTGATTTAAAGCCCCACCGTACTACTTGTAACTACTTGCTCCCTCTATATAGAAAACAATGCCTAATCGGTGACCATTGGTCCCCCGTGATCCTCTTTTTCTAAATGTTAATTGAGAGCTGAGTTGATGAGATAGCCACCTGTCAGTTGCAACCCTGGGTGGTCTAATCCCCTAGCCAAACTAGTACAGACGGCCTTTAAACGGATGCTATTTACTTTGTATGAAAAAGAAAAAATGCAAATCGAAAAGGCAAGTTATTATCACCATAGACAATGGAATTGTGTACTACCAATTTAAGTTTTTATTCTCTTTATTATACATGTACTTCATAGACGCGTTTCACGCTTTTGGTAAGTTTTTTTTAAATTCATCAATTATGCAAAAGATTTATTGTATCCTCATATGGAATATTTTTGGTGAACTTAAAAATACCTTTAACATATCTTTGAAATATTTGTAATACAGTCAAACCTACTTTAGCGACCACCTGTCTACAGAGACCACTTGTCTACACCAAGCACATTTTTTTGTTTCCCTTAAAGGGATCGTTTAACAATGTTAAATCTGAGATGCACGGCCCTACATGTTATCAGTGTCTGTGATATGGTGTAATATTGAAGCCCAAAAAAAATTGCGCTTCAAAATGATCAACAAGTGCCTCAAAAAAGTAAAAATCTTTGAGTGACCGGTTTTACCATACTCGTTTACCCCAATAGACTGTAGTGTTATGAAAACCGTCAGGCGAACGGTTTTCAAAATTTGTAATTCCAATCACTAATATCTTGATAATCAGACAGGCGATCGGCTTGTAAAAGTCATGGGGTTCCTGACTGACCTAAAGGTTTATAATTATCATTGCATCTTGAGCTAAATCCAGAATTTTGTTTCAGAATCTGAGACAAAGTTACCGGATCCCTTTAAAAAAGGTTTCTCATTAAAACATGTACTAAAGGAACCTGTCTATAAAGACCACTTTTGTGTTTCCCTTGGGCGGTCACTGTAGACAGGTTTGACTGTATATATACACACATATAGTTATGATACAACGGCAGACGTTCCTCATAATGTTACACTACAAAGTTAATCATTGGTCAACATTTATTCATGGACTATATTAAATGTGAAGATCAATCTTACCAAATCTCTTTGACCAAATCTCAAGGCAGTAGCCTCGGCCCGGTCCTTTTCTTAGTCATGATTAATGATGCTGCCTCTGATACACAACTAAGATGGAAATATGTAGATGATCTCACAATTGCAGAAGTTAGGAAACATTCCCAACCTTCTAACATCCAATCAGTAATCAACAACCTCTCTACTTGGTCTACTGATAATAACATGACCCCTAAACCTGAGAAATGTAAGATAATGAATGTTTCATTCCTGAAAAGACCTACTGTATTTCCGAACTTTCACCTTGGTGCAAGCAATCTTGAATGTGTAGATACTCTCAAACTATTGGGTGTTATTGTACAAGCAAACATGAAATGGGACATGCAAACTACTCATATGACTAGCGTAGCTGCCAAACGAATATATATGCTATGTATACTCAACAAGTACAAAGCCCCTGTCGGCGACTTGCTATCGGTCTACCTGATGTATATCAGGCCAATACTGGAATATGCCTCCCCGGTGTGGTCTCCAGCTCTCACAGTACAGCAATCTAACCAAATTGAGCGCATACAAAAACGTGCGTGTAGAATTATCATTGGCTACCACAATTACACAGACTATGCAAATGCTCTTGAGTTGCTTAACATCATATCACTTGAGCACCGTCGAAAACAATTATTTGAGAAGTTTGCTAAGTCCATCATAAGCTCTAGGCACAGTTCGATGCTCCCACCTCTCCGAAGCACCCTACCTAATTATCGTCCCCTAAGATCGAAGGATGGGTTTCTAGAACCGACGTGTCGTACCCAACGCTATGAAAAGTCTCCTCTACCCCAAGTCATTAAGACTCTCAATAACCTAATGTGAATTCCAAAAAATTGAATTGTATTTATGTACCGGTACTCTTTAGATCTGAAACAACGTGCAATACTTCATTAAAGCTGTATTTTCTGATATATGATTCATAATATTGAAGATATGCGGGTTTTCCCATTAATAGAGGTGTCAACTTTTCCAGAACAATTAGCTTCACATGTTGTGAATCTTTAGACCTGATACATGTACAAGGTGCAATATTCTATTATAGCCGTATTTTCTGATTCGTTAAATTGAAGAAACGCGGGTTTTCCATTAATTAATAGAGGTGTCAACTTAGCAATTAGCTTCACATGTTGTGACTTTTTAAAACCACTATCAGGTGCAATACTTTATTATAACTGTATTTTTTTAATCCAGAATATTGAAGAAATGCGGGTTTTTCCATTAATTAATAGAGGTGTCAACTCTTGAACATGTTTTGCACAACATTGTCGGGAAGGGTATTGATTATATTTCCCTATTTATTGCCAAATTGCCTGTACATTCTAGCTACTCTAAATGTTTTGAAAATGCTGAAATGTTGGCCATCATGGGCAGGCACACCGTGGCCTTCGGAGCGGACGCGACGATGCGTTGCAGGCCAATCCATTGTTGTCTTCTCTGAACGCTTCGGTGCGCCTTCTCCTGTGTAGATGTGTATAAGAAATGTATTAATGTTTTAATGCTACGTTTATCTACCTTGTTTCTTATTTTGCCTTTTAAAGATCCCTCCCCTCTCTCTCTATCTCTCTCTCTCTCTCCCTCTCCATGTCTCTCTTTTTCTCTCCTCCCTCTCTCTCTCTCTCTTCTATCCCCTTCTCTCTCCCCTCTTTTCTCTCTCTTCTCTCTCTCCTCTCTCCACTCTCCTCTCTCTCTTTCTATACCTCACTCTCTCCCTGTCTCTCTTCTCTCTCTCTTCTCTCTCTTTCTACCTTCCTCTCTTTTCCTCTCTCTTCCTCCCTTTCCCTCTACCTTCTTTATTTTTCTTCCTGCCCTCCCCTTTCTTGTCCCTCTCTTTCTCTCTCACCACTTCTTCCTCTCTCTCTCTCTCTCTCTTTAGTCATTTATCTTCTTTTTGATTTCCTTGTCATATCTCGCCTTGGTCTAGCCACATCTAGCCAGCCGATGTATATTGCATTGTTACCATATTTTTATGTGTGTGAAACAATATGTTCTTCTTAAGTGTATATTTGTTGGTTCAACTTTGTTAAGACTATTCAATTTCATTGTAAATCAGCCATTATGAGTTCCTGAACTTTACGTGTTGATGTTTTTAAACCGAATAAATAAATAATAAATAAATAAGCCTTCTAATTGAAGCCAAGTGTCCCAAAAGGGTTCGAACAAAGCTGAAAACGTCGATTTCAAGAAGCATAAGAAACAAATCGTGTCGTTGTTGATAGAAGTCTCACTGTGAAATAATGAACAAGTTAGTTCCTGGTTTGAGTAATACCAATCTTACATGGGAGGAATGAACCAATTGTATGAAGCCAGCTGTCTGTCTCTCAGTGGGTTGAATAATAATTCAACTTCTAATGTCGTCACAATTTCAATGGAATCAGTCAGGTAAAGTATTTAGGATCTGTAACTGGAGGGGGGGGGGGGGGGGCACGAATATTTACAATGAAAAGGCCGTCAGTTTCCATGTGCAGAAGGCCATAATTCGCTGACACTAGACTTGGTAGAAATACCATTAATGTGTGTACAAGTCTGCAAACATCAAACTCGTAGGTCTATCAAGAAATATCCCCTATTCTCTGGGAGAGTATACGGGTGCAACGACAATGCACCAACAATGAAGCCTCGGAATAAACATCAGCTCGTCTCCATGCGCTAGCACATATTTATGTACACTCATGAACCTACTTCGTAGTAGGTCCATGGGACAATACACGCTTTACAATTAGTAATACACATCTCTCTTACCTTCAAACAGATAGGTGTTTTTCCTCTTGTCGTCTTACCGAGGTGTTTTATTTCACATATTTCACATTTCATTTATATTTACATCAATTTATATTTGAACATAAGTAATTAAATGAATATTTTGAATGAATAATTTCTTTCTGTTTCATCAATAAAAGACTTTGCTTATTGGATATATAATATCGTAGTTTTAATTTGAAATTAATAAGCAGACTTTTACTTTTGTACTCTCTACCATCATACCAAAGTTGGATATACATATATATATATATATATATTATGTATTTTAATAGCCTAAAATTAACATGAAATTTATCACAAAGTTTACTTTTCATTCACAAAAATAACCTATACCTAATGCTTTTTCATTCATATTTATTTGCACATGAAAGTAATTATAAAATAAGTTTTCAATAATTTTCCCCTAAACTCGAAACTTATTACATTTTAACAAGACATGTATTGTATGTATTGTATTTATTAAACTTCATTGATGTACATCAATATTCTGTTTATAGACATAATTATAAACACTTAACAGTGTAATGTAACAATCAATATATAAAACATAATATAAACATAATACAACACCTTTCTAAATAAACTATAAGTTATGCAATACAAAATAGGTAAATGAGAACTAAAACGAAAGCATAAGATTGTACAGTTCTATTTTGTTATAACATGTAGTATCTAAAAATTACCCCTCATTGCAATTATGTTTTTGGTGAACAAAGAAAAACTATCTATTACAACTTCATTATCTAATCTCATTATAAATATGAATTTTTCTTGACTATCCAAATTACAAAAATTTTCTTCCAGATTACTAATTGTTTCTATAAAATCTACTCGTAAATCTTTATACTTGTCCCATTTCATAATTATATGGAATTCATCTCCTACAAGATTCATATTACAGTCTTCACAGAATCGTAGATGCGGGGGAGTTTTTTCTGGTCTTCTATACCTTCCCGTTTCTATGGGTAAGTTGTGCGCGCTTAGACGTAGTTTGGTGATATTTTTTCTTAAATTTATATTTGGTATATGAGATAAATACTTTTCTTGCTTGATTGCGTTTTTAAATTGTCTGAAGGTTCTGAGTTTATTTCCTTTACGGGTATTTCTATCATCAAATAAGTCCAGTTTTAATTTTTCATCAAATCTCCTTTCCAAACAAAGTCTACATAACTCGACCAAATCTTTATGAGCAATTTGTATATTTTCAGGGTCTAATACGGTCTCATTTCCATTGATACAAATATTTAGTGAACTAAAGATATCCCGAATTGACATTAGCCAACAGCTTTGTTCGTTATTTACTAATTTTTTGTTTTCTTCAAAAGATTTATAGACAAGGCCATTTTCATCCAAACTCCGTATTCGTATCCAATATTTGAGCATGTTTATTGCAATTTGAATAAGTTGAGGATGCCTTCCAATTTCAGCTGAAACTGCTTAATTGCTGTATTTGCGGTTTACCCCTAAAATATTTTTACAACACTGAATGTGTACTTTCTCAAAATCGTTTTTATAATACAGTCCTGTTTTCCCAGTTTCTATTTGAAGAATTTTCTTCATGTCTATTGCACTAGCACCCCAAATTTCGGATCCATAAAGCAAAATTGGTTGTACAGTTGCATCAAACAGGTGTAATAAGGTTTTAATACTGGGCGTATAATTGCCGAAAGATTTATAAAGTTTAAATAATGCTCTCCTGGCCTTATCCGCTAAGTCCCTTGTCGCCATTTTGAATGATCCATTATTACTAAAAACAATGCCTAAATATTTCATTTCCTTTACCGAAGTAAGTTTTTCCCCGTTTATTTTAAAATCACTCTTATCATTCAACCTGCCTGACTTATTACAAATCATTATTTTAGTTTTGGTGACATTAACATTCAACATCCAAAAGTTACAATATTGAGTGAATTTATCTAAACAGTATTGCATTCCTTGAGGGGATTTAGAAATAATTGCTAGATCGTCTGCGTACATTATGCAGTTCAAGTCCTTGTCATGTAGCGTTACTGGTTCACTAACTGAGGTATCAAAAATATCTACAACATCACTTAAAAACATATTGAATAATGTCGGGCTAATGACACACCCTTGTTTTACTCCGGTATTCGTATTGAAACACGAGGTGACGCCCTCGTCTAGTTTTATGGATACTTTACATTTTGAATACATGTCATGTATCACTCTCAGAAAATTACCACCAATACCTTGTTTTAACATTTTATACCAAAGACCATCCCTCCAAACATTGTCAAAGGCTTTCCTTAAATCTATAAAACATATATATATAAACCTTTCTTATCATTCTTTGCCCGGCCTCTTTATATTTATCTATTATTGTTTTTAGAACAAACATGTGGTCAGACGTTCTGTAGCCCGCTCTGAACGCAATTTGATTGGGTTTATAAAGTTCATTGTCTTCAAGGAACTGTACTAAACGTCGGTTTAAAACCGAACAAAATAATTTGCCAAGACAGCTGGATAGGCATATTCCTCGATAATTGGAGGGGTCACATACAGACCCACTTTTATAAAGCGGTTTTAGAAGGCTCACTGACCAGTTTTCAGGGAAACAACCACTAATTAAGATTAAGTTAAATATCTTTGCTAAAATCGGTGTCAAAACAAATCGGCTTGCCTTTAGCATTTCGTTTAAAATTGAATCATTTCCTGGGGCCTTATTTCTTTTCAATTTTTCAATACATCCTAGAACTTCGTTTGGAGTTATCCTAAAATCTAAAGATGAGAAGTTTTTTTGCAGTATTGCGTCGTCCGTAAAGTTTTTAATTTCTTTTTGTTCTTTTGACAGTTTTGGATTCTTGTTCATAAGGTTCTTAAATTAGTCAAACCACATGTTTGGTTGTATACTGTTTCCAGGTCTTTTCTTTTCAGTGTGTAAATTTTCTAGATCCTTTATCAGATTCCAATATTCCTTAGGGTTTTCACTATACAGAGTATCCAATTTGTCTATGATCTGATTTCTCTCTTTGCGTACTATATCTCTCAACTTCTGTTTTAACATTTTTTTCTTAGCGTATGTATACAGTTGTCTGAGGCCTCGATCAAAAGGGTTTCTACACACTTGTTTGCACAGCGTCTTTACACGACGCCCTAGGGCGTAACATTAGGCACTTAGTATTCCTTTTCTTTTCTTCCGTTTCTTTCTTACTCTGTGTATTTTTTGCCTTATTCTAGCTTTATCGGCAATTGTTAAAATACAGTTTGTAATGTCATTCACTGCGCATTCGATACCTTGACTATTTGGATCATAAACCATTTCGTTTATTTCCTTTATTTTATCTGATACGAGGGGTGTTCCCAGAGCTTTTATAAAAGCCTCGTCGCTTATATGGGACTCCCATATGTAGGCTTTCGGGTGTGGTTTTAACACCTGTTTTTCAACTCTACATGATTTAGTATTTGTATAGATACTCGATTTAAGAGTTGTAACAATGGGGCAATGATCTGAGAAAATATTCAGGTCTTTCACATAATAGAAAAGAATATCGTCCATAGCTTCATTTTCAGCTAAAACGTAATCTATTACGCTCGGTATTTTGGCGTTTGACTCGTAGCATGTGAACTTTCCAGTCAGGTCACCCAATTTACGTCCATTGAAAATTCTTAGATCACAAGCTTTACAAAATTGGATTACATCTTTTCCTCTTTTGTTTACGGGCCTGGTGTCTTGGTTCCTCCTTGCCATAGACTCAGGACAACTCAATAAATTTGGTAAAGGTAGTGTTTTACTGTCGTCCATTGAGTCGAACTCATTTGCATCAGGTATGGTATTGGTATGTGCATTTAGATCACCAATAACCATGCACTTTCCTTGATTTTTAAATTTTGCGATGTCTTTCATTATTGCATCGATTATATCTATGTTTGAAGAAAAGGTAGAATTTTCTGGGCTTATATGTAGGCGAAACAAATATATAAATCATCTGATGTACCAGATTTATTTTTATGTAGTTTTATCCAGCAATATGCGCTAGAGGTATTATTGATAATAGTCACGCGATGTTTAATAGCCTGTTTAACATATACGGCCAAGCCACCAGAGTCCGATTTCGCATTTGTATGCCTCTTTCTGCAAATGATCTTTTCGGTATATCCTTGTAACGACATATTTTCCTTCGGTCAAATTTTCGTTTCGGTCAAATTTTCGTATCTGCCAAACAGATGATGTCAAATTGATTAAAAACGTTCACGAAATCTTGTTCGTCGAGTTTTGAGGAAGATTTTGTCCCATCCCATCTTTTGTAAATCCCATTTACATTCCAATAACATATTTCTATGTTTTTTTGTTCAGACATATTTTGTTTTTGTATTTCTTCGCATTTCTTTTCAGGTTATGACAGGAGAGACCACCTCCGATAGTAATATTTGTTTTAATTGGACCGTGTGGCAAATATGTCTTCTCAAAGATCCTTTCACGTTTTGCAATACAATTAATATAATGAATTATCTTATTGGTATGGAACAAAATCTTAACAGTTCTCTTTAAAATACATGTTCTTACAAATACACTTTCCAGTTTTGCAATACAATTCTTACAATACATTATTTGAATCGTTTCGAACAAAATCTTACCATATCTCTTGAATATTGAGGACAATATGAACCATTCACCGTTTGTTTCGTGCATAACTCCTTTCGACTGCACATCAAAGGTTTCCTGCTAGTACCCTTGTTCCATCCTTATTGAGATGGTAACGGTCATCCTTAAATATATTACTGTTAATTGTTCCTCGATAAGGTAGGTTTCTATGATGGACAGTTTTCACCCTTCTGTCATATAATGCTTCTGCCATCAACATATTGTTCACAATGTCTACACGTTGCTGGAACATAGGATTATCATCTCGGGGTGTGCCCAATGACACCACGATTTTACATTCTTTGAATGTCACTTTAATCAGGCAAATAAGCTCGCGCATTCTATTTGCACAATCCAAGTGCGCTGGAACTTTTAACGTCATTTGTTATTTCGTGGATGATCACAGTTTCCGCAATTGTCATGATTTGTTTTGCTTCGTTTGATTGTATCCACTCCTCAACGTCCTCAATTCTATATTTGGTGACTTTATGTAATTTCACATTTTAAGAAAAATGTATCTGGATCAATACCCCTTGTCTGAGAGTTTCCTATGATAACTACGTTCTTAATTTTCTTGTAATTACTATCACTGTTATACTCTTTTCTCTCTTTGTCCACCGTTTGCTCTCTGTCTCCTTCATTTCTGACGTGTCTTTCGCGTCTTCTTGTTTTCGTGTGCTCCTTCCTCTTCTCGCTTCTTTCGCTGCTCCTTAATGGCGATTGCTCACTCCTCCGCTCAGTGTTCCTCGCCCGGTCAGATGGATGGTCAACGGGGCTTGTGGCGGCGGCATCGCTATATCTCCTTTGCTCTCTCCACTCTCCCGCTCCTTTACTAGCTTGCCATAGACGTTTGATGTTTATCTTTTCTTCCTTTACTTTATCAGTTTCTTGTTTTGCAATATTCAATTCCTCAGTTGTCTTCTCAAGTTCAATTTGAAGTTTGTTCGCCATCCTTTCTGCATTTTATTGATATTTCTGATGCATAGCCACTTCTCTCTCCTTGTTTTTTTACTATCATTCTTTGTTCTTCGAGCAACAACTCATATTCAGTTGCCCGAAGATTCATTTCTGTCTTCAGTTGATGTATGTTTTCCTTCAACATATGCATCTCCTGTCGTTGTCCGTTTTCTGTTGCTTTCAGTTGATCTTTCTCTGCAGTATTTTGAGTATCATTTCGTTGCTCGTGGATATCCCTTATACAGTTTATTATCTCTTTCTCCATATTTTCTATTGCGTCTTTCAGTGGGGTAATATCGCTTTCACCTCCATTTCTATGATTATCTGTTGGGGTTCGTTTAGTGTGTTCGTTACTAGTATTTTCCTCTGATTCATTATTTGTAGATGTAGATGTCGATTCCAATGCTTGGATAATATCTTCATCAGCATGTTCACATTCATTGCATATATATTTTGCCCCACTTACACGTCTTATATAAGTCAGCATATGTGCGGGCATTCCTGTGCAGGCAAAATGGTAGAAAGACTTGCACATTTACTGCTGCATTTCATCACGGCAGTCAACTCACTCTCTTCGTCGCATAGTCTACAAACTTTCATATCTGTGGTGTTATCATGACTGTCCTGGGAGATTGTTTGAATGTCTGGTGGGGTTTGAAATAGGTCATTTTCGGTCTCATCGTTGCTGTCGTCCATTGGTCCAATGGTGCAGTGTAATCAGTATAAAGAAGAACCAGTAATGGGATTACCGCTATATACAATAGTCAAGTTAATCAGATTAAAGCATCACAATACATGGTTCTCCAGATGGTTGCACACGTATAAGGCACGAAAGTACAGCGAAAGTCCACAGAGCTGGTATATAGAATATACCGACTCAAAAGTAAGCGGATGGGACCTAAGTATCCAACAGTATGTTTCACTCAGAATGATCTTCAAAAATAACAATCATATTCCAGAAAAGTTTTTTTCTGCATTAACACACTGGTTATTGTCCATTACACGCCATCTACATAGATACAAAAAAAATTACCTATAACTAATGCTTTTTCATTCATATTTATATGCTCATGGAAGTAATTATAAAATAAATTTTCAATAATTTTCCCAAAAATTTGAAACTTAATACATTTTAACAAGACATGACAATTTTTTTCTGTATTAACACACTGGTTTTTGTCCATTACACGCCATCTACATAGATCATGTTTTTAAGGAAATATATTATTCAATACTTCAAATTAACTTGCTTTCACCTATTATTTCATATTTATTGAAATTTAAAATTTAATTCTATATGCACATTAAAATAAAAAGGTAAATTCAAGTAATTTTCTAATAACGTGTAACAATTGGTTTCTGAAGTTGTTGTCTCAGGAGGGAGAAATAATAATGTTTCGTCTTCAAACTAGAAATACCAACAAAATCTCCTGTTGCTACTTCTATTAGATTTGAATTGTTTTGTTTACTACTTAATTGAACATTCTTTCAAATGTATAATTCATTTGACCAATAGTATTTGAAAACATTTCCTCAAATTTGCGTATTCGAACTCAAATAATAATTGATGAATACCAACTTTACTATTTAACAGAATCGAATCTTTCCAACTACCATTTTTAACTCTTATCCTGCCACAGGGCTAATCCCCCCAGTGCCAGATTTATAACGAGATAATCGGATTAACGCGATGGTACTAACAATAGCGCGTGCAAAACACTAGGCACAGTCCAATGGGCATGAACAATAACTGCTATTACGAATGTTTGCTAGCATGCAAGAAGCAGCGTAACAGTAGCGTGCACGCAGCCTCATGGCTTTATACAAATTCCAGCTACGTGTCACTTTGAAAACAATGATGTAGAATTTTAAAATCTAATACGACTGTTTTCCATAATATCTCCTCTTCTATTTCTATTACCTCAACTAAACCTCGATATTAAATTCTGACCATGCAAACAGAAGATTTTGATAAAACTCTGACAGTCTATTTTGTTTACACATCATTCTCATATTTGTCTCATTCAAATTATATCGTGAGCTACCAGGACAAATTTCGATCATTTATTTAAAAGATTTATTAAAAAAAAAATCCGATCATTTCAATCCAATATCTGAATAATGTTTTCCATCTACAAGCTGGTTCATCCAATAATTATCCAAGATAAATACCATGAATTTTCGGTTTCATGTCTACCATTTCAAGACCACCATCTAACTTTTTATTTATACAGACGTTTCTTGTCACTCTTTCTCTTTTTGAACTTCAAAGAAAAGCATAAATGATTTTATTCAACGATTTGATAACACATTTAGGAGCAGGTACTACAGTTGCCGTATAAACAATTTGTGAAACGATTAAGGCTTTTATAACAACCACTTCGCCATACAACTTTAATATTTTCTATTTCCAGTTTTTCAATAGATTATGATTTGTTTTCATTTTTTCATCAAAAATTAAACATTCGTTTTCCGTTTAATTTTTCCTGATATATTCCCAAATATTTAGTTCAGTACATTCCCCACATTCTCCATCCGCATAATATGTATTAATGTTTATTACTGTAGTCTTATCCTAATTTACTTTGAGGACCCGCCCACCACTGCTCCAAAATTTCTGACCTCCTCCATAACTTTGATCAATGACTCTGTACTATTTAACCAGATAAGTGATAGGGCTGCCCAATTCACTTTCATAACCACGACAACATTTAAGAAATCTTTAACAACAACGTATACATAGCTTAACAATTATTGTAGAGTATTGGATATTTTTGTTTCACTGATGAACAATTCAAAAAATCATAACTCTCCTGTTTCTACTTTGATATAGCTTAAACTTTCACTAATTTGTTTCTCTCATTTTCCTGCTTTTCCTAAAACTAAGTTAATATCAGGTGGACTTCCCCTTTTAATCGCTTGTGTGTATTCATACTTGTTTTGGAAGTGTTACATTTCTACAATTTTTTACTTGTTACTTTTTTGATTATTTACGTACATTCACAGATCCAGCTGTCACTAGGCACGTCGATTCTTTTTCATTAAAGCCTTGTATACTCCTCGGGACAGTTTTGTCAACCTGTTTTTAAATGAGATTATGCTGCATTCATTCATCAATTTTCTAGTTCACTGCAATCTTTAGTCTGTGATGGTGTCATCGTAAACACCTTTTACTACTGAAGGCTCGATCTAGTATACGCTATTAGAGATTTTCTGAATATTCTTGCTGTTCTGATCTCTAGGTTCCAATGAATAATTGTACCGATAATTAGGAGGAAATAAACATGAATTTGCATTCAGCCCATTTGAAAACGTTTTACTTATTGTGGGAGGTTTATACATCGTCGTAGGAAAAAAACTTACTAATAGCTTTAAAATCTCAGGAACATCGTAGTCGAAAACTTTGTATGGGAATCGCAACTAAAGCTAAACTGTACGCTGCACGATCTTCTCATGAGCATGGGCTAAAGTAATTTCGCAACCAGATTTCTTTATAACCTAACAGGCTCGTACTATTGTTGAGCATTTGAATAGGGATCGTGTCAGGAATGTGGGCTCGTCATTTTTCATTATTGACAAAGTGTATTTGTTCAATGAATGCTTGATTTCTATACACAATTCATGAAGTTTTCACAAAAGTTTGTGATGGCTCAGATGTTTGGAGGAGCTTTTTACAATAACAACCATTTTCCTAGCAGTAAGTATTCCCACTGAATAAAAGTAGTTTGCCTTATGGGAATTATAGCATGAAAATAATCGCTGCTTTTCTCGAAATAAAACAAAATAAACTTCACTGTTCAAGAATATACATGAAGTATTTTACTATTTCTATTTAGTATTGATGAGTAGTTGTGAACGACTTCAAGATACTAATTTTACCTGAGCAAACCGAATTCTCAGTGAAGCTCCGCCCATCAGCTAGCCCGAGGAATTATAGGACTCTCCGTATGCGTGGTCAATAGTGTAGCTGGGCTAGCAGGCAGCTGTATCAGACTGCACTGCCGTGTATACAATTGCACATCTACATGTAATTTATCAGTTCGATGCTTTACCTCTTTTCAGAAATTAAATTTCTGTTGTCCATTCATTCAATTAGACAGTGTACTATATTCCAGTCGAAATGTATCATAGACTTATTTGTATTGTGTGGTAGCCTACATAGTAGGTATAGTCTACGTATGCATTTATATTCGACTCGAGCTCAAAGGTTAGGAGCCAGAAATATAGTAACATTTGTACACTTCCTGAGAATGTGTCCTTAGAAAATGTGGCTTTGATGTTCATACAATAACTTTGGTTGTCAGGTTTATCATTGTCACGTTTGGCAGGAATAACCTGATGACCTCTTGATTTGTGAGCGAGGGAGAAACCGAGATGATGACGGGTGGGAGGGAGAGGGCGTCCCACAACATGACCTGTCGGAGCCATTGACTAGGAGAGTGTGATCAACCTAGTTCGATTTGGACACAATATGACGACTACTGCTTTGTTGAACAAGCACATCACAACATAATCTACGCCGTGTTGTGACCAAGTAAAACCAAGTTGGCCAAATTCTGCGTATAAATTGATCTGGAACCAACAAAAATGCCCCTCCAAAAAGTCGCCCTTCTAAGCAAATAAAGTACTACCCCGGCAATAAATAAAATGCCCTTCCTAAGGAGAAGTATGTTCCTTCTTTTTCTGTTGCTCACTTAAATAATATTCTTGATCCATTCGTGTGCTTTGTTCACTCATTGCAGTCCCCCGCCTGCCCCGCCACCTAGGCCAGCCCCGCCCCCCTTAACAAAATTTAAAAACATGGAATTATGGAATCATGGAATCATGAACAGGAAAATGAATTAATGCAAATAGAAGTGTCAATTAAGTTGATAATTTGTTTGATCTAAGTTTAAGTAGAGTAATCGATATGATATATTTTCGTGGGTTACGTACAGGACAAAATAGCTTTGATTTGCCAATATAGATCTAAACGCACCATACAACTTTTTTAAAGAGCGCCATCTAAAACAAAATGTCAACATGACGTGTAAGTCTGAGATGCGGGTCTGCCGTGTAACCTATTAAATTGCGACATTGATGATGATGTGAAATTTTAAAATGGCGATGATTGCTGATAATGATGATGCTGCTGCTGATGATAGTGGTGATGATGTTGATGATGACATCTTAATAATCATAATCTTCATAAATTACATGATTATTATCAACATATTTTCATCAACATCATCATAATCATCATTATCATCATTCTTCATCACTACTACCAACACAATCATAATCATCATTACGCATATCGGCCATGTCATCGCTATCATCATCTATTTCATCCCCGACCTTGTCATGATATCACTGTCATCATTACTATCAATGTTTTTTATCGTCATAATCTTCATCATCATCGTCATCATCATCATCATTCGACTCCGTTTAAATCATAACTATAGATAATCAAATATTCTACATCACTATCACATAGTCAACATCAACATCATCACTGCCATTACCCCTATTTATTCCTTTCATTCATTTGAGTTTTATAAACGTAACAACAGACCATGAACAATGCATTTGGATTGCTGAAACTAAGTATTTACTTCTGTATTTTGTATAAGGGCTCTCATCGTTGGTTACTGTTTCAAGAATCAAATTTTAAAAATAAAACAAAACCAAAAATCGAACAACAACCCAAACAATATACAGAAAACAGTAAGACAAACAAAAAAAGGATCATCATCATTATTCGCCACCATTAGCAGAATTACTGGCAGTTATTTTTCGTACATTCTATCATCTTTAAAACGGACTTTAGCGACAAATGAGACTTTCAAAGGAAGTAGGATGAGCTTTTGAACAGCAGCAGCACTTTAATAATTGATCCATATCCTTACATTAAGAGTGACAATATTCTTGCTTGGCATTTACCAGCTTTCAAATGAAACGATTTATTTTCGCCTCAAATTTAAGAGAGTGATACATACACAGGTTATAGAAAGAAAGACAAAAGTATTGTTATGATAATAGTTTCTACAATTTTTTTAACTTGTTCATACACGTACAGAACATTTTAGGTTATAGTTGTATTACATGTTTCTATACATTCACATAAACAATCCTTGTTCTGCTGTTCTTCTTACGAAACAATATACATTGTCCAAAAAAGAATGCCAAAGAGAAGACTAAGTTCTGGTAAAAAGGGTTAAATACTTTCTGAGCTTCCTCGTATTTTGTACATCAAGTCAAAAAAATATCATAGTAAAAATATCTCCTAAAAGAGAACGCAGTTCAAATACCAAATATGACAAGATATAGCTGTAGAGTTTGGGTCAAAATGTTGTGTATAATCCAATATACTCCCGACAGTTCATGTGATCTTCAGCAAGTTGAAGTCTGTTGGTCAAAGCTTTTTCTATTATGATAATTTACAACCTCACAGTATACATCAAGATTTATGTTTTACATATTTAACTTTCAACATTTGCTTCTAGGAAGTATCCTTCACAGTGTTAACATAATTGATTTGAATTTGATAGGAATTACTTTTGGTCGTCTTCCTTACATGATTATATGCATACTTATTTCATTCTTTATATTGTTTATATGTATCCCTCGCGTGATTTTTCATATTTTATTACAAATATGTTTTGTTAAATGAAATATTCATGTTACATGTAAATTCAGTTTTCCTTTAAAAGACAATGTACTCGTTTGACCAGAATTCAACGTAAACTTAACTCATATCCTGCCATGAGACTGCTAGCGCGCTATTGTTATAGTGCTCTGTGCACGCGAGCGCGCTACCGTTTGTCTGCTTTGTGCACGTTAGCACGCATATGTAATAACAGTTATTGTTCATGCCCATTGCACCGTGCTGAGTGCTTTTACAGCGCTATTGAAAGTACCATCGCGTGCATCAGATTATCGGCTTTGGATTACGCGTCTTTGTATACAACAGTCAGATTGGATTTTCTCGAGTAATTCAGCGATTTGTTTTTTGTAAAGATTTAAATAACACGCACTTGAACCAACCTTAAAATTAACTTGGCACACAGGAGATTAGCACTGTGGCACTGGGTGCATTGTATGGGTGGCAGCTTAAGAGTTAAATAACTTACCTAAATATGTACACCGAGTTATTGCGTTTTCGTTAAGCTTAGGTTAACGATGATCCATTTTCTCAAAATAGTTTGTAAGCTTTAGGAGTTTGAGATTACCTGGTGATGTACACGAGTACACTTTTTTGGCTTCTTTCAATTATCATTCTTTAAAAAAAAAATGTAATCAACATATTATACAGAACCTGTACTGTTGAAACTTCGCCAACGATATTATCTATGGGATAACCACAACAAAGTCTCATAACTATTGACGTATAAATCTTATACTTTCTCAACACTATAAAAATGTTATTTCTCAAAGAACTGGAGTTGCAGAATTAAATAATTATACAGGGATGGTACTCTACCCAAATAGATTTACATGTAACCAACAAAGTATAGAAACACGTCTTTTTTCCATTTAACATTGTGTGTAAGGTCTACTATTAAAGACGATCGAGTAACATGTAATACAGTGTCATCATTGATGATCTCCATCTATACATATATTAGACATACAACTTAATTACTATATAGCTTCATCTTTTTACATGACAGTGACATTCAACCAAAGCAAATAGTTATTTTCAGTTAGAATACTAATTACTGTTTTTTCATTAAAAATTTCTTCATAGTCATATACATATTCAAGTTTCCAGTTTCAAGTTTACTTCCACTCATAACGAAGATAACAACAATAAAAGCATACACTTGAAAATACAGATTATGAACATAATTGTATACACATGAATATATGCATTTAATTAAACGTGTACGTAAGCTGATAAGTGAGAACATGAAATAAAACTAAATCCAAAGTGGAGGAGCGAACAGAGGCCAAACACCTGTCAAGGGCTAGCTTCTTGTAGACTTGCTTGATTTAAGATATTATTCTAAAATATTGGTAATTGAAAAAGAAAGAAGTAAAGATATAGATAATTATTATTATGACGATTCACAGCATGTGATTAAATATATTTTTTCCAGGAAATCAGTCAATAGTACTTTGATTTTCTCTTGACTAAAGACAGGTTTTATATTGACCCCATCAATGTCTACAAAATATGCCACTCAGTTGTAACAATCTTGAGCCAACCATACCAACGGCTTCACTTCTCTTGATCATACTATAACATATTCTCTAATGATATCATCTCAAAGGACTAATTATGAGGTATATACACAATAGCAATTATCAAATCCACGTCCATAAATCTACTAGTATTCCGATTCCACGTAAACTTCTATACCAGGTAAAGTAAACTGAAGAGATAAGCATGCCATAATGAAACATACATTTTTGCGGCAAACAACATAAGAGTACAAGCATGTGTACTTTAAGCAATTGTATATCGTATGGTATTTTGCAATAACATATTTTAAAAGATGCATATTGTCGGTGGGGTGACAAAACCTCGTATCTCAGAAATCATGAATTTTCAGGAGAGCGAAAAAACTTTCCTGTCTCAACAAATTTAGTGCTGTGACACCGTCCTTTTTTTTTTAAAACTGGAATATTAATACAATTTTTAATGTCATTGTTGAAATACAGTAAAATAATTGTTTTTATATTTGAAAGTGAGTTACGAGGTTTTTGCGTTTATCTACATTGAGATACGAGTTTTTAGTTTTTATTCAAATTGAGATACAAGTTCTTATACTTTCAACTCTGAATGAGTTACGAGGAATTGGTTGAATAAGTTACGAGGATTTGAATACAGTAACTTCGGTACTGTTAGGCCGTGTGTGAGTTACAAGGAAAAGGAACTAGTATCTTAATATGTTACGAGGTTTTGTCAGTGCAGCTTCAAAGGGGGTTAAAGTTACGAGGTTTAGTTTAAGGGTGTTTGTGTGGAATTTGTGAAAAAACCGAGAAAGAGGCGTTCCATGGATTTATCAGGTGGTGTCGTAGGCCATTAGGTACACAATTATGCCAAAAAAAAAATCAAAATCTCAAAAAATTGAGATACGGGGTTTTGTCACCCCACCGACGACAGGCCATTTTTTTTAAATATATCAATTACATTTAATTTTCACCTTCATTAATTATGTATTATTACTATTATTATAATCCTTATTTATTCATTACATTTTTATGCTATTTTCATATAACACAAATCTGATAATACGTAATAAACATACGTAATATATAAATATGCTTGTGAAGATAGGAATTCAGAGGAGTGATCAGATGAGAGTAGAACAATGGGAGGATAAAAGACAACAAAGACAGCAGCTAGTTACGGCTTCAAAAGCACAGATGCAGGTTACGTGATTCTTGATGGCTGTAACTTTCGTTTTACCTCTAGCTAGTTACGGCTTCAAAAGCACAGCCACAAATGACTTTTGTCTGCAGCAACTGCAACAGGACCTGCCTCTCTAGGATTGGACTGTTTAGTCACAGCATGAGCTGCACACCAAGAAAATAATTAGTACAACTATAGCGCAATATTATATTGTCTTTCGAGACAGACAGATGCCAAGGATATATATACATATATATATATATATATATATTAGAATATCATGTATAATTTATTTCAAGAGAATAATTGGAAGTCATAATACATCACGTTAGGAGAAAAATGTTCAATCTGTTATAATTGTGTAGTCGCTTGAATCTGGACTGCTATCATTCATGGTGTGGTGGTTATTTTAAATATATAGAGTCTATCAGGAGTACAGAAAGCAATCTCCACCGATCGGAACTCCTGCAGATAGTACCAGTTTCTCTCAGGCTTCTCAATCTTGTGATCAGAGATGAGAGTCTGGACGTGTTTCAGCTCGCTGGTGTACTCATCGATACTAACCAACCCACGATCATGCTTGACCCAAGCGATCAGGATTGAATTATTCTGAGTCACTGCTGCGAGTGGGTAAACATTTGATCTCTCTACCGTGTGTATTACATTGCCATCCTTGTCAATTATTATTACTGTATAACCATATCTGATGACCAATGCGTCCTTATAACTAGTGATCTGTTCAGGTGTATACCCATCGCAGGTATCTCCCTGATCGCCTTCCCACCTGCTGGTGAGAACACCTGGATCTTCCTGGCATTCCAGTAGCCCACATAGATCAGATCATTACTGTCTACAGTGACACGGCCAACCCCACCTTCATCATGACTCAGAGTATCAAACGTTACATCAAGCTTCTCTGATCCGTCTGTGTACAGTATGATGACATTTTTGCGATTCAGTACGACATACCGACCATCAGACAGGTATCCCACATCAAGGATACCGACATCCTTGAGGACTGTCTTCTGCAGCTGACCATCAGCAGAGAAGATATCGATCCCCTCTTTACTGTATCCCACTGCCATCCTACCATCGGGTGTAGCAGCCATGCCTAACATCCAGTCTTTCTTAGAGAGTTCTACATCACATACCGACAAACATTTCACTACCCTAACCTGACCAATGTTCAACTGATCAGATTGATTGCTACGTGTGAACAGTATACATGCAACGACGATCAAACAGAATGGGAATCCCACCATAACGATTCCGACAGCTTTCTTCTGCAGCTGACCAGAGTTCAACTGACATTTAGGTGTCAATGTCATTTGCTCTGCACAGTCAGCTACATCCGTAGCAAGCTTCTTCTCTGGATCATCCCTATCTAGTACATTCTTCAGCTCACCAGACAGTGAATCACGAATAACAATGATATCACCTTCTAATGGAGCCTTCATGCTATTACCCACCAACACACTTGCACTCTCAATACTCGTAATCAACCTCTCATCAACATCTCTCATCTCATCCAATCTTTTACATAATTTCTCTTCCTGAGCGTCCAAGTGCTTGAGTGATTCTTGATGAATCTTGTTGTTGTCAGCCTTTTTGCAGGCAATATGATCAGTGACACGCTTCTTCCGATTCTTGATGCAGGTCATGTGATTCTTGATGGTTGTAACCTTCGTCTTACTTCTGGCTTGTAGAGATTCAATTTGCGTCTTGGTAGAAGCATTGTATTCCTTAGCATCTTGAACAGTGTGGCCTTTCTTGTCATGATACAACATTCGACATCTCAAGCAGATGAACTTCTTACAGGTGACACACACATCAGTACAGATGTATTTTTGCTTATCTGCTTTGTGTTCCTGGCAGTAAACTTCTTTTTCGAGGACCACCCTTCCCTCTCTGACGTCCTCTATTCTCACAACTCTATGCTCGACACGAGGTGGCCATTTGTTGTGGTTCTCAAGGCATGTGTTACACATGTTCTTACCACACTCACAACAGAAATGTACAGCTATCGAGTTTGAGTTACAAATTTCACAGACTTGTTGGCTATTCCTCACATCATCAATGAGAGACTTAAGAGGAACATTAGTATTGAGATTCGAGACATTGCCACCCTTTACAGATGTTTCGCTTCGACAGATGGGACATGTTAAAAAAGTATGTGAGGAACTTTTAAGAATATCATTAAGGCATTTCTTACAGAAAGTATGTGTACACGATAACTGCTTCGGGTCACTAAGCAGCTCGAAACAAACGGGGCACTGCAAATTGCGTGAAACTTTGCGTTCAAATTCCGACATTTTTATTGATATGAAACATAATGCAAACACAACAATACATCAATGAATAATTTCAACCCGTTGGTTAGTGAATATTCATACTCACCAAAGGTTTAATACAGATATAATCAGTTCCAGTAGGCAATGGGTTCGTTACGGTTGACTTAACTTCTCCAGTTATCATAAACCACCTTTAACCATGTTAATGATCAGATAGACCGGGTTAAAATCATCGGGATAGGACGGGGAATTATCTTGTTAATGTTTTTAGCCAGCGGTCTTAAACTCTTAAACGATTTGTATTGTATTTTTCTTACAGCTAAGGCTAAACCTAACTAAAGTAATTTAGTGTAAAGAGATGACTGTTTATAGTCGGGTATATTCTCCTTCCTGCCGTCAATCACTACAACTTCTCTGCTGCAGAACAAGTCAGGAGGCAGTCTGATGAGGACTGAAGTTAATCTCGTTTCTCCTGATCCTTACTCCTCACACAATAAGGTAGTTGGCCCTGTACAAATTTCAAAATTGAATAACAAATTATAACGTCATAGGTTTTCTTGGCCTATTTCGTTGCTTTTTGCAATCCATTTGATAACAAATTCATTCAGAATAGCGCAAGCAACATCTACGGCGGAGACGTCATGTCATTCAAAATTGCCCTTTAGTCATTCAGTTTAGAGTATCGGTCGCGGGATTTCGTACTTTTATCATTCGTGGTAAGATTCATTCAAATTCGTCGGCAATTACAGAAAAATGAACTCAGATATTCCGATTCACGATACGACAATTAATTTTGTTAAATGTTTATTCGAATTAACATTTTTGTTTTCCATGCAGGCCCCTAACTGTCTTTTTCTTTTTAATTCCTTAAAAGTGTAATTAACTTTGAAGTAATTCATCCATTGTTGATATCAGACGCGTTTTTAACATGGTAGGCTAATTGAAGACCTCGTAAACATATGTTATGTTTCCCTATTTTCTTTACTTCTCAAAGCTAATTTAGATCAGAAAAAAAACAAACAATAAAAACAAACGTAACTTGTTTGTTTTTCTCGGGGAGATGGGTTGCTCATGGTGTGCTCATTGAGGACATTATTCGAGGGTGAACATTATACGATTAATCTACGTTGTGCATGACAAAGTATATCGTTAAGCCACTGTGTATAAATAAGTTTTCCCGGCAAATTTGTGGAGCAAAATGATTATGAAGCACTTACACAACAAAAAGCAAAAGGGGCTACACCAATTTTTTTTTAGGTTGGCCTTGGATTGGATTTTAAACAAAACGTGATTGTAAAACTATCTTCAGTAATATACATTACCTTTGCAGAGTTTCATTGATTAACGATGTCCATGAATAAAGGCCCAGTAAAACCGTTCGGGCCTATGTCTTTAATTGTTCCAGATCTGAAAGTTTAATAGAGATTCACTATGACCATGATAGTAATTTTACAAACGCGGAAAATATTAAGGGATTTTTTGACGTACTTAGTGGCTAAGGTACGGTGTGGAGGGGGGGGGGGGGCAACAGGAGCATGTGCCCCCAATCGAATTGCAGAGACAACATGTGAGCGAGGGAAAGATGGACAAAAAGAAAAAAGAAAGTGAGATAATATGAGGAGATAGTTTGAAGAAAAAAAATCCTCTTCAAAGAATGTAATATGTGAATTCACCTCTTACAAGAAATGATGATAAGGAAAACAATTACGATTCATATAATAAACATGTAAACAGAAACTGACTCTTAATGTTTATTGTTTGTTAAAGGTACTATGTCCCATTTGCAGGCCCAAAAAATGAAAAAGTTAAATTCCAACTGCATTTGAAAGATAATAATAATTTAGAACTTCCCTAAAAAAGGTGGGGCTTGAAAATGTCTTCAAGTGGGAAAATAACGACTATTAGTTGTCAAATCGACTTTAGGGCTATAGAGCCCAAAAGTAATAGTCTTGATTTTCAGACAATTGTACCGAATGGTCAAACGTTTTATGCTGCGCAAAGATTCAATCAGTTTAATCTTGGCCATCACAAGAAGTGGGTTATTGATGTAGACAAATGCTCATGTGTGCCCTTTACAACTCTTTTCATGTATGTTATTACCAAAGAAGAAAAAAGCCAGTCAGTCACTCAATAGTGTCTGACAGTGAAGTCTAGCAAGTAAATGGGTTTCCTTGCATAATTTGAATATGAGGACACTGCTAACGTTTAAATTTCACAGATAGGACATAAATGACATATTCATAATTCCTGCAAAGTTCTACAGAATTTGAGGTTGGCTGCAAAAGGGACATAGTACCTTTAATATCCCTGTTACAGTGGCTATAATCACGTCACGTTTACTATAGTATGTCAAATTAAAACATCAGTATTGATTATCGTGCGATAAAAGTCACCCAATTGTACTTCTTCTTTAACATTTCAAGTTTTATATATTTCAAGTTTTATATACATGAAGATGAAAAGAGCACCTACATCATAAATTTTATGTCTTTTTAGAGATTTGATCACCTCCCCCAAAACATATCAAATAACCTCCCGGCAAAATTGCTCACTAGCGTAAACGCTTCCTTGATCCTCGATTTATAATCTTTTGTATTATTATATTGTTTAATGGAAATTAATTTTCTCATTTAAGTCGTGGGAGACCACTCCGTGACATATTTGGGGTTGGTTGAGTGAATTCAATTTTATTTTCTTGAACAGACTAAGTTGAGAAATGATTGTAGATTCAAGCTCTTCGCTTTGTTACGCTCACGAAATTCATAGTTAAAGCAAAATGACAGTGATGACGATAATGATGATAATAATAATACAAAAATTATAACTTCCGGATCGAAATAACATCCATAAAAGAATGTTTCCTGATATCATTAAAAAAGATTAGAGGTTTCACGTTCGGGGCTAACAAGTACCAGAGGCCTATAATTGGGATATTAAGCAAGCAGTTGTGTAAATAGGGCATTTTTTGTTTGCCCGTGGATATAAAGCTGGGAAAATAACGTTTGGTATTGTGTTGTGTTGTGTTGATGGCAGATGTTTCGAGGTTGAAATCACAGATACCGAATACATATATAAATTTATTCCACAGCGTATGGCGTATTCTCCTCAAAATCAATATGTAGCGAAATGTGTCAAGCTCTACAGTATACATGCTCTAGTTCGGTTGGAGATGTGCCATATGATTTATATTCGACCATTGTATACACTGTATATTTCAAAATAAGCAGCAAACTCCTGGAAAGGCATTTATGTTAATAGTTACAAACAACAGAATGAGTTACTTATGTGGTCTATTTACTTAATGAAGGCACAATAGGGCCTACCAAATTATTACACATACAAATTTGACAAGGTATTAATCTGTATAGTAATAATAATTCGATCTCATTTGTAAGGACTCACATATCCTTGGTAGTGTCCGGTAGTGTTTTCAATAATTCCAGATCTGAAAGTTAAATAGAAATTCACTATGACCATAATAATGATTTTTACAAACGCAGAAAATACTAAGGCTTATTTGAAGTACTCATTGGCGTATCTTCGCCGGGAGGGCACGGAGGCACGTGTCCCCAATCGAATTACAAACAAAAATGTGAACGTGAGATAATGTAAGGTGATATAGTTTTCTAAAAAATGCTCTTCTAAGATTGAATATGTGAATTCACATCTTTCAACAAATTATGATAAAGGAAAATTAAGATTTATCTTTATATTGATTATTAAACATGTAAGCGGAAACTATTTCTTTATGCTAATTGTTAGTAAATATCCTTGTGACAGTGGGTATAATCTCGCTATCTTTACTAAAGTTATTAATATTCTTTTAAAAAGGTAAAACGACAGTATTGATAATTTGGGGATAGTATATACTCGATTGACCGGGGTAATAGTATATCTCTAAAGCGCTTAGAGACATTCGTATTAAGCGCTATATGAAAGCGAAATATTATTATCATTATTATTGTTCTACTTCGTTAAGTTGTTGATTTCAAATAGGATCAGTTCGATAGGCATACAGATGTAAAAGCATTTCCATCATAAATTATAAGGTGCTTTGAGATTCAATATAAAGAGCAGAAATCAGGACAAATACCCTCCCCAAATTGCTTGCTAGCGTAAAGATTTCCCTAATCCTCTATTTATAATCTTAAGGATTATTGTATAATGGAAAGACCACTCCGTGACAAATATGGTGTCCTTGGTTAAGTGATTTTTTTATTCAACAGACTAGGTTGAGAGATGATGGGAGTTTCAAGCTCTTTGCTTTACACGCTCTCAACATTTATAGTTAAGGCAAAAATGATAGTGATGACGTTAATGATAATAATAGTAATATCAATGCAAATACTAGACTGATGACGAAACTGCCATAAGACAGTGATTTTGTTTATATCATTCAATTCATGTGATAGTCAAGTTAGGAGCATACCAATACAAGAGACCTATAAGTGGGTTATTGAGAGAGCAGTTGTGTCGATTTTGCATTTTTGGTTTGCTGTAGATTTATAGCTGGGAAAATAACGTTTGGTATTGTGTTGATAGCAGATGTTTCAAGGTTGACATCACAGATACTGAATTTATAAATTTATCTCACACCGTATTACATACTATAAATTAATATGTAGGTATAATAGGGTTTACCCGATCGCATAAATAGTTGAAAAGATATTAATACACTAATAACAGTTAGATATAGACGTGAACTGTAAAAAAAAAATGTTATCGCCCTGGTAACAACTTTTTTTTAGAGGGGAGATCAAATTATCGATAAATTCTTTGGGGTGATCAGATCTGCGTGTTTGATGTGGATTACTGTAGAGAAGAAAGTAAACGGAAAGTATGTAAACGAAAATGCAACATTTCTCTAAAGGGGCAAGGAGTATACCCCCTCTCGGCTTGGTCAATCCACCACCTCAAATTGTTACCATATAGTACAGCATTTTTCAACCAGGGTGCTGCAGGACATCTCTAGGGCCGCCACGAGAGAAATGTGGTTTATTAAAAGAATGTTGATGGAATAACGTCAATTTCATTGAAACAGAAGATTAGAAACTCGAGAGTATGTTATTTTCAAGGAAATAGCATTTTGAATATAATAAAGAGTTTTTCTTTCTCCCTCTCTTCGCTTTCTCGCAACATTAGAAACATGATGATTTAAAGCAGCCTAGTGCCTGTATACCTCCCATATAAATGTTAAGTCTTTTCTACCGAACTTACATTTTAACAACGCTCATTCGCTTCACTTGATTGCAACCTTTACCAACATAAAAATTATGGGCAACGAGATGGCTGAATATCCTAATATTCATGTATTTCGGTAACCGAATATATCAGTTTTTTTTATATTTATGTATATTCTTCAGCCAGGAATTGTCATTTTGTCAATTTCATTATCTTTTTTCAGCTCACTCGCTTCGCTCGTTCGCAAAATTTAAGATGCATGTAAATGGCAAATGACGAGTGGCAGAGTGATACAAATTTTGGAATCAAGTTGGGATTGGGGTGAAACGAAACATGTTATTTCTGAAAAGCGTGCAATGATATAAAATAAATGGTTAAACAACACTGATCTAGTAAGCTAAAGATTGGTGCCACTCCCTCCAATGACTGAGCCCACGCTACCTCAATAGACGAACATATTCTGATAGCAGAATAACAATGTATAACGTTAACTCGTTATGGCAAAAAACAGTATAAATGGGATACCACATACAAATTGATATTATTGAATTAGACTCTAACACAAGGGTACTATCCCAGATTTTGAAAATCTCCTCAAGCTTACCCGATTCACTTGTTCATAGTACGTCTCGATTTGAGAAAACGATGTTTGGTTGATGGGTAGAACTGACGACAATGAGTTGTCCTAACAAACGTTTGCCTGATATAGTTATGTTTAGTAATTTTTCTTTGTGATCGGCCTTGATTACGCCCACTACTTACCTAATGAGCCAATCACATGAAGCCTTTTGTCTGTTTCTCATATTAAATTGTGATGGTTCGGTCCGTCACAGTCAGACCGCAGTGTCTGCGAATTCGCACGTATTTATGAAAGTTGTTTTGCGTGATATCTGCGGTCTTGAATACGAAGGGCGAGAATACATCCCCGAATGTACATCCCCTAATTCCGCGTGGAAAGGGTATTTTACCACGAAATTTCAGACATAGTTGGATTTAACTTGATAGTACCAGACCTGGTAAGATAAAGATAAATCAAATGGCTTATTGCTGCTAAACAATGGTTAAAGAAACTGCAATTTCTATTCATCGGTACTGTTTATGGCAAAATACTTTCAAATTACACATGTACTACATGTACATTGCTTTTGTTTTCTTCAATCATTTCTACACACCCAAGATCAAACCTTCCTATGTATATACAAAAAACAAACATGTGGCTATGAACACACAGTGTATAAATCACTCTATAGCATTATCTCCCTGTACATTTTACACTGCACAAAGATAAATCAATGATGTTTAGGCCTCTTCCTTAGTCATAAGGCATGATACATGTACATGTAGTGGCATAGTGCAATTGACATTTACTACTATTATTTTTTTTTCTTCTCACAATTAAGATAATGACCAAGTTATATTGCTATATTACCGTAGACGTCTTTAACGTCTTTAAAAAAATAGCTTGCATTACTAATGATACCAGAATAGTTTAAGATAAGTGTTTGAACGTTGAGAAGGCTTAATGTTGGCATTTTACTATTTGATAAGGCTTAAAACATTGGACAAAACTTTCCCTAGCCTCGTATTTTTTTTAACTTAAAAAAATGCAAGGGTGCATTTGTATAAACTATCAAATAAGAATATGTCACATTTATTAAACTACCGTTACAAAGAAATTCGAGACGGCAGGGTCAGAACGACCTCGCCCAGCTCGGCTTTTCGAACAAACCTGATCACATGGGACTACACTCATGTTATGTTGTGTATCACCTGACCTGGGATACGTCAACAGCATTCTTTTTTGCGCGGTTGATATACCTGAAGTTTGTTTTCTAAAGGGAGGAATTCCGTGGGCTTTTCCCAAATCTCGTGACATCTCGCAAGACTCTCGCAATGGATTTGGGATCAAACGGTACCGTGAATCTACAGTATATATAGATTCGCCCGGAACAGCTTATTCGCGCAGGCAGTGTCTCGCACGGGCACTGCATTCTGACCGTGTTTCTTACTGATGATCTTGTCATGTGTTTGAAAAAAGTAAATTGTTTTAGGGTGAGTCCACTTATTTTGAAGGGGGAGGGACACAATGTGGGGGTGTTTGTCGTAGGAGTGTAAATAGTGTAAATAAGTCCATATTTGATATTTTCTATTTCGACTATTTTTTCATATTTCGTATTACTGGGGCTATTCGATAGAAAATAAGTGCTATGGTTCAGTAGTAGAGTGTCGTAACCAGAAGGTTCCAGGTCCCAGGTTCCAAACCGACGCGCTTGCCCTTTCGGATTAGGCACCGTGTTTCATGGTCTTTCAGATTGGCCATAATTTTCTTAAATAAAACAAAGTAGCAAAATAGAAATAAAATAAAATACATATAGCTGGTATCAAGTGTTCATTCCTGTCATAATGTACATTTTAAAGTTTGAATTACGGGGTCACTTTTTAAAAAAGAGGTGCTTTTGTTTGAAAGAGCTAGATATTTCACGAAAAGGGATTTATTTTAGGGGTATTCGCGAATTCGATTTGTTTTTATTATCAAGAGAATGCGATGGGCGTAGAGAGTGGGCGTCCTACAACAGAGCTTGCCAGAGCCATCAATACACAGAGTTTTGCCAACTTTGTTTCAATGGGTCACAACATGGCGTATATTATTTTGTTTTGTGCTTGTCCAACAAAGCAGTAGTCGCCATCTTGTATCCAACTCGAACCGGGTTGGTCAAACTCTGTGTATAGATGGCTCCGGTGCTTGCCAGAGCCATCGGTTAAGAGAGTTTCAATCAGGTTGATATTTTGTCTGATCTATTAAAGCTCAAGTAGAGCAATCGGCTTGATAGATTTTGGTGGTTTACGTACGGGACAAATAGCATAGATCTCATCATATCGTACAACTTTGAAGAGCGCCAACTAAAACAAAATGTCGACATACATGTGGGTCTGGGTCTGAGAAGGTCTGCCGTCTAACCTATCGAATTGTGACATTGATGGTAATGTGAAATGTGAAAATAAAGCTGAAGGTGATGATGATGATCATGAATTTAATGTGTATTTACAATATATTATCATCATCAGCAGCAGCAGCATAATCTTCCTCATCGATCACAACTACCAACACCGTCAACATCATCATCATCATCATGTCCATCGTCCATGCCATCACTATCATCCTTTATTTAATCCCCGACCTCGTCATCTACGTCATCATTATAAAATAGGAAAATTGTCACGGTTTCACTGTCACCAACATTATCCACATCATCATCATCCTGCCCATCGTTCGTGTCGGGAATATAAATGTTATCACCAATATCATCATTTACGTAATTATTTTATAAAATAAAACGTTGCAATAGTACCACTGTCGTCATCACTATCAATGTTTCTATCTTTATTATCATCATCATCGTTATCATCATCATCATCATCATCTTCATCATTGTCATCGTCTTCATCATCATCGTCATTCGCCTCCGTTCACATCAGAAGTATAGGTAATTAACTATAATACATCACTATCCTCATCGTCAACATCGTTATCATCATCATCATCATTGTCATCGTCACCATCATCATCGTCATTCGCCTTCGTCCACATCAGAAGTATAGGTAATTAATTATACTACATCACTATCATCATCGTCATCATCGTTATCATCATCATCATCATCTTCATCATTGTCATCGTCTTCATCATCATCGTCATTCGCCTCCGTCCACATCAGAAGTATAGGTAATTAATTATACTACATCACTATCATCATCGTCAACATCACCACTGCCATTCACACTTTGTTTTATTCATTCCTTTGAGTTGTATAAACGTAACATCAGATCATAAACAATGCATAAGGATTGGATAAAGGGTGTAGTCTGTTAGTAAAATCCTTTTCTATTATGATAATTCAAAACCTCACAGTATTCATGAAGATTTATGTTTTACATACTGGACTTCCGCCATTTGCTTCTAGGCAGTATCTTTCACAGTGTCAACACAACTGTTTTGAATTCGATATGAATTACCGTTATACGTCTTCCTAACATTATTTTATGAATACTTATTTCATTCCTTATAGTGTTTACATGTATCCAAATGAAATATTCATATAACATATACATTCAGTTTTCCTTTAAAAGACAATGTACTCGTTTGACTAGAATTTAACTTTATTTTTATTTTATTTTTTCAAATCGAGAATGAAATGAATGAGAATTAAATTGAATTGAATTGAATCTTAAGGAACTTAAGGAAATATATACACCGAATTATTGGGTTTTCGTTGAGCTTAGGTTAACGCTGATCCATTTATTTCAAAAAACTTTGTAAGCTTTAGGAGTTCGAGATTACCGGGTCATGGACAAGAATTCTCCTCTTTGGCTTCTCTCAATTATAATTTGTTTAACAAAATAATATTCATCAACATATAATACAGAAACTGTACTGTTCAATCTTGGCAAACAATAATATTATCCATGGGATAACCACAACAAATTCTCGTAACCATTGACGTATAAATCATATACTTTCTCAATACTATAGAAATGTAATTTCTCCAAGAACTTGAGTTACAGAATGAAATAGGTATACAGGGATGGTACCCTGCCCAAATAGATGTACATGACTGTATCCAGCACAGAATAGAAAAACAAGTATTTTTCATTTCACCTTGTGTATAAGGCCTACTTTAAAAGACGATAGAGTAACATGTTTACAAGGTCATCAAGTGATGGTCTCCAGCTATACATGTATTAAACATACAGTGGAATAATTATATAACTTCATCTTTTGACATGACTATGTAATTCAAACAAAGCAGCTAGCTATTATTTGTTTGAATTACTAATTACAATTACTACTTTTTTCATCTACAATTCCTTCATAGTTATATACATATTTAAGCTTTCAGCTTCCATTTTACTTCCACTTATAACAAACAGACAACAACAATACACGCATATACTTGGAAATACATAATATAAACATATACACATGAATGTACATTTAATTATACGGGTACTTAAGCTGATAAGTGAGAAAATAAATTAAAAATGAACAACTAGATTCAGATTGAAGGAGCCGACAGAGGCCAAAGACCTGTCAAGGGCTAGCTTCATGCAGACTTGTTTTATGGCCAGCGGCTTCATTTCTCTTGATCATACTATAACATAATCTCAAATGACATCATCTCAACGGTCTAATCACGAGAATTATCGATGCAACTCATGTGATGCATATTTCACGCATGAGTGATTAGAAACAATTTGAAGAAAGGGAGCCAAAAAGTTATTTGGCGAACGGTATCTAACTTCCAAAGAGAAAATCACATTTCTAGAGGGTTCATTTTCTGCCCTTTCATATGACACCCCAATCAGGAAAAATGAGCCAGGAATATCAGAGTCATGTTTGACACGAACATCAGTAAGGTGAAAACCAAAGAAAGGTTTTGTTATGGTAGGTAACATTTTTATCCCGGTTTTTCCGTAAACCCTATGACATCAGGGCCCCGTCTTACAAAGAGTTACGATCGATCGATCCAAATCAATCGTAAGTCCTCAAATCAATCGTAAGTTTGCAGTCTCCTATCTCTTATGTACATAGTTACGATTGATATCAATCGCAAATAAGTTACGATTGATATCAAGTCTTTGTAAGACAGGGCCCAGAAATCACAAACTGTTTATTTCGAGAACTCACGTGATACACAAGGTGAGAAATAAGATCTCACAGCCTGTTTTACTACTATTCGCTACTATTCGTTTTACATCGCCATCTTTGTTCATTATACGTAATGTTTGTGAATATTTGATGATGAATAAGTCATTATAACTAGTGATCGCCTTCCCGTCTGTTGGTGAGAACACCTGGATCTTCTTGGCTTTTCTTTAGCCGACATAGATCAGATCATTAGGCCATTAAAAAAAAAAAAACATGTTTAGCGTCCCCGCCCGCTTCCTTTTTGGGGGCCGCCTCCTATTTTTTTTTTTTGGGGGGGGGTAAATTTTAAAACAAACATGAAAAACACTGCTTAAATGGCTCTATTTATGATTTAAAAAAAAAAAATTGTCGGCGGCCATCTTTTGCACATAGTGATCTGTGTTAAAGGCAGTGTAGCTTGGCAAATACTGTTTAACGCCATCTACGTTTTCTTTTGGACAACGGCACGTAAACAAATGGGCTTGATTAACGGTAGTCAGCGACTTAATCTCTTCATGGTCAGCGTTCGCGAAACAGACCGAAGTTCTCCTCACACTTCGGGTTCGAATATGTTACACGTTCGTGATTGCTGCGGTCGCGTCGTCCGTATACGTACCCGATTGGCCCCGAGTCCGGCCACGGGAAAGACAAGTAAACCTATCAGGCTACACTTCCTTTAAGCACATGGTGTCGGGCCTACTTACTCAGATTTCATTATCTTGCTATGCTCATTACTTAGCCACTATACATTTTATACCAACATTATTTGCCACATGTCATTCATTTTTAATTTTGAACATTCAGAAATAGTTTCGTCGGTTTCTGTAAGAATTATTTTGTCGATATTCACCAAAACTCGAGATTATCTTTAAGAAAATAATACCTATACATGCAACGAGAATCAGACGGACTAGGAATCTAGATATTCTACCGATTCCAGTAGCTGTCTTCTGCAGCTGACCAAATTTCAGATGATCACATTTAAGTGTGAATATCAGCTTCTCTGCACAGTCAGCTACATCCGTAGCAAGCTCATTCTTTGGATCATCCCCATCTAGTACAGTTTTTAGCTCTCCAGACAATGTATCACGAATAACAATGATATCACCTTCTAAAGGAGCCTTCATGCTATTACCCGCTAACACACTCGCACTCTCAATACTCGTAATCAACCTCTCATCAACATCTTGCATCTCATCCAATCTTTTACATAGTTTCTCTTCCTGAGCGTCCAACTGCTTGTCTAATGTTGCTTTCCACTCACTTAACTTCTCGAGTGACTCTAGATAACTCTTATTGATTTCAGCCTTTTTGCCGGCAAAGTCATCCGTGACACGCTTCTTCTGAGTCTTGATGCATGTCACGTGGTTCTTAATGGCTGTAACTTTCCCCTTACTTTGGGCTTGTAGAGAATCTGTCTGTGTCTTGGTAGAAGCATTGTAGTCCTTAGCATCTTGAACAGTGTGACCTTTCTTATTACAAGACCTTCGACATTCCAAGCAGATGAACTTCTTACAGGTAATACACACATCTGTACATATGTGTTTTTGTTTATCTGCTTTGTGTTCTTGGCAGTAAACCTCGTTTTGGAGGGCCACCCTTCCCTCTCTGACGTCTTCTACTCTCACAACTCTATGCTTGACATGAGGCGGCCATTTGTTGTGAATCTCAAGGCATGTGTTACACATATCCTTACCACACTCACAACAGAAATGTACAGCTCTCGAGTCTGTGTCGCAAATTTCACAGACTTGCTGGCTATTCCTCACATCATCAATGAGAGACTTAAGAGGAAAATTAGTACTTAAATTCAAGACATTGCCACCCTTTACAGATGTCTCGCTTCGACAGATGGGACATGTTAAACAAGGTTTTGAAGAGCTTTTAAGAATATTATTGAGGCATTTCTTACAGAAAGTATGTGTACATGATAACTGCTTCGGGTCACAAAGCAGCTCGAAACAAACAGGACACTTCAAATTGCGTGAAAGTCTGTGTTCAAATTCCGACATTGTGATTCTCCTATCTCACTATGCACTGATATGATACATAATGCAAACAACAATAGTACATCAATGAAAGAAATTTAATACGTTGACTAGAGGATATTTATATTTCTCGTATATTCAATACAGATCCAGCTTCAGTAGGCAATGGATTCATCAGGTTGTCTAAACTTCTTCAGTTATCATAAACCACCTTTAATCATATCAATAATTATTTAAAAAAAACGGGCTGAAAATAATCGAGATAGGACGATAGATTGTCTCGTTAAGGTTTTCAGCTTAAAGTCTGATCGGTAGTTACTAAGAAACAGAATATAAATTAATGAAAGAGTACTTTTTTTTAATTATGGTTAGGGGTTTAATTTACCAAAGTAACTAATTGTAAAGAGATGAACGGGTGAGTTTACAGTCGGGTATATTCCCCTTCCTGCCGTTGACCACCACGTGCTATCTGCTGCGGATCAAGAACGAGTCAGGAGGCAGTCTGAAGAGGACTGAAGATGAACTCATTTCTTCTGATCCGTTCTCCTCACAACATATGCTAGTTGGCCCTAAATTTAAAAATGAATAAATAATGGTACAACATAATAATTGGGCCTTATATACCTACATATCGTCGCTGTTTTCACGAAGTGACGGTAGTGAAAAAAAATTGCATTCACTTTGCGTTACGATTTTCCTCACTACCGTCACTTCGTGAAAACAAGGACGATATATAGATAAACCAAGGGTAGCACATCAGGGTAAATACTGCTTTTCATGCGGGCCCCCAGTTACTATTGCCCGACCAATTTCCAATTTTCACCTCTGTAGAGGGTTGTAAATATGGATCGTCGTCTTGCCAAAACACATTTATGGCTGACAATCGAACCATTAATCGTATAAGAGTAGAGTGAATTACTGAACCACTATAACACGACACCTCAAAAATGTGACCAATATCGAGTCAATATTGATAGTGAAGAACAATTATATCTATGATTATAATCATAAAGCATTTTGCGTCACCATGGAGAGCGAGAGAGAAAGGAATGACTAAGTACGGGCTACGAGGAGGGGGAGGATGCATTGAACCAGAAAGAGAGAGAGAGACAGACAGACAGACAGAGAGAGAGAGAGGAGTTTACCGCTCATGATGGCGGTCTCCTAGGTTTTTGTAATTTATCTTTTTTCATTAACAAATATTTGTGTTTGTATGCATCATATTTAATGTACCGAATACTTTATAATTATGTATAATGAAGAAATAATTGTTAATTTATGTATATGTTGATGTACTACTTTGAAAACATAAAAAACAACAACACAGAACTGACAGAAGGCCTTGTGTTGATAAAGTTGCATTTCCCTTCTCTTTATATTTTAACATATTCGTGATGATTCTTATCATACCACTATGTTCATTAATACATTTATTAAATAAAGTATACAACAAACTTTGCGATTGATATTAACAGTTTGCCACTAATAAACATGTCGATCAAGGTCGAAAACTCGAAACTTTCGTTAGAACAGATACCAATTTCACATATTCACCTTAGAGAGCGTTTAAAATAAAATATGTTGCAATGCCTACAATAGCTATAAATATGATTTTTTTACATTATTTCTACATTAAAATAATCCCTAATATAATTTCTGTACAAAGATTAGAAAGAGCTTTTCTTTTAAATGTGCTGTTTTAAATATTTGTGAAAAGACTGTTCTTAAACAGATCATCAAAAGACCAAAATCCCCATAAAATGCCTCACATAATTTTCAATCAGCCTTTTTGGCAAATTGACAACAGACTATGATGCCAAAGAGGAAGTCCCTCTCTTCGTTTTTCATGTCATGTTTATGTAATGTATACACCGTTATCATGAATGTGTATATCGAACACCATAATCCGACAGTAACTTACATAAACCACGTAAAATCTTTCGTTGGACTCGAATGCATGTTGTCCACCTAGAAGATTCCTCTTTGCTGTTAATATTTCGGATCTGGAATAAAAGGGAGACATGTTAGTAAAATTGAGACCAATCTATATTCATGATAACACGGCAGGAATTCATTCAGAATACTATATGGGTGGGTGGGTGTGGTTATTTTACCTGACTGCTAAGAAAGCATATATGCTTGTTAGTAAGCAACCAGACGGCCGACGGCTTTAGGTCCTCTCCGAGGGACCTGGTAATGAGGATTAGTGCCTTACCAAAGGGCACTAGCGCATCGACTTGGTTTTGAACACGGGTCACCGGTTTGTGACACCACTGCTCTACCGACTGAGCTATCGCGCCTCCTCTTATAACTGAGACTCAACTATAGTCATAATAGTAGAGTAGACGTTCCGTCATGAATAAATTATTACACAAGAAGATTGTCAATTTAATAAAATATCGATCAGTTGGCAACATATATTCATGGCTATGATAACTTTGAAAGACAATCTTACCAAATCTCTTTGAAATTCTAGTAATCTAAGCAAGTGTCATTCCAAAATGGTTTGGACAAGGCTGAACACTTCGATTTTCAGAAGCTAAAGAAACAAATCGTGTCGCTGTTGATAGAACTCTCAGTGTGAAATAACGATCAAGTTAATAGTTCCTGGTTTGAGTAAAGCCTATCCTACATAGGAATGAAACAATGACAGGAAGCCAGTTGGGTTCAAGCTGGGTACGAACGGTACACGTCAGGGATCAAATCGGTGACTCATGGTTGACACAATTCTGACGATATTCCAACATTTAGGATACCTTATGAGTATGACATAACCTTCATTCGCTCCCCTAAACATGGAAAGTCTTCAAAGGGAAGTTTCCTTAAAGCCTCGGCCACAAATGCAATTACGAACTGCTACGAACGCCATACGAACGATTTTCAGACCATTTCGTAAGATCTTCTTAAGAAGGCCGTGCGAAATCAGCGTTCATAGACCGTTTGTAATGCCTAGGTCACATTTGCTCTACGGCTAGGATACGGCGCACAGTGGGCCAGGGAGGAACCAAAGTGCGCCAAAACTCTTGTTTGGGGAGTTATTTTTTATAAATCCAGAGGAAATGTTTGGATTTCCAGGGATTTTCGCTTAAAATTTTAACATTCTTTCGACCTGAAGGGAGTTATATTTTTCCTCGTGACTATATTTTCCCTCAGCGCTGCGCGCTTTGGGAAAATATAACCACTTGGGAAATATAACTCTCTTCGGCAGTCCAAATAATGTTATATTACACCCCCTGCCAGTCAATAACTGTATAATATATTCCAGTCGGAATGTATCATAGACAAATTTTCATTATGTTGTAGCCTACATCGTAGGTACTCAACGTGTGAATTTTTATTCGACTCGTTAGGAGTCGGAAATATATAGCATTTGTACGCTTCCTGAGAATTCGTACTTATAACATGTGGTTTTGATGATCATACACTCGCTCAGGTTTGATAATCTTCCTGTTTGGCAGGAAATAACCTTATGAACTATCGATTTGTGAGCGAGGGGGAAACAGGGATGGTGGGTGAAAGGTGGGGAGAGGACGTCCCACAACAGGACCTGTCAGAGCCATTTATTAGGAGAGTGTGGCGAACACGGTTCGAGTTGGGCACACTATAGCGAGTACTGCTTTCATTAGGCAAGTACAGAACAAAATAATATACGCCATGTTGTGACCTAGTGATACAAAGTCGGCAAAATTCTGTGTATAAATGGATCTGGGACCAACACAAATGCCCCTTCACAAATGGCCTTCCAACCAACAAAGTGCTCCCCCGGCAATACAATAAGTGCCCATCCTAGGGAGAAATACGTTCCTTCATTTTATGATGCTCCCTTTGATAATATACTTGACACAATTAGCTCTCATTAATAGATAGTGGAGGCATTCTTGTGCTTTGTTAATCCATTGCAGCCCCCCCCCCCAATGTTACCCGAGCCACATATGGTGAATCATTATTCTAGCACGTCTAGTAGGTCAAATAATCGTTATGTATGGGAAAGTCCAAAATTATGTCCCATACCAAGGCAAATGTAATAATGGAAACATGAACATGAACTCGAAATTGAAAATACTGAATATATTTGACTTATATTTTTTATTCAATTGCCCTGCTTGGATTCTTTTATTTTCAAAATAAACTACCGCAAATTATGTCTAGAATGTTCACTTTAAATAATGATGTTCATAATTATAAAACTCGTGGGCGAGACTCTTTTCATTTTTGGCCAGTTAAGACAAATATATATTTGAAATCTGTAAGAAACAATTTTCCTGTTATTAGGAACTTTATTCCTACTGAAATATCCTCATGCAAGTCTTTAACAGTATTTGAAATAAAATTGAAGCAGCATTTTATATCTAAATTTCATTAATTCTTGTTCCCATATTCATATTAAACAGAATTACTTTTAACTGTTTTAAAACCTATGATTTTGTAATGTTTATTTCCATTTGTATTACCTGCCTTGAACGATGTCCCTGTCATGTTTTGTCATGTATGTTTCTTTTTTTAGCTTTGTTTGTATATGTAAATCTCTTAACTACTGTTCGGAGAACTATGCTTCCACAAGGCCTTATTTTTTAGTTCCCTATTTTCATTTTCTTATTACTGCAAATGCTTATCATTGTATATATCTTTATATTATTTTTTTTAAAATGAAAATGGAAATGAATAAAATGGATTGAATTGAATTGAATCTATATAAATAGAGGTGTTAATCAATTTGATATTTTGTCTGGTCTAAGGTCAAGCAGGGTGATCGGCTTGACATATTTTGGTGGATTACGTATGTGAAAAAAGGTAGGACTGGCTAGCATAGATCTCAACGTACCATACAACTTTGAAGAGCGCCATCTGAAACAAAACGTCGGCATAACTTGTTAGTAAATCTGAGATGGTCTTCCGTGTAGCCTATCAAATTGTAACATTGATGATGATGTGACATGTGAAAATGACGCTGATGATGATGTGAAATGTGAAACTGATGCTGATGGTGATACTAATGATGATGATGATATTGTTGATGATGATGATGATGCTGCTGCTGATAATGAAGGTGATGATTATGTTGACATCTTCATACATTTAATGTGTATTTACAATATATTATTATCATCATCAGCAGCAGCATAATCTTCCTCATCCATAACAACTACCAACAACATCATCATCATCATCATTATTGCAATCATCTTGTCATCACTACTACCAACACCGTCAAAATTATCATCACGCCCATCGTCTATGCTATCACTATCATCCTCTATTTGATCCCCGACCTCGTCATCTACGTCAGTATTATAAAATAAGAAAATTGTCACGGTTTCACTGTCATCAACATTATTCACATCATCATCATCCTGCCCATCGTTCGTGTCGGGAATATAAATGTTATCACCAATATCATCATTTACGTAATTATTATATAAAACGTTGCAATAGTACCACCGTCGTCATCACTATCAATGTTTCTATCTTTATTATCATCATCGTCATCATCGTTATCATCATCATCATCATCTTCATCATTGTCATCGTCTTCATCATCATCGTCATTCGCCTCCGTCCACATCAGAAGTATAGGCAATTAATTATACTACATCACTATCATCATCGTCAACATCACCACTGCCATTCACACTTTGTTTTCTTCATTCCTTTGAGTTGTATAAACGTAACATCAGACCATAAACAATGCATAAGGATTGGATAAAGGGTGTAGTCTTTTAGTCAAATCCTTTTCTATTATGATAATTCAAAACCTCATGTTATACATAAAGACTTATATGCTGCTTGTAAGTATCGGCTTGCATGGTGATGTAGATATACAGTAGGCTTGCGGGTGCACCATGTGAGAGAGAGGGAGGATTGAGGAGTCCTGAAAAGGACTCTCGGTAATCTTACTTGAGGGTGTGTAGTGCAGACAAGGACTGTTGGTGTAGTCTTGAAAAAGACTGTTGGTTATCTTTCTTAGCTTATAGTTCTAAGGAGAACTATAGCGCTTGGAGAAGGTGGGTGGCGGGAGTGGCTCGACGTTTCGAACATGTTGACTGTCTGTCGTCAGGAGAAAGATTACCGAGAATCCTTTTCAGGACTCCTCAATCCTTCCTCTATCTCACATAGTGCACCCGCAAGCCTACTGTATATACAGACTTATGTTTTACATACTGAACTTCCGCCATTTGCTTCTAGGCAGTATCTTCAACAGTGTCAACACAACTGTTTTGAATTTGATATGAATTACCGTTATTCGTCTTCCTAACATAATTATATGAATACTTATTTCATTCCTTATAGTGTTTACATGTATTCAAATGAAATATTCATGTAACATATACATTCAGTTTTCCTTTAAAAGACAATGTACTTGTTTGACTTGAAGTTTACTTAATTTCTTTTTTTTTTTAATCGAGAATGAAATAATTTGAGAATTAAATTGAATTGAATTGAATCTTAAGGAACTTAAGGAAATATATACACCGAGTTATTGCTTATTGAGCTTAGGTTAACGTAGATCCATTTATTTCAAAAAACTTTGTAAGCTTTAGGAGTTCGAGATTACCCGGTCATGGACAAGAGTGATTTGTTTATTTTTATAATATTCATCCACATATTATGCAGAAACTGTACTGTTCAATCTTGGCCAACAATGTTATCCATGGGATAACCACAACAAAGTCTCCTAACCATTGACGTATACATCTTATACTTTATCAACACTATACAAATGTAATTTCTCCAAGAACTTGAGAAACATAATGAAATGATTATACAAGGATGGTACTCTACCAATATAGATGTTCATGTATATAAAAAAAAGTATTTTCGATTTCACCTTGTGATTTAGGTCTACTTTGAAACACGATGGAGTAACATGTTCACAAGGTCACCACGTGATGGTCTACATCTATACATGTATTAAACATGCAGCTTCGTGATGCTATAGCTTTATCTTTTTACATGACAGTGAAATTCCAACGAAGCAGCTAGTTATTATCAGTTGAAATATTTATCATTAGCTTTTTCATTAAACATTCCTCCATAGTTATATACATATTCATGATTTCAGTTTCAAGTTTACTTCCACTCATAAAAAGATAACAACAATTGAAGCATATACTTAACAAATACAAATTATGAACATAGACACATGAATACATACATTTACTTATACGTGTACTTAAGCTGATAAGTGAGAACATTTAAAGAAATGTAATAACTACATTCAAAGTGGAGGAACCGACAGAGGCCAAAGACCTGTCGAGGGCTAGGTTCTTGCAGACTTGCTTAATTTAAAATATGATTCTAAAACATTAGTAATTGAAAAAAAAGAAATAGATAATTAATATAGTACGACGATTCGTAGCATGTTAGTAAATGCCTTTATTTCAGGAGTTCAGTAAATAGTTCATTGAAGAAAAGTTTTATAGTGACCCTAATGTGTAATTAGAAATATTTACAAGTATGACAATTCACAATGTGGTTACATACATTTATTTCAAGAATTCAGTAAACAGCACTTTGATTTTCTCTTGATGTAAAGATACTCTGTTCCTTTTGCAGCCAACCTCAAATTCTGTAGAACTTTGCAGGAATTATGAATATGTCATGCATATCCTATCTGTGAAATTTAAACGTTAGCAGTGTCCTTATATTCAAATTATGCAATAAAACCTGTTTACTTGCTCGAATTTACTGTCAGACACTATTGTCAGTATTGAGTGACTGACTGGCTTTTTCTTCTTCTTTGGTAATAACATACATAAAATGAGCTGTAAAGGATTCGTCTACTACAATAACCCACTTATTGTAATGGCCAAAATTAAACTGATTGAATCTTTGCGCAGCATAAAACGTACGACCATGCGGTACAATGGTCTTAAAATCAAGACTATTAGTTATTGGCTCTATAGCTCCTAAGTCGGTTTGACAACTAATAGTATTTATTTTCCCACTTAAAGACATTTTCAAGCCCCATTCTTTCATTTTTTTTGGCCTGCAAAAGGGACATAGTACCTTTAAGATATGTTTAACAGTGACCCTATCAATGTATACTACAAATGCCTCTTCGAGTGTTATAATCTTGAGCCAACCATGCTAACGGCTTCATTTCTCATTATCATACTATATATAACATATTCTCTTATGATATAGTCTCAAAGGCCTAATTACGAGATATATAAACAATAACAATAATCAAATCTACGTTCATAAATCTACTAGTATTCCGATTCCACGTAAGCTTCTATACCAGGTAAAGTAAAATGAAGAGACAAGCATGCCGTAATGAAACATACATTTTTGTGGCAAACAACATAAGAGTACAAGCATGTGTACTTTAAGCAATTGTATATCGTATGGTATATTGCAATAACATTCTTTAAAAGAATCATAGGCCAATTTTTTAAATATATCAATTACATTTAATTTTCACCTTCATTAATTATGTATTATTCCTATTATTACAATTCTTATTGATTTATTTAATTATTTTGCTAATTTCATATAACACAAATCTGATATCATATATACGTAATATACATAGCCTACGTAATATATATATATATATATATATTGTGAAGATAGGTATACAGATAAGTGATCAGATGAGAGTAGAACAGTGGGAGGAGAAGAGACAACAAAGACAGCAGCTAGTTACGGCTTCAAAAGCACAGCCACAAATGACTTTTGTCTGCAGCAACTGCAACAGGACCTGCCTCTCTAGGATTGGACTGTTTAGTCACAGCATGAGCTGCACACCAAGAAACTAATTAGTACAACTATAGCGCAATATTATATTGTCTTTCGAGACAGATAGATGCCAAGGATATGTATACATACATATATATATATATATATATATATATATATATATATTAGAATATCTTGTATAATTTATTTCAAGAGAATAATTGAAAGTCATCATACATCACGTTAGGGGAAAAATCTTCAATTTGTTATATTGTGTATTCGCTTGATCCTGGACTGCTATCATTCATGGACTGCATGGTGTGATGGTTAGTTTGAATATATAGAGTCTATCAGGAGTGCAGAAAGCAATCTCCCCTGATTGGAACTCGCGGAGATTGTACCAGTTATGGTTAGGCTTCTCAATCTTGTGATCAGAGATGAGAGTCTGGACGTGTTTTAGCTCGCTGGTGTACTCATCGATACTCACCAACCCATCATCATGCTTGACCCAAGCGATTAGGATTGAATTATTCTTAGTCACAGCAGCGTATGTGTGAATGTTTGATTTCTCTACCTTGTGTTTTACTTTGCCATCTTTATCACTTATTCTTAATATTTTACCACGTTCGATGATCAATAAGTCATTATAACTAGTGATCTGACGAGGTACATACCCATCGCATGGTATCTCCCTGATCGCCTTCCCACCTGCTGGTGGGAACACCTGGATCTTCGGGGCTTCCCAGTATCCGACATAGTGTCGTGTTTGGGATCGGTGTGTTAGCTTATTGGCCGTAGGAGAGGTATATACAATGAAGAAGCAAGGAGAGGCTAGCAATTCTGTAGTCATATATCAGAGTATTTATTATCTCCAAACTTTAGAGACTCGAATCGGTCACATCATACAAACTGCATATGTAAAACACAAGATGAAGAGAGAGCCAGCTAGAAAGAGGGTCTTGATCTAATGGTGATCCAAACTCAACTCCTTTCAGAAAGCCAGAACATGTAATATTTATCCAGAAGGATACAAGTTATATGAGGGTAGGTTACATTGTGTCAAAGGGACAAAGACGTGAATGAGAGCCGCCAAGACAATGGACTACCTCGTAGTTTTATGTATGGGCTTAAACATAACAGTGGTGGTATTTCCTGGGAAGGAGATTATGGATGCACTTGGTCTTTCTATGGGGAAGGATTATAAAGATATAAAGTTGGCTTTTAAGTGCATCTCAAATATGAGACTTTACCATTAACTGGGTTTTGGGACAATACTACACAACATCCCCTTTCTTTGGAAAATGAGGCACTCATTCCTTATTAAAGAACAATAAACAAAACCTAGTTAATAAAGCGAAACATGTGATTATTGTTCCAATTCCTCTTAAATCTCTCTCACACACATTTACAAATTAACTACATGAAAATCACTAATATTCTAATACAGACTATAGAAGCACAAACTGATAACACTTATAATAGTAACAATTATTGATTAAGCACTGAGTCTATTCTAAACACATTTACTAAACAAAAACAGTGGAGACTATTGTGCAAATCGAACAAATGATAACTAACCTTAATGGAAAATAATCCAGGTTAACTCAAATACAAATTATGCTCCTTATTCTTTTCTGTAAAATCAAGTACACTAACCAATGAATGAGCAACGACCCAATGAATAAAGAACTCAAACAAATTGTTACTTTGTATCTAAATGAGTTTGATACTCATTTTCAGTAAGTATATGTCGTGATTATGATCACCTTTCAAGCTTATATAATTATATGAAATATGAAAGCAACGGGTGCGCTCAAGGCAATGGAAAGTAAGCCCATGCTACAAGGCCTATAATAGGAACATGGAAATGCAGTACAATCATATACCTATCCCGTTATTAATCAAATATTTGTATAATCATAAAACTTTTAAATAATGAATCAAAATCAATTAAACCTCAAACAGATATTTTCAAATTTGTCAATCAAAGCGACGTAAGAATTAAATTGTAACAGCAATTATGATCAATTAACAGCTAATACAAATCTATTCTTATTCCGACAATACAATAAGCAAAATTCCTTTAAAACAAATCCAAACATAAGTCAGTATCATTGACTTCCTATCAATTCACTAGTATTGTATATGTTTCATAATGTACCGGTCCGAAGTAAGTGTCATACTGCAAAGTGTCCTCTGAGTATATAGTCTGTTTGTCGCAAGTATATGGTCAATAGTTAGTAATTTAGTGTCTTCTTAATCTGCCTCGTGGTAGTGAGAACAACATCAAATAGTTACAGTAATTTAATAAAACAAACTTTGTATCTATATGCACATGGTTTGTTCAGTTAACCAATATCGCAGCGACTAATCTTCATTTAAATTATGAAGTGAACTGACTATCTGTCAGTTTTATGCGTCATACTGACTGCACTGGTAACTGCATCTCTAACCCTGGGTGAATATTTAGATATTTCATTCATTAAACTAATTTCCACTCAATTAAAAATTTGAACTACAATTAAAAAATATGAATACGAAACACGAAAAGATGATAGAATCAAAATAAAACACAATCACACAAAATCTGTCCATCTTTTAACTGCTGAAATGTTGCAGTTTTACAAAAGCCTCAAACAGTGATAAGCTAATTAATAGTTTAGACTAGCATGTGACATTACCCTTAAATCACAAATTATATTGTCTCACCTTTCCACTGCAAATTGGCAGGATTACGAAAGCCCTGAGCAATTGATCTAGTCTTAGACAAGCTTATATAGGGTGGTGATGTAATTTATTAAACTTCCAGATCATTTATCATGCTTAGCTACATATATTATATATGTGTCACCACAGTCGTACTTGTCTGGTCAGTTAGGGTCATTTTGGTCAAGGCCAGTGAACAGAAAGAAAAGACAGCTAGTGCAAACTACGAATTTGTTGCAAATAAATTACGCAGATGTACATTATTAAAAGCATTAAAACAATTAACTACAACACTATCCTCTCTTACACACTCACTCACAAACTTGGAACACAAAATGATCACTTACCCAACTAGCAATCTGTCTGGTGTGTTAACATTTTTTTTTTTTTAAAGCAGCGGAGCATTAACATTATTAATTATGAAAGAGAAAGAAAAAAGAAGGAAAGTCGAAAGTTCAGGTTTCAGAGTTGAATTTAAATTTGTCCGGATAATAAGTGAAGCTACGGTGAGGCGTTAATGTCCTCATCATGGTCTTGCATGGGTGCATATGCTGTCAGTCGATGTCATGGGCGTGAAATGTTTGTCGATGTCGTACGTTCCTGGTCCGTTGTCTATCCAACGTGGTCTGTTGAAGCTGTTGGTGCATTGACATTGTCGTCCTTGTCATCGTCCTTGTCATCGTCTTCATCCTCGTCGTCGCCAGTCGACAGGTTACCATCTTCGAGGCCTTGGTCGATCTGGTCCATGATGCATGGTAACAGACAAAGTTGTGGGAGCGGGAAGGCCATTCTGACGATCAGATGCTCCTTGTCGTCTACATGTGTTTAATAACAGCTGCAACCATGCTGCCTTTACGGACTCGCTAGTGTATTTCTTATAAAAAAAATCAAAACCAGTGAACGTCGATCCGGATAAAACAGGTCACAGTCTTCTCTATGGTGTTGAACGGATAGAGGCGGTAAATGGAAGCTATATATTGCATCTCATCAAGAGCAATGGAAAAGAGTCTCAGTTCTTATCTGAAGAAAGCTTATACTTGCTGATGATCCTCCACGAAGGAAAACAGAAATGTTCACAGTACTTGCTGGTCTTCCTCACAATCAGTAGTAGGAATAAATCCTACCAAACCGGGTTCTCCTTGATCGCAATAATTATATCAAGGAAAACTTCTTTTAAATGAAAGCCGGGTTCTCCTCGATCTCAGTAATAAATATTTTGAAGAAAACTCTTCAAAGCCGGGTTCTCCTCGATCTCAGTAATAAATATTTTGAAGAAAACTCTTCAAAGCCGGGTTCTCCACCATGTCGTGTTTGGGATCGGTGATTGAGTTATTGGTATATATTGAGAGGTACGTAAAATGAAGAGATGCTGAAACTTTCTTTGATGTGTAATATGCAAGAGTATAATTTATTATAACTCTAAACGATGAGTCGCATAGTCCAGATTCACAAGTATATTTACAAGATATAGAGCAGACAAAGTATAGGTACTAGCTTGGTGATGGTCTGAACTCTTCTCCCTTCCAGAAAGCCAAAACATGTAATATTTATACAGGAGGATACAAGTAAGATCAGGGTAGGTTGTGTCAAAGGGACAAAGACAAGTTCCCTCTCAAAGTCATTTAGCTAACACATGTATACCACCGGGGCTGTTCTGGGAAAGGGTCTTATCAAACAAAGGGGGCTTTGGTTATTGGGAGAAAGACAGGAAGTCTTTTGTTTTGGAGGTTTGGGGGCACTTTAAAGATGTATACAATTTGGGGTTTATTTGGCTGGAATAAGTTATTAAACAAATGTCTTGGAAGGAGGTCTGGTATATCGCAGGGTGGGTCTTATCTGTATTGGGGCATACTGAGTGATATTACATATTATTACTGAGGGGTGTAGACTTGTACTACCATTACATAACATCCCCTTTCTTTGGAAAATAAGGCTCCTCTCCCTCTTTTCAAAAACAGTAGAGGAAGAAAAAGGGGGACATCGTAAGATATACACATATTAATTAATTAATGAAAGGTGAAAATTGATAAGCGAAACATGTGATCATTGTTCCATCTTCTCTTACTCTCTCTCTCTCTCTCTCTCAAACACATAAATGTACAACATAGTTAATAATCAATATCGAAACCTATTCCTATTATGGCTATCATGACAATGGTAAAATAGCTACCAAACTAATAATCCTTAACGATTACATAGCATATAGCAAAACTTATTCGTGATTCAATACTGAATACATCCTTACATGCTAGTGCAGACTTATGCACAATAAGCAACTGTAACATTATACAATTGTGCAGACTTATGCACATAAAACCAATTGTCAAATTATAAATTGTGCAGACTTATGCACATGAACATAAACAAGAAAAATATATAATCAAGTTAAATAACCATTATAAAGTTATCAAAGCCAAAACGTTTTCAAATTGTAAACGTGTGTCACTTATCAAATGACTCAATCCTTAAAAAATTATACGAGTCGAATCAAACAATAAATCGTCATCACAGTATGCACACTGTGGTATAGAAATATACGAACAAATCTGTCGATGCAAATCTAACATCTTAACAACATGATTATAAATGAGAAAGCAAACGGGTGCGCTCTAGGCATTGAAAGTACTTCTGTGTTTAAACAGACAATATGTACTTCGTATGAAGCATCAACACAGAATTCAAGTGACTAACATTCCTAACCCATTATAGAGTTCTTTCCATAATCATAAAACAACTTAAAGAATAAAAAATGATGAACAAGTAATTTCAAACTTGTTGAATATCATATAACAAGTGTACATTCAATCCTTGTAAAACCATCAAAATGATGAACTATGATACGTTATATAACTTCTTTCTTGAACGAGCTAGTGCGTTCAACTTGTGTAAAATTCAACAAGAATTTAACATTCAATAACAATTGTCATACTAATCTTAACTACAAAGTGCCTGTAGACTTATACAGGAAAACTTTGATTCACATGTACAGTGATTTGTATAAACTATGATGCTTCAAGACTTATAAAAGCATACAAAACAATATATTTCCTAGGGCATACACAATTGATATAGAGGTAAATGTCTACAAATATAAAGACTTATAAAATCTTCCTGGGCTGCCTGTAATCTTTATTCTTCTGTTTGTCAGTATGTCATTAATTAAGTTTTCTGTGCCTTTATACAAATTGACATTCCACCAAAAACGCACTTGCTTGGTGGTGTTATTACCAGTGTCAAATGATGTCAATATTTGTAGATTTCCAGCTTTGAAACGGCCTTTATGAAGGGTCATGTCCTGGTCATTGGGGGCAGTCATAAGTAGGTCAAATTGTCTTTCTAGGTCTGTTTGTGTTAAGGGTCTGGGGGCAGCTATCCCATTGTTGTCTGTCAGTGCATGCAAATAGTCTGAATCTTGGATCGGGTCTGATAGTTGCGAACACATAACCTGCTCAACGTCAATCTCGGGGAGTTTCTCATCATTTTCATTGATGAAGTTTACTGATGGTTTCTCAGTGTTTTGTCTCCTCTGCTCCGTGCTTTTCCATAGAGCCTCTTTGAGCTTCTGTATGTGCGTTATGTGTTTCCTATCATCGGACGCTTTCATGAAGCACGGCTTCAATTTATTGAAGCTAAACACATCTCGCAGAATTTCTCCCTTTAGTGTGGCCAAAATGTAATGGGTCCTATCTAGAACATCATGTATTACTAATGGGCCGACCCACTCAGCTGCAATCTTCTTAGAATTAGCTGTCAAAGAAGAAGAGGTGGGCTTATACAAATATACTAATTGGCCTCTAGAATAAATGGGTGTCTTCCCCAATTTGTTTGCAATTTCAACATTCTGCTTATCTTGCTGTTTTCTCTGTAAAGAAAGCATTGTCCTGGAAATCTGATCAAATTTCTTTTTCAAATGGTCTACATATTCCTTATATGATTGGGAAAGGCCAGACATGGGATTGAAGGACAAAGTTGTTAAATTTGGGGGCTCTCTTCCAAAAACGAGCTGGTAGGGGCTGTGGTCACCGAGGTGTTGGGAGGAAAAGGAATTGTAAGCATAGGTTGTAGTAGAAATGTATCTAACCCAATCGGTTCCAAATTGATTCAAGTTTATTTTGAGAAAACTTGAAAGGGTTCGGATGTGCCGCTCAACTTGTAGACTCCCATGATTTTCTACACTAATGACCTTGCGGTCAATGTTCAATGCTGAACACAAAGTAGTCAGTAGTTTGCCTGTCAGTGAAGATGCTGCGTCAGTCACTAGACATGATGGTGGTCCAAAAATGCAAACTACTTTTTGGATTAAAGCTTCGCATATTGTCTCTGCATCGAGCGTCTTCAGAGGCGCGCAGATGACAAAGCGAGTTATCTCATCGCATATCACCATCAAGTGTCTAAATCCAGTCCCAGAGGTCGGCATAGTCTTAAAGTCAAGACTAATGCGGTCGAATGGTCTGTACGAGTCTGGTACTCGTGTGTGAAATGGTCTAGTCTTGTCGGGCTTACCGCGAAACTGCTGACAACGCAAACAAGCTTTAACATAATTGTTAATACGCTCAAACATATTGGGCATATAGAAGTTTCGTCGTATTGTCAGGTATGTTCGTTGGGTCCCTTGGTGGTTACTAAGTAGGTTGTCATGGTATTGGGAGATGATTGTGTCTGTTAGTGTTTCTGGTATTGCAAGTTGAAGTCGAAAGTCGTCATTCTTGTCAAAGAAGAGCCTAAAAAGAACGCCATCACAAAGAATATATTCCTCTGCCTTCAATCTTATAGCCTTAGCTGCCTTTTTGTCATTTGGCAGAATATCATGGGCTAGAAAATCATACACAGGCTTGAAGAATGGTGATGTTTGTTGTTCTGTTTTAAGTTCTCTCATGTCAATGGGGAGGTTGTAATCTCTGATTATTTTCCTCTTAATTATGTCCGTAATCCTATCAAGTTCGTGTTGTTTGGGGATATGTCCTGCTATTATATTGTTTACCTTGGTAGTCAGTGGTTTAGGCGGTGTGTATAGATCTGGTGGTACATCTCTGTGGTGGTCATTAGTATGTCTGTCAACTAGTCTAGGCTCTTGAGGAGTGGTAGAAAAAGGAGGCATAATTCTAGAATGAGTACATGTACTGTCTTGGTCACGCACTGGTGTCTGCCTGAGGGGCGTGGCAAGTCGTGATGCCTGTCCGTTATTGGTTGGTCGTTGGGGGTGTGTGGGAGGTCTGTCAAGGGGCGTTGGGTCAGCTGTCCTAGTAGGTATGTTTACACTAGTTTCTGTTGTAACGGGGCTCTGAGATTTGTTGGGGGAAATTTCAGGAACAGTTATTCCCATCTTCTTGGCATAAGCCCGTGTTATTCTCCTATCCATGGGTTGGACTGGGTTAAGGGTGTACATATGAACAAAATCACTCTCATCAAATAAGCAGCATGAAATGGGGACAACCCTGTCAATCTCATCATGGTCGCCAGAAGGGGCTCGAGAAAGAAAATCTGCCAAAACGAGTTCAGTACCCTTTTTGTACCCAATTTGAAAGGAGTATTCAGATAATTTCAAAATCAATTTTTGCAGTCGTGTTGTGCACGGTGCATCCTTTGACTTTAAAATCTGGACAATTGAACTATGGTCAACGAATGCATTGAACTCACATCCTTTAAGCAAATGCTTAAAGGCTGAGACATTGATCAATAGTCCAAATAGTTCCAGCTCTGTCACACTGTATCTCTCACATGCATCGGGCAATACTTTTGAGTAATACCCAATAATACGTTCCTGTCCGTTAATAAGTTGAGTCAAGTAAGAGCCGGTAGCAGTCCGAGAAGTGTCACTGTTTAATGAGAATCGTCCTGTACTTTGGGGCATGTGTAATACTGGAGGGTTGGTCATTAGCTCTTTAACTTTGTTAAAGGCAGTCTCGTGTTCGTCAGTCCAGGTGAATTTGTTTTTCTTTCTAGTCAGTTTGTGTAGTGGTTTGAGAACAGATTGTATATTGGGGAAAAATCCGGCAACATAGTTCACTGCTCCCACTAGTCTCCTAACTTGTCTGGGGGTCTTTGGTTTGGGCATGTCATGGATTGCAGCACACCTGTCTCGAAGGGGTTGAAAACATGCCTCTCCCACCTTATTGACAGTGATTCGGTGGCCCATATAATCAACATCAGTGCGGAAGAGCTTGCACTTTTTCGGGCTGACTTTAAGTCCATTGTCAGAGAGGGCCTTTAGTACATCTATCAAGTGGGATCGATGTGAGGTCTTGTCTTGGCTGAATAGTATAATGTCGTCATGGTGAGCTATGCAAAATTGTCTAGAATTGGGGATCGAACCCAAAATATCATCAATCTTTGCCTGAAAGATAGCGGGTGAAACGTTTAAGCCTTGTGCCAAACGTTTATAAAAGTAATGTTTCCCGCCATGGTATGATGCAATACCTGTATACTTTTGAGCTGACCTGGATAGGGGGATGCAATGAAAAGCTGATTTCAAGTCAATCACACTAAGGACTTTTGTGTTAGCATTGCCAATTCGTTTGAGGGTTTCCGAAAGTAGGGGGAAGGGATGATTAATTCGTTTAACTCGAGAATTGAGATACCGAAAATCGGTAACAACTCTCTTTTCGGAGGTGTTCTTTTTGGAAAGAAGGAGGACAGGTGAGGTGTATGATTGATGTCCTACTTCTAAAATTCCCAATTTGACAAGTTTGGTTAGCTCATATTCTATCCTAGCCTTGTCAGTCTCAGTTGCAAAGTAAGGTCGAATGAAAAATGGTTCGTCGTTAGTCAGTTCAATGTCTACTTCGAAATTCGGGCAACTAGATAGTTCGCCATATAGAGAAAATGCATCTCTATTTTCCATCAGAATACGAACGATTTCCTGTTTTTCATGTTGAGACAGAATACTCCCATTTAAGTCAATATGTTTCCGTATTATCTCGTCTTCTGTCATATCAACGATGGGGTCACTAGGGTCAAGGTGGGGGTATTTCCCTAAGTTATCAAGTCTAGTTTTGTTGACATGGGGGCAGCCTACCTGAGTTTGAGATACATTCGAATTACTTGTAGAGTTCAATGTCATGTGAATGTCGCTTACTGGTAAGTCATGGGCCACATTTATGAGATTACTAGTGTCCAGAAAGGCGATTGGTCTACCTTTTGTCAAATGGACTGGCCTGTCTGTATAATTGGTCACTAGTAGTTGGGTCCTCCCTTTAATCAACTTAACTATCATGGTAGATGGGCAGTGTCGGGCTAAGTAATTATTCGCAGTCAATACAACATCAGAGTTGCGTAGGTGGGGCGGGGTCCTGCCGTGTATGGTCACAAATCTGGAAGTACCTGGGTCAATAATCACTTTGTTAGAGGGGGCAAATGAAATCTTTGTTGACTTAATCCTAAATATATTATCTCTAAAGTGGAGGGCACCATTCAAATCAGAAAGTGTATTGCTACCTAAAAGCATATCAATTCCCACAAGATTTTCAACTATCAGAGCAAAAATCTCAAATTTATGACTCTGGATCACAACATGCATTTTGATCATGGAATATGCAAATAGAAATTGACCGTTCCCTATCCTAAATCTAACGGGTCTAACTTTCTGTTGAGGGAGGCTAGAAAGGTAGGAGGACGACTTAACATAATTCGCAGAAACAATTGTTCTTGTTGCACCACTATCAAATAAAATGAAAATGTTCTTGCCACTTGGGAGGCGTCCTTTCACAAAGTTTCTTTCAGTTAATTGCAAGTCTACGTCATCAGTCCCTAAATAAGTCGAAGTTAAGTTTACATTAGGTCTGTTTTGATTATTAGGTGGGGAAGAAGGGCAACGAGCACTGTTAATTCCTTCCCCTTTTAAAAATCCTGTGGTCGTGGCCCATATGATGTATTTTGTTGATGTTGTCTGTAGTTGTACTGCTGGCGTTGATGCTGTTGTTGTTGTCGTTGATGCTGCTGTGGCTGTTGGTAGTTATAGTAGGGTGTCGAAGGTTGACACGCTTCGTCTCTAAGACGTCGTCGACATTCCCGCCAAACATGTCCTGAAAAGTAGCAGTAGTTGCATACCATTCGTGGTCGTGGTCGTTGGTTATATGTTTGTTCACGGCGGTATGGGCTCTTACCGCGTCGGTCTGAATTTAAGTCACGATTTCGATCATGACTCCGGTTTTGTCGGTTTTGTTGGTAGTGGTCGCGGTGGGTTTGATCGGCACTCGCGCTACGGCTTGTGCGTGTAGGTGTGGATGGTCGTCGATGTGGAGGACGTCCACGGTCATTTTCATTGTCCGTTGCGTTGGACGTTTTTAGGGCATTAAGTTGTTGCCTAAGGTCATCAATGTCAGTTTGGGTAGAAAAGGTCAATTCTTTTGTCTGTCGGGTAGTGTCTTGGCGCAAATCAAGAAATAGCTGCGCTTTGGCTGCTATCTCGTCCGCAGAAAGGTCAGGGGCTGAGGCAGACATTAAAATCGCAGCTCGGCAGTCGTCTGGTATGGAGTCAAGTAGTCGATGTTTTATTTGGGTTTCCCCGTAGTCAATGTATGTGGCTGTAAGTCTGAGTCGTTGGAGGTATGCTTCTGCGCTTTCCCCGTCGGTCATCGTCATCGTGTTAAAGTCACGGACGTGGCTGTACGAGGATTTAGCAGGGCTAAATCTTCTCACAAAAGCGTTCTTTAGGTCGGTATAAGTAGGAAAAGTCAGGCCGTCGATCCAAAGTCGGGCCTGTCCTTGCAGAGTTCGTCGGAATGTCCTAAGTATTGTTGGGAATTGGTCCCGGTCAGTAGAGTCGACGTCGTGTGCGTCGAGGTAGTCATCAAAGGTTAAAAAATGTGCTGTAGAGTCATCCCTATTAAGTCGGTCACCGGTAAACCGGGACGGGAGAAAGTCAGTGGATCGGAGGGTTGTATGTCGTGGCATGGTTGTGCCGTTATTGGGTGGAGTCGATGTCGTGGTAGTTTGATCGTCAGTTAAAGGCATGATCAGTTTGTATAGTATTACGATTAAGGTAGGTGTAGCAAAACAAATTCAATACAAATACTATCTATGAAGCTATATTCTCAATGATAGAAGTAATAATAGCACAATTTCATAACAATCGTCAAATTGTATAGCAAAAGCATAAATGAATGGAGCATTAAATCAAATCAATTATTATTTCAATCTCTCACTCTCACTCATAGTCTGGAACAATGAAAAAGTGTTTCACTTACCCAACTATAGCAATCTGTCTGGTGTGTTTAACATTTAAAAACGGCGGAGCATGCATTAGTATGTAGAAGAAGGAAAGAAAAAAAAAAGAAGATATAAAGTTGGCTTTTAAGTGCATCTCAAATATGAGACTTTACCATTAACTGGGTTTTGGGACAATACTACACAACAATAGATCAGATTATTACTGTTTACAGTGAGACAACCAAACCCACCTTCATCAGTACTCAGAGTATCAAACGTTACATCCAACTTCTCATACTCATGTGTGTACAATGTGATGACATTTTTGGAATTCAGTAAGACATACCGACCATCAGACAGATATCCTACATCATACACTGTATCTCCCTTGATGACTATCCTCTGTAGCTGGCCATCAGCAGAGAAGATATCGATTCCTCCGGTGCTGTGTCCCACTGCCATTCTGCCATCGGGTGTAGCAGCCATGCTATTCATGCTGCCTTTCTCAGTGAATTCTACATCACATTCCAATTCACATTTCATGAACCTCATCTCACCAATGTTCAACTGATCACATTGAGTGTTGGGTGTGAATGTTAGTTGCTCTGCACGGTCAGCTACATCCGTAGCAAGCTTCTTCTCTGGATCATCCCTATCTAGTACATCATTCAGCTCACCAGACAGTGTATCGCGAATAACAATGATATCACCTTCTAATGGAGCCTTCATGCTATTACCCGCTAACACACTCGCACTCTCAATACTTACGATCAACCTCTCATCAACATCTTTCATCTCATTCAATCTTTTACATAATTTCTCTTCCTGAGCGTTCAACTGCTTATCTAATGCTGCTTTCCTCTCGTTTAATTTCTTGAGTAATTTTTGATAACTCTCATTGATTTTCGCCCTTTTTCCGGCAATGTGATCGGTGACACGCTTCTTCTGATTCTTGATACAGGTCACGTGATTCTTGATAGTTGTAACTTTCGTTTTACCTCGGGCTTGTAGAGATTCAATTTGTGTCTTGGTAGATGCATTGTATTCCTTAGCATCTTGAACAGTGTGGCCTTTCTTGTCATGGTCCAACATTCGACATCTCAAGCAGATGAACTTCTTACAGGTGACACACACATCAGTACAGATGTGTTTTTGTTTATCTGCTTTGTGTTCCTGGCAGAAAACCTCTTTTTCGAGGACCACCCTTCCCTCTCTGACGTCTTCTATTCTCACAACTCTATGCTTGACATGAGGCGGCCATTTGTTGTGATTCTCAAGGCATGTGTTACACATGTTCTTACCACACTCACAACATAAATGTATAGCTCTCGAGTTTGAGTCACAAATTTCACAGACTTGTTGGCTATTCCTCACATCATCAATGAGAGACTTAAGAGGAACATTAGTATTGAGATTCGAGACATTGCCACCCTTTACAGATGTTTCGCTTCGACAGATGGGACATGTTAGATAATTGTTTGAAGAGCTTTTAAGAATATCATTAAGGCATTTCTTACAGAAAGTATGTGTACAAGATAACTGCTTCGGGTCACGAAGCAGCTCGAAACAAACGGGGCACTGCAAATTGCGTGAAACTTTGCGTTCAAATTCCGACATTGTGATTCTCCTATCTCACTGTGCACTGATATGATACATAATGAAAACAACAATAGTACATCAATGAAGAAATTTAACCCGTTGACTAGCGATAATGCACATCCTATAGGTTTAATACAGATATCCCCAGTTCCAGTGGGCAATGGATTTATTAAGGTTGACTAAACTTCTTTGGTTATCATAAACCACCTTTAATCATATCGATAATTATTTTTAAAAATGGGCTGAAAATTATCGGGATAGGACGGGGGATGTTCTTGTTAAGGTTTTCAGCCCACGGTCCTATCGGCAGTGTTGTGGCTATGGCTATAATATGCTTAAGTCAGATAGTGTAATGAAATGAGTGTTTACAGTCGGGTATATTCTCCCTCCTGCCGTCGACCACCACATGCTATCTGCTGCAGATCAAGAACAAGTCAGGAGGCAGTCTGAAGAGGACTGAAGATGATCTCAATGTGCAAGTTGGCCCTTAATTAGAAAATGAATAACAAAAATGATACCAAATAATAACTGGGCCTTAAATACCCATGGTAGCACATCAGGGTTAATACTGCTCTTCCTGCGGGCCCTCCAATTATTATTCCCACAGCCATTGTCAGTTACCCATTTACACCTGGGTGGATGGTGTTAAATGTGGATTAAATTTCTGTCAACGTACGTTAATGCCGGGCTGGTATTCGGACCCGTATTTGGACACCTACCCCCGGGAGGAGGAGATTTAAAATAGTAATATCCTTTACCAATCCTATCTTACACAATTTATATTTCAGGAAATAAATCGTTGTTATGGTATTATTATGCAATAATCGATAACTGATAGTAGATTATTGACAAATTAGTATAACTGTTATATCGTGGAACCTGCCTCCACCACCATTAACAACATAAATAAACATAAATAACAGATATGCACCGTAATAGATATATAAACGGACAAACAAAAAGTACGAAAGTCTTGTTTTTTAATGTGGGAATTTTAAACATAAATTATTTGGCACATCACCCGGTTATTAACTTTTAGTCATTACTTAATATGGACCGGTTCCGAAATTGTGTTATAGTATACAAATATAGTATACCTTTCGAGGGTCTAGCAAAAACTATGAGCTAATGAAGAGGCATAAATAGTAACTTTCCCGAGAGCAAATTTGATATAAATAAACTTCGCGATTGATATTAAAAGTTTGCCACTAATAAACATGTCGATCAAGGTCGAAAACTATCCAAACTCTCAATAAAACAGATACCAATTTCACATATTCACCTTAGAGAGCGTTTAAAATAAAATATGTTTCAATGCCTACAAATAGCTATAAATACGAATTTTCTTCACTATTTTTACATTAAAATAATCCCTAATATAATTTCTGTACAAAGATTAGAAAGTACTTTTCTTTTAAATGTGCAGTTTTAAACAGATCATTAAAAGACCGAAATCACCATTCCTTAAATACCTGACAAGTAACTTTAAACCCATTTTCAAATTTGGAAATAAAGTTCATAGTCTATTAAAGGTAATACAAAGTTTTGGTATAGGGTCATGAATTTGGTTCAAATGAACATATTGGAAGCATTTGCGATGCTACAATATTCAGTGATCGTTGTCGTGGTCGAAATCGACCCTACAGTTATGAAATTGTAAATAATAAACACTTTATGATGTATAGCTCCCTCTCAAGGTCAAGATATTAATTAAACTATAAACAATGTTTCTTGACTAAAATCGGCCGATTAGCTATCCCCGTTCGGAAATGGTATACCTCAACTACATATTCTGAGATTTTCATGGTCGCAGCTACCATTGTACGGCCGTAGGAGCTATTTGAAATTTATCAAAATTTACCGGGAGCACCGGTAAATCTTTATATATTAAATTTTTCTCAAAAGCAGAAGTGTTTTAGGGGCTAAAGATTAATACATCCACAGGGGCATCCAAATATATCAAAATTGTAAAGAATCACTATCCACCCATTTTTCAAAATTTTCCAAAACTTTGTAATACCTTTAAAGGGATCGTTTAACAATGTTAGATCTGAGATGCACGACCCTACGTGTAATCAGTGTCTGTGATATAGTGTTATATTGAAGCCCTAAATAAATTGCGCTTCAAAATGATCAAGAAGTTCCTCAAAAGTAAAAACCTTTTAGTGACCAGTTTTGCCATACTCTTTACCCCCAGTAGACTGTAGTGTTACGAAAACCGTTTGGCAAACGCAAAATTTGATTTCGATTTTCAATCATAAATATCTTGATAAGTAGACAGGCGATCGGCTTGTAAAAGTCATAGGGTTCCTGACTGACCTAAAGGTGTATAATTATTTTTGCAGCATGAGCTTAATCAAAGATTTATTTTTTAAGGATTTAAGACAAAGTTACCGGATCCCTTTAAAGTAGAGACATCCTCTTTCCGAAAACATCCTCACAAAATTTCCTAAGCAGCCTTTTTGGCAAATTATTGACAACTGACTATGATGCCAAAGAGGAGGTACTTCTCTTCGTTTTTCATGTCATGTTTATGTAATGTGCCAAGCATTCTCATAATGAATTCATTGAAATAAAATTTGCTGCTATAGTCATAGAACAATCATGCAATACTTTTGTTTAATGTGATAATCAGTTGATGGTTGATTTAAAGATTTATACACCGTTATCATGACTGTGTATATCGTACACCATAATCCGACAGTAACTTACATAAACCACGTAAAATATTTCGTTGGACTCGAATGCATGTTGTCCACCTAGAAGACTCCTTTTTGCTGTTAATATTTCGGATCTGGAATGAAAGGGAGACATGTTAGTAAAAATGAGACCAATCTATATTCATGATAACATGGTAGGATTTCCTTTAGAATAGTATAACTCAGACTCCACTATAGTCATAATAACAGAGTAGACGTTCCTTCAAAATTATTACACTAGAGGTTTGTCAATTTAATAAAATGTCGATCAGTTGGCAACATATTCATGGGCTATGATAACTTTGAAAGACAATCTTACCAAATATCGTTGAAATCCTACTAATTGAAGCCAAGTGTCATCCCTAAAGGGTTCGACGAAGCTGAAGACATCGATTTATAAGAAGCTAAAGAAACACATTGTGTCGCTGTTGATAGAAGTCTCAGTGTGAGATAACGAACAAGTTAGTTCCTGGTTTGAGTTAAGCCAATCCTACATAGGAATGAAACAATGACAGGAAGCCAGTTGGGTTCAAGCTAGGTATCAAATCAGTGACTCATGGTGACACAATTCTTACGACATTCCAACATAGGCGCGTACGCAGGGGGGGGTGGGGGGGGGGGGGGGGTTATCCCCCTTCATTTTTTATGTGTGTATTTTGGAGCACCCCCCCCCTTTGCCAATGGCTGACCTAAAAAAAGGTGACCTTACCCCCCCCCCCCCCCCCCCCCCCCCGCTTATTCAGCGGCTGGCTGAGTCGTTGCGATATTTTGGGGACCAAAACAAAAAAAGTGTCCCCTTGATTTTCGGTTATACGATGGCCCTAGAGTTCGTACGTTCTTCTTCTTACGTCATACTTACGCCAATTTTACGAGTCTTTGTTCTCGCAAGGTGGTCGTACGTGTTAACTCACGGCATTCACAAGTCATTCGTAAGAAGATCTTACGATTTAAAACAATATTTGGTCTGGTTGCAAAAAAGCGCTGCCGTATACTGTCGAAAATTTGACTGTTGAAAGTTTGATATTTCACGGCGGCAGTATTGCCAAGAAGACTACAACTGCAACTGCAACTCCATCAAGTGTTTCTTGAACTAACTGTTTTTTTTCTCCATATTTTTCCCTTCACAGGGATTTTATTGATTTTCATTTGTAACAAATTAACAAATATATATTCCAGGTAATTTACATTTATAACATTAATAAAATTGGCTTCTCAAGATACAAGTTTTGTTGAGTTAACAGAAAACTAACAAATCAATAATTCATTTCTGATTTTCATTGAAAAAAAAAAGAAATACAGAAAAAATATCATTTTATGTAAACAAATTCCTGAATTGGAACCATTTTCTTGTGAATTTGTTATTTCTACAATTCGAATTTGCAATATACTTTTCGTTTTTTAAGTAATTTATAATCGAAACTCTTATATTATAAAAGTCGGGCAATTGTTTCTTTATTTTGCAAGTATACACCATCTGTCGCAACACAATCAGTATACAATTCAATGCATAATTATTTGAACCTCTTAAACCAAATATAATTCATCTTGTAATGAAAATGTTAATTTATATCCGGTTCCAGTATAAATCCAGTGCTCTAACCTATCCCAAATATGTTTAACATGCGTACAAACACATAGAAGATGTATAACTGTTTCAATCTGTTCACTACAAAATGTACATTCTTTTCTTGGGACTAAATTCATTTTAAACAGTAGATCGTTCGTATATAATATGCGTTGCAAAACTTCAAACTGAAACCATCGTAAGCCCACATCAATGGTACAATTAAATCCAATAGAACAATATGTTTTCCAACTCTTATCATTGAGGTCGAAAATGTATTTCCATTTAAGAAAACTTTTACATAGTCCTTTTTCTTCTCTTTAATAAAATTACACAGATATGTGAACATCCTTTAATTCATTTCATAACAAAAGCCACTGTATCTGGGAGAAGAGGTTGTGGCACCTTGTTAAAAAATAGTACAATTGTTAAACCCTTGTCTAATTGCATCGCATAATCCACGATAAAAAAGAAAATTTATTTTTGAATATTATACTTTTCTTGGAAATGTTCCAGAGAGAAAAAAAATCACCATTTGTCTTTAAAATATCATTGACAAAACGAACTCCCTTTTGACACAATTTTATATTATATATTGAGCTATTGCCTATTTTAATGTAATCATTATTCCATAAGGGTTGGCAAGAAATGTTATCATAATGCATGGACAAGAGCGTACTATAAGCCATAAACATTTCTTTTCAAAAAAGGTTCTTTGTTTTACCTGCCAGTTCCCGAAAATAATTGTTTACTGTTAGCATATCTGTTACTTCCTTTATTATAAAAGCAGTCATGTACACCGAAGAAGTCAACAAGTTTTTGCTCTGTGGTGGCATCAAAGTCATACTTCTCCTTTCTTAGTTTCCCCGTTACCTCATCTTCATCGCTATCAAACTGCCGTCTTGATGGTTCTCCCTCCTCCTCGTCATCGTCGTCATCTTCCATCGCCTCCTCCCGGTCGCTTCCGATGGCCATCATTTCTTGATATTGTTGTTGCTGCTCTCCTCCTCTTCGTCCTTCCTCCTCATCTCTTTCCTTACGTTTGTTTCCTTTCCCTCTCTTCCCTCTAACAGATTTCCCCTTTGGTCCCATATTTGTTAAACAGGAGATGCACCCTCGACTAACACTATGAACAGGCGCACCGGTAGCAGTTTGGGATTGGGGGTGGAGGGGGGGGGGGGAACATTCCCGAGGGCTCACCTTCCAGGGACAATGGCGTAATGAGCAAAAACGTTTGGAAGGGGCGGGGGCAGAAGACATATCTGCATCACCACCACTCTTACACGTAAATTAGCGTGGGGTCCAGGGCCTGAGCCCCGGCAAGGGGTCAAGGGGCTGAGCCCCGGCAAGGGGTCAAGGGGCTGAGCCCCCCAGATGAACATCCAGGGACCACCTTAGGGCCCTTAGTGGGGTCCTAGGGCGGAGCCCCTGTAAGCTCTGGGGTTTTAAGTAGGCATTTAATTACGGTCAGATCAGCATATTTTGATACCTCATTTGCGACATTGGCAGGTCACTTATTTTTCTCTGTAACATACTTTTTTCAAAAAGTGAGGGGGGGGGGGGGGGGGGGGCTCGAGCCCCCGAGCCCAGCTGTTCTGCAGGCCCTGACATGAAGGCTTTAAATAAGCATATATTTCGCCCGACTGTAAATTTGGGAATTTCTAGTTTTCCAACAAACGCATAAAACGGTATGACTTACACAAAGTTGAGACAAAATACCAGAAATCGCTTGACTTTATAACCGCTAAAACTCGAAATTTGCATAAATTGTGTACGTACACCTTACGAGCACCTTACGAACGCCAGGAGTCGTTCGTACGAAGGCCATGAGAATCTACGCTCGTAAGGCGTTCTTACGAACGCTGTAAGAGCCCTCTATGAACAACGCGAGGCGTTCTTACTGTCATCGTAATAATTTGAAGCTTCTAGAATTGTCCCTCGACCCTACGAAATGTACGAAGATCTTGCGTGGTTCGTACGATATAATTACGGCGTTCGTACGGCCGCCTTACGAAGAGAGGGTTTCGTACTATGTTAAAAAATGTCGCTATTAATAAAGACCGATATTCATAAGGACCACTATTCATCAGGACCGCTATTGATAATTTTATTAAAAAGTCATTATTCGTAAGGGTCATTATTCATAAGGACCGCTATTCACAATCAAAGAGGGGGGTCGGGGCAATTCAGAATATAAGAAGAGGGTCGCTATTCATAATACAAAATCGGGCTCGTTACTCGTAAGGGTCCCTATTCATAATACTAGAAAAGGATCGCTATTCATGATACGACTAGAGGGTCGCTATTCATAATACGACTATAGGGTCGCTATTCATAAGGGTAATTATTCATAACGTCATTATTCATAATCGAAGAAGAGGGTCGTTATTCCTAATACGAAATGAGGGTCGCTATACATAATACGGGATGAGGGTCGCTATTCATAAAAAAGAGTAAATGAAATTAAAGCAATAAACAAAATGATAATAAGAAAGCGAAATGATGGATAGGGGACACTCCATGGCTGTGGCGTAGGCGGGGGGCGGGGGGGGGGGGGGGTGCCACATGGCCCCGAATATTTGTAGAAAGCATTTATTGAAAACATACATTTCTGAACATATAAAGATTAAAGGCGTGCCCCAATAATATACGTGACCAATCATCCCGGGCCTTACCCCCATACCCCCCCCCCATCCGCTCAACCACGCTACGCCATTCGATCCACCCTCCTTGCAGTGTTTCCTTGTTACAAGTACATAATTATTACCGACAATTCTCGTTCGAGTAGTTCATAGATTGCGTAGCCTGTGTGTGTTTTACGGGTTAAGGGGGGGGGGGGGGCAGCAGCGTTGCCATCAAGGGGCTGATCTATCATGTCCCTAACCCTCAGCAAAGGAAGGTAGCAACAGAGAGGGGTTAAAAATATTATTATCATCATTATTATTATTAGTGTTATTATATTTATATTTAGCATTTTAAAATTATTTTTTCATTCATTCATTCACAAGGTCAATCAGCATTCGTCTCCTGCGGCTATTCCAAAGAAAAACACGACTACGCAATGATCACTTTTCCCGTGTACAACCACAGGATAGGGCAACACCAAACTGAAAATAATCTCCCTGTCAGCTAAATTTATCCCCAAGGAACTGTAGATGAATAGAACTGTTTCCTCATAAAACGGTTTCACTGGCGCAAAGATTGAGATAGGTTTTGAGTTGAACCGGGGTTTCGGGCGGACGTCATTTCAATTTCCAATCCGCTGCAGTGTCAGAGCCTCTGAACTCGATCTTGTGTAAGAAGAACGGCACCCCCACCCCCCCAAAAAAAACAGAGAGGGGAAACGAATGGGGAAATGGAACATGGAAAGGAGGCGCTAACTGCTTCCTAACTCCGAAACAGGCTCAATCCCTCCTTGTTTTAAATCGTCATCAACATGAGAACAAATCAAACACAGTTTGAAGACATATCATGTATTTTGAAACCATTTGCATTCATTGAACTCATACCGTCACTGCTGAGTAATTTATGGTATATTGGTATATAATTTTATTAAATGCTAACATTGTCTCAAAGCGCTTTTTATCCAGTGGAAAGGCACTTTATAAATTGCAACTACTATAATAACTGTAGTGACTTGCCTTGTTCAGGTGGTATTACGTTATGCTGGTTTCTTGTGGGCTCCGGAGATCATCATCATATATTTGGCAAGGGAAAGTCAATTGAAGACGAACGAAACTATATTTCGAAAAATCAACTCAAGGGCGTTTTCAAATTTTTTATCCAATATAAATCATATTCAGATGGCGACCAAATACAGTCAAATCCGTCTCAGCGGTCACCTCTCTATATGGGCCACCTGTTTATAGTGGTCACATATATTGCTTCCCTCCAGGAGAAAATTTGTGTTGTAGAACCTGTCTAGTAGGGCTAACCTGTCTACAGCGGCGAGTTTTTCTGTTTCCCCTTGGTATTAGGTTTCACCTAATAGATAGATTTTACTGTACATCATTGTAGTGTTCGCACATTTCAATAGGTGACGCATAAAGTTTGTGTGAATTGCCTCCGGTTGATTTTACGAAACAAAGTTGGTGCGATCGTGTTATTGAAGGACTGAACAGAGTACAGTGAACCGTGGCCATGTATTTTCTGTCATGCATTATAATCTCATTGGAAATTATGCCATCTCTCCTTCTCTATTTCTCCCATTTCCCTATGGACCCTTACCAACTCTCCCTATATTTCTCTCTTTTATCAATCCTTCGAGCTTGAGCTCTCTTTTTCTTTCTCTTTCTGCTTGTATTTCGATTGTGATGCTGCTCCTATTCTACTTTCATATTCTCATTTATATTCATACCTGAATTTATTCATGATGTGATTCAGAATTGTATTTAAGGCAAAAAGGCATATACATTGTAACTGTCTTCTTATGTTTTGTGCTGAAAGCCGGAGGACCGTACCTGCTCATAGACTTTGTCTTTATAGAGTCTTGACGCCTTTCTGGCTGTCAGCACACGACCCCATATTGTTGTAATATGTTTTACATATTACATGTTACACCAATGGAAAACAAATTTCTGTATTTTATATGGACAATAAAATCTTGAATCTTGAATCTTGTGAATAACAAATATATATAAAATCTATCGAATGGAAATTTGATGTAAAGATTATCATTTTGAGTTATCACAAATTAAGTATAATAGTATTACAATAAATTCTGTTTGGTAGCGGAGTTATCATGCAGGAAACTTTTAAAAAATCCCTTGCTTTCACATTCATTCTCCCTTAGAACTTTAAATAACCGTGAAGATAAGTAATCAAGACTATATATTTCTATCAACCTTGGCATTATGACCCGATGATATTCAGCTGATAACAAGCAAACTGATCCCCTGATTGATATACCGTTTTCATCCGATAATGAAATGTGATGTTTATGATCTGCCGAGGAAAACATTATTTTGACACTCTATCAGGAATACCCGTTTTATGAAACTGGAAAGGGTAACACTGGATTCATCGTGGAGGCTGAAGACTGCCTGTCACTAAAGGAAGAGATTATCATAATGCAACAAATTAGACTTTGAAATGATAGGCGAAGGCCAGCTTTACTGCAAGAACCGAATATATCTTTTTGTCTCTTTATTCATATTTTACAAAGTCTTTCATATATTCGATATTTTATCGTGGCTGACTGTGTTAGGGATTGTGAATTATCCAGAGGTTGAAATAAAGAATAAGAGAAGTTTCTCGGTAAGCAACAAATTGGGTGAATTGCCGTTTGGTCTACACCCAGCTCGTCTATTATCCACATGGTCTCATTATCATTTCGTCTACTTATCATTAGGTCAAATGGCCATTTAGGCTAAAAGTAATTTGGTCTAATTGCCATTTGGTCTAATTGCCAGTCGGTCTAATACCCATTTTGTCTACTATCCATATGGTCTAATAATCATTTAATCATAAAATAATAATCATAACGACCATACAACAGTTAGCTTTGATATGAAAGCAACACGATCACTTGATGCTTCACATTATACACACACACACACTGAACACTACAGTGCAAATTTCCATATGCAGTCTTTATTTTCTTGTCTGAATACACCGGCTTTACTGTTATTCATAATGCACGTTAATAATGCACATACACACACACACACACACACTGAGCACAAAAATGCAAATTCCATATACAGTCATAGTTTTTCTCGACTGAATTGACCACCTATACCGTTTTAACAATGCACGTTGATAATGCACAAATACGCTGAACACAAAAGTGCAAAAGATGCCTTTGATAGGTACATGAGGTATAACGCCTGATAAAAACTGTGTGTTCTGTACCGATGCGCAGTTCTTTCATAGAAGCCACCGTTACAGTTGCAGTTATATGCACGTCAGTCACCTAGTGCAGGTTACTGTATTTCATCAATGAAAGTGGCTAATATTTGTCGCTATATATAGGACAAACCATGGCAAGCTGTCGGTCGGTGATTAGCGTCTATCGTTACCCTCCTGATTGTTACACCCAGGTATTAAGTGCTACCATGAACTTACACACAGGTTAAATTCGAATGAAAATAATGGACACGCAGAGCAGACCACGACCAACGAAACGATGGCTGATTCTCGTGGGACTCTTTGCCGTCGGATATTTTGACATCGGAACGTTAAAATCGTTGGGCGTGTTCCTTGAGAAAATGACGGAAGACTTACAAACGTCTCTCGCTGTCGTCGGACTAGCTATTGGACTATGTCACGGTGTAGCACAATGTTTTGGTGAGATGCTTCTTGTTACGATGGCCATTCAATAATAACCAGTATTTATTTTTAACTATCCCCTAAAGTAGTGTTTTTTAAATGCTTGTACTTAAAGAATGAAGTCAATGGGGGCGCATGACGCTCCATGTGCTATAGCAATGGAGTAAATCCATTTAGATTGATCAACATTATAACATGTATTAGTGATGTTTACTGTAAAGCATTCCAATAAATAAATCTCGCATCGCGGAATCAGTCACGTCATTTATATTCTGATCCATAAAAATAATAAAGCAATAACATTTAAGACAGTCCGTAACATTTTCGGTAATCTGTCCTGCCAGAAAGCAATATGTTTTCAATTTTTTTGTGGAACATATTTAATATGATTAAAAATATACATTTTCTAATTGATTCCTGCCTCTAAATTTTTAATTTCACAGCGGTTATAAATATTCCTCTATTGAAGCGGTTTTCAGCAGGAAAACTCGTCCTTGCAGGCAGTAGCATTGCAGCTACAGGACTCAGCCTCATTTATTTTGCAACATCTGGAATACACTTTCTACTACTAATGCTCTTGACAGGTAGGACTTCTACGAATCTCTTAATACATAGATAGAAAATAATAATAGACGCAAAGTATACCCCTGACGTACTCTCATCAAAGCATGTTAATTGATCACTGAGCTCTTGCTTACATAATCTTGTTTCCGAACTTGCTGTAGTCTTTGCAAATTGAACAAAGTGATAAAACATACGACAGTCTATGTAGTATCCACTTGCCATTCTTTCAATGCTCAATGAACAATTGACCGATATTGTAAAGTGTGTTTTGTCCGAAAGCCATTCAGATTAGAAATCAATGCTATTATAATACAACCCTCCGTCATGCGTCTGTGGATTTATAAAGTTTGCGAAGCGTACTCTACACTCTATATTGTATCTTATCGAATTTGAGGGGGCCGGTGGCTGCTTTGATTTGAGCATCAGCTGCTTTAAACATGTTAATGAAGGAATTGTATAAAAAAATGTCTACAGTGTCAGTTATATTTCACCTGGTTCTTAGGCCCAACGTGGACACCTTTATGGTCTTAATCATATTGAACTGATTAAAATGATCCAGGAGTCTAACGTAAATGGCAGGGAGTACGCGAGGGGGAAAACCTTCCTAACGTTATCAAAATAATTGCTGTAATGTTATTTTCTCTTTTTTATACAGGGTTTGGATATAGCGTAGTTCTTTTGCCTTCTCAAGTCAGCGTCCTTGACTACTTTCCAGATCACTTCGAAATCGCCACAACAATTGTCATCCTGGGCAGCGGTGTGGGTATGATGACGCTCCCATTGCTTACAGAACAGCTCGTCGTGGCTTACTCCTGGAGAGGAGCGATCCTTATCCTAGGGGCCTTGAACTTGCATATGTGTGTGACGGGGTTACTAATGGTGTCAGCTGGTCAACAAAGGCGTGTATTGGGAGAACCTCCAACTTTAGCCATCAGATCTCAGATCAGAGAAGACCATGAAGAAACTGTGTCCCTGATAAACGAACATGTGAGTGTTGACCCACATAACATAGATGATGAGGGTGATGATGATGATGATGCTGATGATCGCAATGGTCATGGGGTCTCTTGCTCTATCGCCAGAATCGCCAGAGCTGCCAAAAAGGTATTCCTGGATACTTTCGATTTTAAAATCTTCCATGAGTGCCCCCGCTTCATCACAATCTGCATGACTTTATTCACCTACGCCGTCTCCTACTATGGATGGATCGTCTTCCTGATTCCCAATGCCGAAGCCAAGGGTATCGGCCCCGAGATACCGTCCTACTTGCAACCATTGGTGGTGCTGGGAACATCTTTGGAAGGCTCACGATAGGTCTCCAGGCTGCAAGGTTCAATCTGAAACCCCAGATCACCTACTGCCTCATCTGTATCGTATCAGCAGTGGCGTTCTTTTATAATTTCTTCACTAAAAGTTTTTCCATTCTTAGCTGTTTAGCAGCCATGAATGGCTTCGCATTGGGTGGAAAGGTCATGAGTAGTAACCTTCTGTGTAAGGACACTGTCTCGGACGAAAGGTTCTCCGCTGCGTTGTCTTTGGTATCACTCGTCTTTGGCATAGGGGAGACAGTCGGGGCGTTGCTCATTGGTATGTACATAGTTACAAACGGATAACAAGTGTCTGTTTCTTTTACCTATTCGTGTTTTTGTTCGTTTCTTTGTTTGTATTTTTTTGATTATTTTTTAAAAGAAATTCGTCAGTAGGTAATGGTACATACTGCAGCGTAATGTTCGTTTTTTTATATTAAAAAAAAAAAAAAAAAAAAAAACATTTTTGAAAAAAAAATCGTCAGGAGGTAACGGTACATACTGCAGCGTAATGACTAATAGAGCATCAGGACGCCCTTTTTTCTTTTTGCTGACAAGTAGATGCTATTGGTTTTCCCCTTTATTAACTCTGAATTTATAGGCAATGTACCAAATGATCCACACGTGTGACACGTGGGACATAGCTTTGTTTCCATATCTAAAACACAGTAATAATACACATCTTTACTTGACTTACTTGACTTATGCCGTCCACGCAGGCCAGGGGCCTCGTGATGGCTTCTGCATGGTGATGGTATGCCAAGTTTTTCTGTCCGCAGCCAGTCTTGATGCATCTGTCAGCCTTGGTATAGATCTTGCTTTGCAGTCCTCTGAGATGCAGTCAAGCCATCTTTTGGGTGGACGGCCTCTGGGTCGATTTCCTGTGACCTTTCCTTCCACGGCAATTTTGGGGTATCTTGTAGGTTTCATTCTTAGGACGTGGCCGAAATATTTGAGTCTTTTAGTGGAGACTTTGTCCATGACATCTTGATCAAGGTTGAGGGATTCTTTGATGTGTGTGTTACGGATCTTATCTAGTCTTTACTAATCTTTACTAATCTTTACTTATCGTGGATTAAACAAACACGTCATTATATATAATAATAGGGCAACATCATGAGTTTTAAAAAGTTTTTTGTTTTTAATAACTCTTTTCTCTTCAAATAGGGCTTCTGTACGATATCACGAAGTCATTCGATATCATGTTCTGTGTGCTTGGAGCAGCTAATATATTGGAGTCCTGCATCATCATTTCTCCCATCATCAAGGATTGGATGGTCGCCTTGGTTACCACCCGTTAATGAAGGGCAGGAGGTACAATTTCTTGGACCGGTTATCGTCAGTGGCATAGCTAGGGGTCCTATTCACCCCTCCCCCCCGTATGGGAGGCAAACGGAAGGACAGCGAAAGGGAGAAAATAAAATGTGCTTTATGGAATGATATATTTTCACTGTTAATAGAAAAGAAAATCAACGTAATGTTTTGTACACAGATGAATAATTTTGTTTGGCACTCTTATTACTAATCATTTCCATTTTGTCAATACAGTTATTATTTTCGCAAAATATGTAATATTTACTCATGAAAGAAACACACACATACGAACACAACTTAACATGGAAGAAACCATCATCGACAGGGTTGCCACAAAAAGACTGAGATACTTTGGACATATCAACAGAATGAATCCAAAAAGTTACCCCCACATCCTTCTCAACGGAAATGTACATGGCAACCGCCCAAGGGGAAGACTAGCTAAGAGATGGACAGACTGCATCAAGGCGGACTGCAACAACAGACAACTTGACTCTCTTACTAAAGCCACTAGGCTAACCGAAGATAGGAAGGTGTGGCAAGCCGTTGTGAAACAGAAGCCATCATACATCTCAGTGATGGTGTGGACGGCTTAAACAAAAAACTCATGAAATACAAAACATTATTTCACTATTTCGTTTTTTTCTACGAGTTCTTAAACATTTATAAAAAAATGGAACGTTTAATCGCTTTCAAGAAAAATCGTCTCGATTTTCATGATAAAAAAATAGTATATATGTTGTTATGTAATTTTGTTGATGAAGTAACCAGTACATTATATATTACTTTATATTCTTTTATCCATACCAAAATATTATTATAATGTATGATAATTGCTTTAATAAATACTTTTATTTAAGATAATTTGCTTCATCCATCTAGTAAGACCATAGGCAGTTTACGAAAAATATTATTTTGTCAATAATAACGTGTGAGTCAAAAAAAAGTTTACACCTAGAAAACTGCTAATTGTTTTTGAAATCATCTATGAACAGTACATTATTATACATCTTATGAATGAGTGTTTTATCACAAATCATTTGGTACCATTTTTGTGTGGTATGTGTTCACGCTGGGATGAACAGGAGGCATTGTTTGCGAGAATGCAAAAATCGACTTGCGCCAAAGTGATGCCTACAGTATGTATTATAATGGGATTTGCGGAGTGAGAGAATGAAATGAATGTATCAATTGAAATGCATTGAATATGCATTTTGCAAAGGGCAAAGTCACACGCACCCACACACACGCGCACAAATGTTCGTTGATATTTGATATTCGATACTTGATATGTGTGGCATGATTATTTTTGTTAGGGATGTTATTTTGATCTGCAAACACCGAATTAATACCCAAATACCAATTGTTTACTTCAAACATCACATAAGCAACCTTGGCGCAAGTCGATTTTTGCACTATCGCAAACAATGCCTCGATCATCTGTATCATTACTTTATTTGTAATTATTCGTTTATTATTCATTTATGCATATATGTTAATTTATTTCGTCACTCACTTGATTATTTATTTAAGTATTTGCTGATTTATTTCTTCATTTATTTCATCTTTCATTTATTTATTAATTCATTATTTCTATAATCGAGTTTTTGCCTGGAATCTGAGTAAAAAAAGAATAGAATTAATTACTATTTTATTTCAATATTTTATTTATTTTTTCTTCATTTCTTCATTAAAAAAAAAAAAATTGGGGGGGGGGGGGAGGGGGGCGGTCAGCCGAGCAGTACAAGGTCTACTTATCGAATATGGCTATATCCTGGTTTTCATGGAGCTAGTAGCCCCGTAGTGTGATAAAGAAATATATATGTTTGTGTACAAAAAGTAAAATGAAAAAATATAAACAATCATTAGACACTTTTGGTTGTTAACAACTCAAAACTTAAAACTCGATCGGAATGAGGTTTTAAACCGTAAAGTTGAATGATGTCAAATTTATTTGAAGTACATTCTATGACGTTTCTATGAATGCTGTTCTTAAAAAAATGATCTTAATGTATAATTAGATCTTTTACACAGATCTGTAATAATAATAATAATACATAACATTTATTAGGCGCTTAATACTGATGTTTCTGAGCGCACAGTGTTCTGATTAAGAGAAGACTATAACCCGTAGAATTAAATTAGAAGAAAAAGCAAAAATACAAAAGTAACATAGATAAGGTAAGAAAAACAGTGGCAATCAACTAAATAAAGACAAATATGGTGCGCACCTCCATTGACCGACGCACAACTGCAATTTACAATTTGAAAAGATAGGTTTTGAGTAGAGATTTGAATTGAGATACAGAGGGGGCGCAGTGAATAAAGGCGGGCAGTTTGTTCCAGAGAGCGGGGGCAATAACTGAAAAGGCGCGGTCACCATACCGGGTGTTAGTGCGGGGTCCAGGTGTTAACAGTAATGTGGAAGATGAACGAAGTGTTCGTGACGACGTACGGGAACGTAAGGATATGAGATCGGAAAGGTAAGAGGGGGCTAAGCCATTGATAGCTTTGTAGCACAGGAGAAGAATTTTGAAGGATATGCGGTGGTGAATTTTAAGCCAATGTAGTGAGTTCAATATTGGAGTTATGTGCTCTGATTTACGCGAGAGAGTCACAAGCCGAGCAGCGCTATTCTGTACCCTTTGAAGTGGGACTAGATGTGACTGAGGGAGGCCAGAAAGAGAAGAATTACAGTAATCGATATGGGTCGAGACAAAAGCATGGACTAATTTTGAAGTTGTGGGTCGGTCAAGTAGCCTCCTGATTCTACTGATCTTATATATACCAAAGGAAGCAGACTTACAAATATTACTAATGTGTTGTTTGAAAGTAAGATTGCTGTCAATATTTAAACCAAGGTCACGCACAGAAGCACAACAACTGAGAGAGCCATCACTCATAACAAGATCAGGAAAGGGGTCTGAGTTCCGAAATTTAGAAGTAATATGAATCATTTCAGATTTTGAATCATTAAGGCAGAGACAGTTTTGAAAAGACCAGGTTTTGATTTCATTGAGGCAACTGGTGAGTTTGTTCGCGGCTACTGTCCTGCTGTTTGGGTGAAGAGTTACATAAATCTGGGTGTCGTCTGCATACATAGTGTGTTGAATATTCTGATGAAGGTTAATAACATTTGAGAGAGGGCTGGTGTAAAGAATAAACAGGAGGGGGCCGACCACGGAACCCTGAGGAACGCCGCAGATGAGGGGAAATGATTCCGAGTTGGTGTCATTGATGATCACCTTCTGAGTTCGGTGCATGAGATAGGAGCGAATCCATTGAAGTACGGTGCCGGTGATGGAGAAGTCGTTCTCTAAGCGATGGAGTAACAGGTCGTGGTTGATAGTGTCAAATGCGGCAGTGTAATCAAGCAAGATGAGGACAGCTTCATTACCCTTATCTACAGCTAGAAGTAGGTCATTTAGGACCTTGACAGTTGCAGTCTCAGTAGAATGATGATTCCGATAGGCAGATTGGTGGATTGGAAACAAACCGAGATTGTCAATGTGGGCTTTCAGCTGTAGTGACACAATACGTTCCAAAACCTTCCCAAGGAATGGCAGGTTTGCGATGGGCCTGTAGTTCTTAAGTCCATTCGTGTCGAGACTCGGCTTCTTTAGGAGGGGAAGAAGCAGAGAAGTCTTAAAAGACTCTGGAACTATTCCGGATGATAACGAGAGATTGAACAGTTTGGTTATGTGAGGAAGGAGTTCATCGAGGACTTCCTTTAGAAGCCAGGTAGGAATCGGATCTAGCTTACAGTGTTTAGAAGGAAGTGAAGTGATGAGCTTCCTGACTTGTGAGAGGGATACAAGGCAGAAATCAGAGAGTTCATGACGAGGGCCTGGAGCAAAAGATCTTGAAGCTGGTGCTGGTACTACATTAGGGAAAGAGGATACAACTTTGGCGACTTTTTCCCTGAAGAATGTAGCAAATCTGTTGGCGAGTTCACTATCAGAAGAATGATCTGGAAGAGGTGAAGATTGAGTGGGCGTTGAGAGTGTCTTCACAAGACGAAACAGTTCTTTAGTGTCAGCATTCTTGATGAGATCTTTGAGATACGCTGACTTCGCATTGAAGATGCACTCATAATATGACTCGCATTCACGGCGGTACAGCTCTCTATCAACAAAAAGTCCAGACTTGATCGAACGACGTTCCGCACGACGCCTTCGCCTCTTGGCTTCCTGGATATCATCGGTAAACCATGGCGCATCAGGTCTGATTGATACAGTCTTGACCTGGATTGGAGCGTGCTCATCAATCAACGTCCGCAAAGATGAGTTGTAATGCTCCGCGGAAGCAGATGGACAAGATAGATCAGGAAGTGAATGGAACATTGTGTCAATAGAGTTGTAGTATATTAGTCATAAAATGCATGTTTGGTATTACAGTAATTTCATTTCAGACCATAAAGACCATGTATTAAGATGAGAATGAAAATTAAGGAATGTACTCCTGTCGAGCAAACAGAAAATCTGCGGTGTCCTCAGAATCACCCTAGGGCATATCCCTATCTTTACAGGCCGTACGGGTCGCCGTAGGATTATAACGCGGAGTTATAACTGTTTTCATTTCTAGGTTTAGACACGCCGTAGCCATGCCATAGAGCGGTTCCAGTACATCGGGCGTACGGTAGCCTTGCGTTTTATATACACCAGGGGTGAAGCGTTAGCATCATTCTGACCGCACGGTCGCCGTATGGTCCACCTTCGGCCTCCTTGCGGGCACCATGCGGCTACCTTGCGTCTGCCTTAGTATTTGTCAAAAAGCTAGGGCCGCCGCAGGGACGCTCTAAGGCTACCGTGCGTCATCACTTCAAAGGCCGTACGGAAGTCGCAGATTGTCAGTCTCCACAAATTCAAAATACGCCGTGCGGCTACCCTAACATTATGTGACCGCTACCGTATGTGACCGTGGGAATGCTGCGGCGGTCCTATAGTTGCTATTGGCCGTAGATAATTTAGACCGTACGGCCGCCACTGCAAATGTTACCTAGGCATAAGCAATGTCAGTTTGGAATGATATTTTGGCTGATTATACTATTGTATGATACATGTACAAGTATAAAACCACTTTAAAATAAAATCTAAGTCTGCACAAATATTTTTCATGAATTTATGTTTGTTTTACTTTTGTGGAGGTAGTACTTTTTGAAACCGAAAATCTTGCATACTGAATGCAAATTAAATCTCACCAGCATTAAAAACATTACAAAAACAGAAATAGTAGATATACACTGTGATATAAACACGAACAAGAGAGAGAGAGAGAGAGAGAGAGAGAGAGAGAGGGAGACAGAGAGAGAAAGTCTTGCTCATCAATGTGGGAACTTTTAACCAAAATTTGGCACATCATCCGAATAATATCTTCTAGTCATTATTTTAAATGGACCGGTTCGGACACTTTTTTGATAGTGTATGGATTGTCTTTTCATTTCGAAGTGTTTTATCATTGTGTAATTGGGCCTTAGACCAATCCGTTCTGGATGAAAATTTGCACCTCTTTTTAACTGCAAGGAAAATGCGCTACTCCAAATACTATGTGGGTTGGATTGGATCGGAATTTATTTGTTATATACTTCCTAAAATGTGATCGAAGTATATAGTTGATAATAACTATGAAGTAAATGCGGAAGAGGGTTAGCATGTTCCCAGGTGTTACGTAGTGTGACCACACAACAACAATTTAAGGGGAATAAACAATTCAAATGAGGTGTGTCCCTTTAAAATTGGTACGTGTGCAGTAGTAGTCCACGGAAATGAACGAAAGGCTGTTCGTCAAAGCGAGAAGTCAATGAACAGGCGATGGTAGGTGTACAGGGGTCCAGACAACTCGACACAAAGGCAGCCCGTCCCTGGACAACTTGCACAATACCCTGGTTGGGCTGCGTTTGGGGACAGCTCGACCAAATATTTCCCCTACCTGATTTCATGATCTAAAATCCTTCATTCTAGATATGCTTTTGTCAGCACAGTCATGACCGGAAACATGGACATTTTTAGTATTTTCGTAGCTTTTCTATTGAATAAAGTTTATTTCCCTTGCAACGAGAATATTTTTTTTTGACGAACCGAAGGCGTACGATCGCCGGATAACTTTTCGGTATTAGGATCATTTTTCTGTCTCAGGAAACGTTTTATTGGTAGGAATATGCTGTTATATATCTTTACGTTCCAATATTAACTTTCCTCTACCTCAGCGGAATTGTCGCTTGCCTCAAGATTATTAGTAAACTAAACATAACACTTTTAAGATTGTACATTCGCTGAGCTGTGTGAGGGTGTACCATACCGTATCATGTGTGTGAATGACCGGCCGGCTGGCTGGCGCAGGGGGTGCCCGGCAGTCGCGTCCGTCCAGACTCTCAAAAATGTTGAAGTTGAAGTTGAAATGACACTACAGCCCCAACCTATGCTTTACAGAAAGGATATTTTATTTGTTTAAGTCCTAATATTTATTGTGCTGAGTCTGGAAACATACTGCATTCTGACTCTCTGAGCCTTGAAATATCCTGAAAAAATATATTTAAAGGTCTGTACCCCGCAAGGGCGTAATCAGGATTTTTTAAGGGGGGGGGGGGGGGGGGGTGTTCAAAATTATTTTTCAGTTCATCTTTATTACATCATTAATGACATGCAAGAGCGGTTGAACGATATGGAATTGGAGGTGGGGCGGTAATAAGTTTAAAGGAGCTTTACAAATGAGCCTAAAAAGATACAGATAATAATTACTACTACTACTAGTACTACCATGACCACTACTACTACTACTACTACTACTACTACTACTAGTAGTACTACTACTACTACTACTACTACTACACTACTACTACTACTACTACCACTACTGCACTACTACTACTAGTACTACACTACTACTACTACTACTACTACTACTACTACTACTACTACTACTACTACTACTAATAATAATAATAATTAATAATAATAATTAGAACTGCTGCTATCATCGAGGTCACTGTTCCCCATAACATCACATCGCCGTCAAACGAAGAGACAAACGTCTCAAGTATCAAGACCTCGGGATACAGATCGAGAAGATGTGGAACGGGAAGGCGGATGTCTCTTTTGGGGGTCAGAACAAAAAATCTGCATCACCACCAAATAGCATCATGCAGGGGCGGCGGTGCGTCTTCCAAAATAGAGGGGGGGGGGGCACCAACAAAAAAGGGAACTTTATGGAAAAAAAGGGGGCACCTACAAAGGGAAACACTCAAAAAAGCATTGGTATATACACATTTGTTTTGTTATATCAAACACCATAATCCGTCAGCAACTTACATAAGCCACGTAAACTCGTCCGTTCGACTCGAATACACGTTGCCCACCTAAAAGATTCTTCTTGTCTGTCAATATTTTGGATCTGGAATTAAAGGTAGACACGTTAGTAAAATGGAAACCCATCTATAGTTATTTTGTTATCAGTCATTTTACTAAAAAAAGCATGTTTAACTGATTGAACTGAATGACATAAACGCTAGGAACTTTTTAGATAACAAAGTTAATCACTTGGAAGAAGAATTTTTGGAGATTTGTGAAGGCCACTTAACAATAGGAGAGTGCCAAGCGTCGGTTAGTGAGATACCGACAGGAAAATCGCCAGGTAATGAGAGCCTCACAAAAGCATTCTATGTCAGATTCTAGGACATTGTATCTGACCCATTACCATCGGCTCTAAATTAATCCAAACTGTCTGCTAGTCAAAAATAAGGTGTTATCACATTCATCTTGAAACCCGAGAAGGATAATTTTTTTTTAGAGAATTACCGACCTATCTCATTGCTAAATGTCGATGTGAAAATCTGCTCATAAGTTCTTGCAACACGCTTTAAAAAGTGATTTATTTAATTAATCACCCAGATCAACATGATTACATCAACGGTAAAAACATTCTGGTGTGGTGTCAAATGATGAATCATTAAAATACATTCAACTTGATATCAATTTCACTGAGTTATGAAGTGTGTGAAATATAATTGTGGAGCCGAAAATGTGTTTTTTTGTTGTTAATAATTTTTCCCTTAATTTTGGCCATCATCTCGGTATGATAAACTGGAAAATAGTAATTGGACGTTTATTATTGCAGAGAGTTCAAAGGATTGGGATTGTTGAGTGCATTTGATAAATACTTCTTCTATACTATGGATGTTTCAGGAAATGTGGGCATAGACACCCCCCCCCCAGCAGAGATAGAAAGAGAGAAAGAGAGAGAGAGAGAGGGGTGAAAGGGATGGGAGAGAGACACATTTTCGGCTCTACATTTATATATACACACTACATAACTCAGTGCCCATGTCCAAGACAAGTTAGTGCTTTAAAATAAATAAAAGACACTGAGTGGATTGGTTTGGCGTGGTTTGATGGTTTATTTTGCTTGACTACAAAGAAAACATGTGTTTGCTTGTTAGCCCTTAAGGTACCGACTGTCGTAAATCCTCCCCGAGGAATTTAGGATAAATGCCTTGCATAAGGGCACTTGGGAATCCATTTGATGTCAACTCCTCACTCCGAAATAAGAAGTGAACAAACCTCCTGGGTTTGGATCCGGTGTTCTATAGCAGTTATAACGTTTGGATGGGGGCTGATGCGAGAAAAAAAATTGCAGACAAAATGTTGGCATTATGGCTGTCCAGAACGCCAGCAAAATAGCGGTGAGGCACGTACATGGATAGATTATGTATATCTACCTTATCCAAACTTGCGATGATTCACACCACGTTATTAACTTAAGACCAATTTGAATGATGGGGATGCTGAAAACATTGTTTTTATTTATTTCAGAAAATCCAATGGCGCAATTTACAATCAGATAATGCCCTATTAAAACAAATTGTGAAGAAAATAACTTGAATAACTTAGGCCGGTGAAAGTTATTGTATTGAGAAGGAAAGGAATGTTCAGAAAGGCATAATAAGAGAGGGAAATGGGCGTGATAGCCATTCTAGCTTTGCACCTACATCCGTACGAGAATACACCCGACGGCGCGGTGGCCTGTACTAATATAGCGCGCGAACATATCACACCCAATGGCATACACCCGGTACCCTGCAACACAGTGGAACATTCTAAGAAATTGAACATTTATATACAAAATGGACCTCTTGAGTCATCTGAGAAGTAACATACCCTATTCTGATGACTTCAATGAATGTCAAGATAACAATGGCTGCTTTTCCATCCAAAAATAAACTAGTTTGCAATTAGAAATAATCCATTTCTCGATAATTTCACAAAATATATTTGCCGCCGCATTCAATATGACGTCATTGACAGCTGATTGGCTAGTTTGGTAGTGACGTCGAACGAGCTATGTTTGTGCTGCAGTGATCCAGCGAGCAAAAATGAGACAATCGGAGCATTATAAGGTATGGAACAATGAAAAGCACCAGACAAATTGGAAACTCACTCATCAGTCTGTCCTCACTATCCACTAATTGTTTTCTATATATTGATAATATAAATTTCCTTCCCCCCCCCCTAAGAATCTGATTGCTCACACCAGCATCCAAGTTAGATTAATGTGTGGATGCACTAATATAGAGTAATTTTATTCCAGTTAAATTATGAAAAATTAATTTGTATATACTATTTATATAAAAATCAATAATTATGAATACACAATATTCAGAAAAAAGTAGCAATTCTTCAAAGTTCATAAAAAAAATTGTGAAATGTCGTGCACGCAATATGATACAAATAGTATAATCTGGGCAAAGGTATGGGGGAATCAAGTTTTGGGGGATAAAAAGGGAAATTAATGGGATTAAACTATAAAAAGCAATTGATAAAATATTGAGGACATGACGTCACAAACTGATAACCAAATTGGCAATTTTGTGTAGTGATTTCCATTGTTTCATAGTTTTACATACTTTTATTTAGCTTAGAAGCAAAACCACAGTCATAACATATATACACAGATGATTTTGAATTAGAAAAAGTACAAATCTCTGACTCAACTAAATTCATCTCGTACAATCTGTTATTAGTATAAAGTATGTTATGTGACAGTTTGAATTGGAAAACTCTCATTTTTACTTCAGTTGTGCACTTGAAAGGTAATGAAGAGATTTGTGACCAGTCGTTCTCTTGAATATCAAATGTGCTAGAAAATAATTGTTCAGAAACTGGTCTTACTGTTACTTCAAAAAGAAAACACTTGTACAGTATTTTCGACTTGAGTTTATATAGTTCAGATATCAAGAACTCTAATTTTCAGTGTTCTTCGCTTTCTTTATTATAAAAACATTTGAAATACCAAGGGATCAAACTTACATTTCCACTCTTTTGTTACAGAGTTTACTATTGCCATGTATTGTTAAAAAATATTTGTTTGAAACACCTTTTTCTTTCCAAAATCGAAATGGAAAATTTCTCCATTATTATCAAACAATTGGTATATATTACAAAGCCCTGCTCATGTAAAGCTTTGCAGTATATTGACCTTTTATCAACCAGAATGAACGTATTATTCCAAACACACTGCTTCAGTATACTGACCTCACTTGTATCGTTAGTGACCGATTCACAATGTATATCAGTTTTTAACCATGCTTTTATTAAAGCAACATAAAATGGAGGGATATTCTCGATTTTTAATAGTTTCTCAATTGCATAATTACCGACAAAAATAGTGTTGCCACCATATAACCTTATTAAATTCCAAAAGGGAATAGTCCAGCTGTGATCTGATTTGTAAAATTGTCGTTGAACCCATTTTACCAGCAGAGTATTATCATACATTGAATATTTGGGAATTTCGGTCCCCCTTCTGAGTAATCAGCAAGTGGCTTTATGAGATTTTATCCCGGTCGTTCCACATGAATGAAAGCATGACCTTCTCAATTTTTGTGACAAATTCAGTGGGCAATGAAATGTTCGACAAAAGACAAATTACTTCGGACATCAGAAAGGTTTTTAAGATTTGTGTTTTGCCAATCAATGTTAGTCCTCTGTATTTCCATTTAGCAAGTATATTTCTCCTTTCTTTTATTCGAGTTTCAAAATTTATTTTCCTTGCTTCTTCAAAATAATATCAGAAATATATGTTCAAAACTGTTATTCCCTTCTCTAGCCATGTGAAAACACTTTCTTTTTACCTTGATGTCTATTTTTACCAATCCACATACCTTCAGATTTAGATTTATTTATACAAAGACCCGACATTTTTTGAAAATTCCTCAAACTCTGAAATACAATTTGTAGGGACTCATTACTTTTGCAAAAACATGTTATGTCATCAGCATGTGTATCTTATTTCCTTTTCCCCCACTTCAAAACCCACTATATTGCCATTTTTTAAATACTCTTTTCAAATATACTTCTAATCCCAAAATGAATAACAGGGGTGCAAGAGGATCATCCTGTCTTACTCCTCTGCTAACTCTGAAGTAACCTGTAGTGAACCCATTTACCAGAACACATCTACTGATATCTTTATATAGAATTTTAACCCACTGAATTAATGAGGGCCCAAAGTTATAGGCTTCCAAACATTGGAAAATAAATGAATGGCTCAATGAATGAAATGCCTTGGAGGGATCCAATGCCATTATCATACCTTATAAATGTTATTTTTCTGCATAAAACATGGGATCGGATATTAATCGAATCCCTTCTCCAATATATCTCCCTTTAACAAAAGCAGTCAGTTGACTGGTGATCAAATATGTTATCACTTTAGATATCCTTTTGGCTAAACATTCGGAAAGGATTTTGGCAACTTTTGCAACATCATCATTAGTTACTTAGTTTAAGTTTGTCTTTGTTGGGCTTAGGAAAACATTGTATTACCCCTTGCCTTTGTGAAACTGACATACACTCGTCATTGTATGAAGCATTATAAGAATCAATCATATATTTTGAAATCAAAGGCCAAAATACCTCATAAAACTCTAATGTGAGGCCATCATTTCATGGAGCTTTATTTTTTGCCATTTTGATTAGTTCCTCTTTTGCCTCATTGCATGATATTAAACCTCCATATGAAGCCTTTTCTGATTCTGTTAACTGATCAAGTTTACTTTGACAAATATATTCCATACAATCCTCTTGATATACCAAATCTCTATGTTCAAACAAATTCTGAAACGATTCTTTAATAAACATTTGGATGTATGCTTGTTTTCGGATAAGTCCATCATTTGTATCCATCGCATCAATACATGTATTTTCATCCAGGCTTTTCGCTAATGATAACAAATATTTGTTACTTTTCTCACCCTTTTCTTACCAAGTGCACCTAAACCTCAAAATTGCCCCATCAGCAAAATAGTTCGGATAATGCTTTAAATTTATAATAATATGTTATACAAATATTAGGTTTCGTGATTATATGTATAATATGTTTTAAAAAAAGTTTTGACATGAATATATTATTGTTTCTATATATTTGTGTTATACCTTACGTTTATATTTTTTTTGTTATTGAGTTATTTTATTTGGAAAAAATGCAGAATAAAATAGAATCAAACGTCTACCAAGGTACAAGAATGCTTCCAAACTGTTTTCATAGCACCCCCTTCTCTATCCATGGCCATATCCTGAATAAAATTAAAATCACCTTCTAATATACATGTATGACCTTCATCATTAAATTCTTGCAATATTGAATATAAACCATTAAAAAAAACTCTACATGCTCCTTTTCATTGTTGGGTGCATAAATATTGGCTATAACAACAATTTTATTGTATATTTCAACTTTGATACGTACAAAACGTCCTACTTTATCTTTGACCGAGCCAATAGGTCTAATGTCCGAAGTTCTTCTCAATGTTATACACACTCGTCTGCTCATGGATGTTCCATAGCAGCTGAATATTATGTTTGATCTGATTTGATTTCTCCACCAGATTTCGACCATTTAGGTGGTTTGTGTTTCCTGTAATAGCATTTATCCTTTGTTTAACTTTGACAGGAAATTGAAGTGTCACTTCTTAGTCTTGAAGTCCCCTATCCATTTACGTTATGCGTCATTAATTTCAAATCCATTATACATCCCGTAAAGTTGTAAGCATCAAATGTTGGTCCTACTATTTCAAACAAACAAACAAAAACAAAAAAAACAAAAAAAAATGAACAAAAAGGGTGTGCATCAGGCTGTTCCATCAGCCTCTTACATCATAGCTCATGCGACGCTTTGCGTAGTGAGAAAAATGATCTGATATAACCCTCCTTGTTCAACAAACTTAATCAAAATTGTTTTTTGTTGCTTCATCATCTTGCTCTTTCTTTCATTGTTTTGTTTTATATTCTGTATCTTTCTGTTGACGGTGTCTTTAATTTTCAACCTTTCTTATACTCAACTTCTGTCTGTGTTTGCTTGTGTCGATATAAGAGCCTTGCTTGATATTTGAAGTAAGCCCTTTGGTGCTCTTCCTTTAGCTTCTGTCTGGTATGTGACATTTTCTTGCGCAAGTCTCTTATCTCCTTAGGTAGCATTTCATCAAAGAATATGGAATTCTCCTTATATTCTCATAAACAAATGGTTTGTTTTTTGAGTAGTTTTGGGGCATTGCAAGTACGGCACTCCTTGTGGCTTTACGATTGAACGCAACCATTATCGGGCGAGGAGCCCCTCTTTTGGATGATTGAACAGATCGATGTGCCCTCTCTATACGTATGTCTTGCCCCTGCAGATCCAGATGTGCCTATGCAAAGGACTGGATCAGCCCTTCGCCATTTGTTCAAAGTCCTCAGGGAAGCCAAATAATGCTGATGTGCATCTCATTTATCAACAAAACGTTCCTTTATTCTTTGATTTTCTTTCTCAAGCACTTTCACTCTGTCTTTTGTTTCATTTAGCTTAAACTCATTGTGCGGTTGTTTGTCTTTTAATTTGTCGATGTCTTCCCTGTTTTCACTTATTTTCTGTAGAGCCGCATCTAGTCTGAATTTCAAGATATTATTCATTTTGTCCACTTTACTGTTGTATTGTCTATTTTGTTAAAATTCGCCATAAGCATCATTAGCTGCGCTGTTACTTGCCTGATCTCCGTTGCCATGTGTTCGTTGTTTCTTGATAACATGGACCATCGTACTGTTGTAAGATTCTATACGCCCGGAGCTTCTGGGAAATATTTATCGAGGTGTCCGGAGGGGTAGTTCATTCGTACTTTGAGTTTCCATTTAGTCCCCGCTACTGTCTATAATTTCTACTTCTTTATCTTATTTGTCTCCAGATTGTTCAAAGTATTTAGCGATGGTATTTGGGTTTTCTATGATCCCTTTCCTAGCAAACATTTCTGCTTTTCTTTCTCGGGTTTTCTCACTTATAAAAAATGCGTGATGTATCTAGAAGTGCGCCATCTTGAGCTCATGTATCCATTATATTAACGCAACTAAAAAATTATAATAGAAAATCATAGTGATCAATCTTCAGGTGAAAATCTTATTTGTAAAATGGTAATCATTTATATATGATTTTTATTCAATAATGGAGAAGAAGAAAAAAAAGAAGAAAAAAAAAATCATTTTTGGCTCAGATTTGACAAACATATGAATATAAATTGTACCACATTCTGAACGGCCTTTTAAGAAAATACTTGATGATTCACAAGACCGACATATAAGTCTTGTAGGCATTCTAACAATTGTTACAAAGGGTTCAAGAGACCTAGATTTTTCGTCATGTGGGCTGTCTATATAATCCCAGCTATATCCGAATCAGAATTTTTGGTTAGTTATCTTTCTTTGATTATGTTGAAATATTTGTCTTTACAATGGCCAAATAATACCAAGCAGTCAGATGGAGGAACTTGTCAACAAATAGTTTATACTATGTTGGGAGGGGGCAACTGACAATACCCACATGTTTCGAAACATCACAGAGTGTATAGAAATACTTATAAATTGCACTGAGCAATCATAGTCCTTTGAAATGTCCACTCACTATCGTCCAGTTTATATACCGAGATATTGGCCACAATTTGGTGGGGAGAAATATCTACACAAAAACAAACACTTTCTACTTGATAACAAGTAAACACTCTTATGTGAACTTTGCTGAAATGAAAAGAGAGCATTCTCTGAGCTCTTTTCGTTAAAGAAATAAATATGATTTAATTGATACTGTATTGTGTAAAGTACGAGAAATTATAATTAATACAACTATTGATACAAGAACACGAGAGTTCCAGTTTAAAGTTTTGCATAATATTCTGCTTTTTAATTACAAGCTTTTCAAAATGCGTAGAAAGCCTTCTCCAGAATGTACGTTTGGCTGTAAATATTCATGAACTTTAAAACATGCACTAGAGGGCGTCCCACTACAGGACCTATAAGAGCCATTGCTTAGGAGAGTGTGACCAACCTAGTTTACGTTGTGCAACATATAGCGAATACTGAATTGTTGGGCAAACACAGGACAAAATAATTTACGCCATGTTGTGACCAAGTGAAACCAAGTTGGCCAAATTCTGTGTATAAATTCTGTGTATAAATGGATCTGGGACCAACGGAAATGTCCCTCCAACAATGGCACTTCCAAGCAAACAAAGTACTACCCCGGCAATAAAATAAATGCCCCTCCTAAGGAGAAATACGTTCCTTCTTTTTCTGTTGCTCCCTTAAATGATATTCTTGCGCCATTCGTGTTCTTTGTTCACTCATTGCAGTTCCCCGCCTGCCCCGCCACCTAGGCCACCCCCGTCCCCTAAACAAAATTAAAAAATATTTAATTATGGAATCATGGAATCATAAACAGGAAAATTAATTAATGCAAATAGAAGTGTCAATTAAGTTGATCATTTGTTTGATCTAAGTTCAAGTAGAATAATCGATATGATATATTTTCGTGGGTTACGTACAGGACAAAATAGCTTTAATTTGCCAAAATAGATCTCAACGCACCATATAACTTTTTTAAAGAGCGCCATCTAAAACAAAATGTCAACATGACGTGTAAGTAAGTCTGAGATGTGGGTCTGCCGTGTTACCTATTAAATTGTGACATTGATAATGATGTGAAGTTTGAAAATAACTTAATGATGATAAGATTGTAGATGATGATGATGCTGCTGCTGCTGATAGTGGTGATGATGACGATGACGTCATTATCGTCCTCATCATAATTTTAATAAATTGTATTGTAATTATCAACATATTTTCATAAACATCATCATCACCATTGCCATCGTTCTTCATTACTTCTACCAACACCGTCAACATCATCACGCCAATCGGCCATATCTTAACTATCATCATCTATTTTATCCCTGTCCTTGTCATAAACGTCACCATTATGAAAAGAAACCTTGTCACGGTATCACTGTTATTATCATCTTCACCATCATCATGCCCATCGTTAATGGCAGCACTATCATCATATATTTTATCACCAATATCTTTATATACGTCATTAGTATATTAAATAAAAACTCTGTCATGGTATAACTATCGTCAACACTATCAATATTGTTATCGTTATAATAATCATCATCTATTTCATCATCTTCGTCATCATCATCATCATCATTATCGTCATCACCTTCATCTTTGTCATCATCTTCGTCATCATCATCATTTGACTTCGTTTACATAAGAACTATAGGCAATCAATCATACAACATCATTATCATCATCGTCAACATCAACGTCACCACTGTCATTACCACTATTTATTCTTTTCATTTATTTGATTGTCATTAACGTAACATCGGACCATAAATAATGCACGTGGATTGCTGAAGCAAAGTATTTACTTCTGTATTTTGTGTAAGAGCTCTCCTCATTGGTTACCGTTTCAAAAAAAAAATCAAAACCAAACAACAAACAACAACCAAAATAATATACAGAAAACAGCAAGAAAAAACACACATAATCAACATCATTCGCCGCCATTACCAGAATTAGTGGCAGTTATTTGTTGTACATTCTATCATCTGTAAAACGGACTTTAGCAACAAATGAATGTTTTCAAGGAGCTAAAAGGAGCTTTGGTATTACATCGACAGCAGCAGCTCCTTAATATTATATCAATATTCTTACATTAAGAGAGACACAATTCTACTATGGGATTCACCACTTTTTAAATAAAAAGATTTATTTTTGCCTCAAAATATAGACTGATACATACACATGTTATAGCAAAAAAGTAAACATTTTTTATTATAGTTTCTATAATGTTAAATGATACCCTCTACATTGATGCATTTTTCATGTCATCCTAGTACCCTCTACATGGGATTTAACTCATGTACGACATTTATTTGAAACGAGTCAGCTCGCAATACATTTATAAAGATAATCACTGAACCTGTCAGATAAGCTTGTCCTAATGACCTGTTCATACACATACAGAACATTTTAGGTTATAGTTGTAATACATTTGTCTATATATTCCCATATACATTCCTTGGTCTGTTCTTCATATTACGAAACAGTATACATCGTCCAACAAAGAATGACAAAGAGAAAACTGAGTCCTGGTAAAAAACTAAAAATAATTTTATAGCTTCCTCATTCTTTGTATGCCAATTTGGGAGAATATCATAGTAGGATTATCTCCTGAAAAGAGATCGCTGTTAAAATACCAAATATGACAATTTTATAGCTGAAGACTTTGGTTCACAATTTTGTGCGTGGACCAATAAACCAATGGCAGCGATGTGATCTTCAGCAATTTGTAGTCTGCTATTCAAAGGCTTTTCTATACTATAATTCAAAACCTCACAGTATACATGAAGACTTTACAAACTGAACTTTCCCTATTTGCTTCTCGGCAGTATATTTCACAGTGTCAACACACGTGATTTGACTTTGATATGGTCATCTTCCAAACATAAATATATGCATACTTATTTCATTCTTTGTATTGTTTACATGTTTCCTTCCCGTGATTTTTTCAAGTTTTTATTACAAATATGTTCTGTTAAATGAAATACTGATGAAACACGTGAAATATTTTTCATTTTAAAGACAATGTTCTCGTTTGACCAGAACTCATATTTCTCTAAAAGAACATCAAGAAATATATACACCGAGTTATTGAATTCTCGTAGAGCTTAGGATGATCCATTTTCTTGTATATAAGCTTTAGGAGTACAACGGTGCACTTCTTTGGCTTCTTCCAATTATGATATATTTTGAGATTTATCAATACAGTATAGGCTTAATACACAGAACTTGCACTGTTGAAATGTCGCAAACAATATTATCCAAGGAATTATAATAAGTAAGTCTCCTAACCATTGACGTATAAATCCTATAATTTCTCTTTAACACTATAAACATGTCATTTCCCAAAGAACTTGAGTTACAGAATGAAGTGATAATAAGAGATGGTACCCTACCAATATGGGTGTATCCTACATGTATACACAAAAAAGAATGGAAACACAAGTATTTTCTATTTCAACTTGTCTATAAGGCCTACTTTGAATGACGATAGAGTAACATGTTTACAAGGTCATCGCGTGATGGCCTCCACCTGTAAATGTATTAAACATACAGCTCAATGTTTCCGTAGCTTCATCTTTTTTTACATGACAGTGAAATGCCAACGAAGCAGCTAGTTATTATCAGTTGGAATATTCCCTCGTAGCCATATATTTATTCAAATTGACAGTTTCAAGTTATTTCCACTCATAAAAGAGATAACCACAATAAAAGCATATAATTGAAAAAAAAACAAGCTATAAACATGTACACATGAATATATACATTTACTAATACTTGAACATAAGCTGATAAGTGAGAAAATGAATGAAAAAAAATAACTAAATTCAGAGTGGAGTAGTCGACAGAGGCCAAACACCTGTCTAGGGCTAACTTATTGCAGTCTTGCTTAATCAAAAATATCATTCTAAAACATTTGAAGGAGAAAAAGAATGAAATAAATAAATTAAGAAACAAACTAACACAAAAATTAAAATGGGAAATTTGGATTATTTACAAGTTTGACAATTCACAGCATGTGAATGCAATTTAATGCCATGCAATGTCAGGAACTCAGTTAAACGTACGTTAATTTCCTTTTATATAAAGAGAGATTTTGTAGTGACCCTTTCATTTTTGTTTACAACGATTTCCTTTCCAAGTTCTACAATCTTGAGCCAACCATGCCAACGGTTTCATTTCTCTTGATCATACTGTAACATAATAATTATGTTATGATATCATCTCAAAGATCTAATTACGAGGTATACATACACTAACAACAAAATCAAATCCACGTTCTACTAGTATTCAAATTCAACGTACGCTTATATACAAAGTTAAAGTAAAATGAAGAGATAAGCATGCCATAATGAAAACAGAAGTTTTGCGGTAAACAATGCCGTTTCCAAAAAAAAATATTCACGCATGTATACTTAGCAATATTATTGTATATTTTATGGTATATTGCAACTACATATTTCATAAGATGCATAGGCCTAACTATTTAATACATTAAATATTGTTTATTTTCACCTCAATAATTAGGGACATTAGGTTGCATTTCCAGACGATTTTTACGTAATATGACCTTAGTAGGGCACGGCGTTGTGTTTCACGATGTGACATCAGGCAGGTGAAAACAAAGAAAGTTTGTGTTATGGTAGGTTATATTTTTATCGCGGTTATTTCCGTCAACCTTATATCATCGAAAATCACAACTTGTGTAATATCGAGGACACACGTGATGCACCAGGTGAGAAATAAGGTGTTACAGCCTGTTTTGCTTAAATCGACCCGATTTATTTCCATTGGTAATCCAGTTCTACATTGCCATTAGGGACTTTTAGATTCGCACGAAGACAATGGGGATTGCTACGATCGACGTCCTTTTAATGCACTGCCTTGAATGGACGTCATACGTATCAGTCCATGCAAATCTAAAAGTCCCTATTGATTCGATCTGATCGACGGAACAGATCATTTGGGGTCTCTAAAACTACTCTTTTGAATTAATCATTCAAACGTATTAAATTATCCTAAGTGATGTATTATGATCAGACTTTTTATACGTTTCTGGTGACAATTTCTTCTTTTATGCTTTTGAATAAGTTATGTAATACTTTTAACGTGATTTTTGACAGAATTCTTGTGTTATAAACTTGAAATGTATTATTTATATATTCATTTGAATTATTATGTTATTTTCATATAACACACGTGTGGTATTAAACACATATATTATGTACGTAATATACATACGTAATATATCTCTGCATATATAACATGATATTATGTATAATCTATTTCAAGAGAACAATTGATAGTCATAATACATCACGTTAGGAGAACATTTTCCATCTTTTAAAACTGTGTATAGTCGGCTGATACTGGACTGTTATCATTTATGGACTGCGTGGTGTGATGGTTATAGTTTGAATATATAGAGTCTATCAGGAGTGCAGAAAGCAATCTCCCCTGATCGGAACTCGCGGAGATAGTACCAGTTTCTCTCAGGCTTCTCAATCTTGTGACCAGAGATGAGAGTCTGGACGTGTTTCAGCTCGCTGGTGTACTCATCGATACTAACCAACCCATCATCATGCTTGACCCAAGCGATCAGGATTGAATTATTATGAGTCACACAAACGTGTGGGTAGACATTTGATTTATCTACATTGTGTTTTACATTGCCATCTTTGTCAATTATTCTTACTGTATTACGATCTTTGGTGATCAATACGTCATTATAACTAGTGATCTGCATAGGTGTATACCCATCGCATGGTATCTCCCTGATCGCCTTCCCATCTGCTGGTGAGAACACCTGGATCTTCCTGGCTTTCCTGTAGCCGACATAGATCAGATCGTTACTGTCTACAGTGAGACTACCACGCCCACCTTCATCTTTACTCAGAGTAGCAAACGTTACATCCAGCTTCTCTGATCCGTCTGTGTACAGTATGATGACATGGTTGCCATTCAGTACGACATACCGACCATCAGACAGGTATCCTACTCTACGGATACCGACATCATTGAGGACTGTCTTCTGCAGCTGACCATCAGCAGAGAAGATATCGATTCCTGCAAATCTAGATCCCACTGCCATCCTACCATCGGGTGAAGCAGCCATGCCATTCAGGCAGTCTTTCTTAGAGAGTTCTACATCACATATCGACACACATTTCACTACCCTAACCTCACCAATGTTCAACTGATCAGGTTGATTGTTAGGTGTGAGTATCAGTTTCTCTGCACGGTCAGCTTCATCCGTAGCTAGCTTGTACTCTGGATCATTGTTAGGTGTGAGTATCAGTTGCTCTGCACGGTCAGCTAATTCCGTACCAAGGTTCTTCTCTGGATCATTGTTAGGTATGAGTATCAGTTGCTCTGCACTGTCAGCTAATTCCGTACCAAGGTTCTTCTCTGGATCATTGTTAGGTGTGAGTATCAGTTGCTCTGCACGGTCAGCTTCATCCGTAGCTAGCTTATACTCTGGATCATTGTTAGGTGTGCACCATAAACATGTAACGACAATCAGACAAAATACGAATCCTACTATAACGATTCCGATAACTATCTTCTGCAGCTGACTAAAGTTCAACTGATCACATTTAGGTGTGAATATTAATTGCTCTGCACAGTCAGCTACATCCGTAGCCATCTTATCCTCTGGATCATCCCTACATAGTACATTATTCAGCTCACCAGACAATGTATCACGAATAACAATGATATCTCCTTCTAATGGAGCCTTCATGCTATTACCCACCAACACACTTGCACTCTCAATACTCGTAATCAACCTCTCATCAATATCTCTCATCTCATCCAATCTTTTACATAATTTCTCTTCCTTAGCGTCCAAGTGCTTGAGTGATTCTTGATAAATCTTGTTGTTTTCAGCCTTTTTGCAGGCAATATGATCAGTGACATGCTTCTTCTGATCCTTGATGCAGGTCATGTGATTCTTGATGGTTGTAACTTTCGTCTTACTTCGGACTAGTAGGGATTCAATTTGTGTCTTGGTAGAAGCATTGTATTCCTTAGCATCTTGAACAGTGTGGCCTTTCTTATCATGATACAACATTCGACATCTCAAGCAGATGAACTTCTTACAAGTGATACACACATCAGTACATATGTATTTTTGTTCATCTGCTTTGTGTTCTTGGCAGTAAACCTCTTTTTCGATAACCACCCTTCCCTCTCTGACATCTTCTACTCTCAAAACTCTATGCTTGCCATTAAGGGGCCATTTGCTGTGAATGTCCAGGCATGTGTTACACATGTTCTTACCACACTCACAACAGAAATGTACAGCTCTCGAGTTTGAGTCACACATTTCACAGACTTGCTGGCTGTTTCTCACATCATCAATGAGAGACTTAAGAGGAACATTAGTATTTAGATTTAAGACATTGCCACCCTCTACAGATGTTACGCTGCGACAGATGGGACATGTTAGAATTTCTTTTGAAGAACTTTTAAGAATATCATTAAGGCATTTCTTACAGAAAGTATGTGTACACGATAACTGCTTCGGGTCACTAAGCAGCTCGAAACAAACGGGGCACTGCAAATTGCGCGAAACTTTGCGTTCAAATTCCGACATTGTGATTCTCCTATCTCAAAAAAGCAGTGATATGATACATAATACAAAGAACAATAGACCATCAATGGATCAATTTAACCAGTTGCCTTGTCATAATGCACACCCCATAGGTTTAATACAGATATCACCAGTTATAGTAGACAATGGCTTTATTGAGGTTGATTAAACTTCTTCAGTCATCATAAACTGTCTTTAAAACACCAGGATTAAATCATCGGGATAGGACGGGGGATTATCTTGTTAAGGTTTTCAGCCAACGGTCCTATCGGTAGTCTTATGGCTATGGCTTTAATATACTGAAGTAACGTAATGTAATAAGATGAACGGGTGAGTTACAGTCGTGTATATTCTCCTTCCTGCCGTTGACCACCACGTGCTATCTGCTGCAGATCAAGAACAAGTCAGGAGGCAGTCTCAAGACGACTGAAGATTGTCTCATTTCGTCTGATCCGTACTCCTCACACAATGTAGTAGTTTGCCCTAAAATTGGAAACGAATAAATAATGATAGGACAAAATAAGTTGGCCTTACTCGATATACCCAGGGTAGCACATCATTGTTAATACTGCTTTTCATGCGGGCCCTCCAATTATTATTACCCCACAAATTGCGATTTACCCATTTACACCTTGGTAGAGGGTGGTAAATGTGGATTAACGTCTTGTCAAAGGAGGTTCAGGCCGGGCTGGCATTCAAACCATTCATTGCATAAGAATAGAATGAAATGATAAACCACTATAACACGATACCTCCAAAATATGACCAGTTGAGTCAATATGTTGTGATAGTATAGTAATAATGACTGCTTTGAGAGACATAGTTTGTGACGTCACCATGGAGAGCGAGATAGACATGGTTGGCTATACGAACCGGGGGAGAGGGGTGCAATGCGAGTTAGAGAGAGAGAGAGAGAGAGAGAGAGAAAGAGAGAGAGACCGACAGGGAGGGGAGGGCCGGGGTGAGTGGGATTTAAAAAGTAATATTTTTTACTAATTTCAGTGTCCAATCATTGATATGGTTTCATTTTTAGATTACTCGATAACTAAAAGTAGATTATCGACAATGTATCATACCTCTATTATCGTGGAAACCTGCCTCCAATCAGCATTAAAACATAAATCAACACAAACAACTAATATACACCATGATTAATATAAAACAGACAATAAGAGGGTGAGAAAATCTTTCTTATTTAATATGGGAAGTTTTAACTTAAATTCGGTACATCTCCCGAACAATATCTTTCAGTCATTATGTAATATGTACCGGTTTGGAAATGTTGTAAGAGTACGGATTGGATTGTAATTTTGAAGTGTTTTATCATTGTGAAAGTGGCAATAAAGTTTATACTAATCAGTTTGGATGACAATTCAGGGTATAGTAATAATGACTGCTTTGAGAGACATAGTTTGTGACGTCACCATGGAGAGCGAGATAGACATGGTTGGCTATACTAGTACAGCGGATTAGCTCCCTATATAACGAGAATTGTGCACTTTTTGATAAAAGCATGAAACTTCTAGCATAGTTAGTTTAGACCATAAGATTTATTTTCAGATGTGGAGGGAAGTCAGATTTGACCTCTGATGACCCTGAGAGGTCAAATCCAAAATGGCCGCTAGTCCATATGGTCTAATGTACAAACACGCTTAACTTTTGAACCAAATAGTCCAGAAAAACGTTTAAGGTGTCATTTCCAACTAACTTGGGGATGCCAATTCATTTGGTAATACTTTTGAGATCGCCTGAACTCAGGGTTTTGCATTAAGGTCAAGGTCAAGGTCAAAATTGACTTAAAATAGCAAGTTTTGAATGGTTACAAATGAGATTTGTCATTTGTTCTCAAATTTCTTTAGGAATGGTTCCCCTGCATAGTTCTCCACCTTAATCCTTTTCAGGTAGTTTATTTTACATTTTGTTTTGACCTCTGATGACCCTGAAAGGTCAAATCCAAAATGGCCGCCAGTTCGCATGGTCTAATGTACAAACGCGGTAACTTTTGAACCAAATAGTCCAGAAAAACGTTTAAGGTGTCATTTCCAACTAAATTGGGGATGCCAATTCATTTGGTAATACTTTTGAGATCGCCAGAACTCAGGGTGTTGCATTTAGGTCAAGGTCAAGGTCGAAATTGACTAAAAAATAGCAAGTTTTGAATGGTTACAAAAAGTTTTCCCATTTATTTGTCATTTTTTCTCCCCTGTGTTCTCAAATTTCTTTAGGATTGGTCCCCCTTCATATTCCCCCACCTTAATCCCTTTCAGATAGTTTATTTAACATGTTGATTTGACCTCTGATGACCCTGAGAGGTCAAATAAAATATGGCCACCAGTCCGCATGGTCTAATAATAATTATTGTACAAACGCGCATAACTCTTGAACCAAATAGTCCAGAAAAACGTTTTAGGTGTCATTTCAAACTAACTTGGGGATGCCAATTCATTTGGGAATACTTTTGAGTACGCCAGAACTTAGGGCTTTGCATTACGTCAAGGTCAAGGTCAAAATTGACAAAAAATAGCAAGTTTTTAATGGTTACATACAGTTTTTCCATTTATTTGTCCCCCTATATAATGTTCTCAAATTTCTGTAGGAGTGGTTCCCCTGCATAGTCTCCATCGTAATCCCTATCAGTTAGTTTATTTCACTAATTATAGCACCAAACCATTTGTCTTGCAACTGACCATATGCATAGCATGGTCAGTGGGCAGCTAGGCAGTATACGGCAAAAACCTCAATTCAAGTCAGGAAAACTGTTCCTTTTCATTACTGCTCAATAATACTGGTAAGATGTTTTTTAAGTTACTTTGTGTTTTATTTGGTGCTAAGTAATTTAAAGGATCACTACAGAGTTTGAGGAACAGGCCCATAAAGCAAAATAACGGTTCTGCTAACACTAGACAACATCACCATGACCAGCAACCTGGAGTGCAGGCAGCATTCTTTAGGGATGGGAACTTCTGACAGTACTGAAAGAGATGGGGAATCCATTTCTAGAACAAAGTCAAGACCTACTTGGCAATGTACGACACCTGTCACACAAACACTTCATACGAACAAGTTGCCATTTTTCAGTCGGCAGCCGGCGAAGGTTATGTTAAAACAGTAGGCACAGCTTGCAGCACTTAAGAGGGACTGTGGTCTCTTTTTGAGGATGTACATCTCGTGTCAGACAAGGGATGGAGATATGGACAATTTCTTCTCTCATGAAAACCAGGCAGCCCCGCCAGCTTTGTTAACTGGAGGAAAATGCGGTTTGGAGTTAATACAGATCTACTTCGCTGCCTGGAATCAAATCTGCTCGAAAACAATAGTGCACCTGTGGCCCAAGCAATAATTATTGATGGTGAAGCTGCGGTTCAAATGCTCAATCCTAGAACATCAAGAACATTTCAAGAGTATGGAGAAAGAGTGTTTGCCCCATACATCTTTGCTCAACTCGAGAAAAGCATCCGCATCGACCTTGGCTAGGGTGTATACTTACCTGCTAGCCTGAAAGCCTCAATAAGGCAGGAAAGGGCACCAGGAAAAGGGTGGCTCTTTCTACTGTGCTGCCAGAAAGCTGGAAGGACTTCTTTCGAGTCAATGAGAACAAACCCGAATTGTTGGATTTCATGTCATGTCGTTCATCTTCCTCTACCACAGGGCAAGGAACTGTATAATATGCAACAGATGGAAGTGGAGTACTCTGCTCTCCTGCTGAGTCACACTTGGCAGGCCTTGCCCCATGGGTGTAAAAGGGTAACCATACGTACTGGTGGTACTGATGCGGTTGAACTGGCTGTGGCTTCATTCAGCAAGACAGCTCCTGATGCTGTGGATCGCTTTTGGTGTCAGATCAAGCTTTCGGTACATAGCTTTTCACAAAATCATGATGGTTGCCACCATGAGTCCGACACAATGTATGACTCTCCCAATCTTTCATGCGTTCACCGGGTGTCAGACTGTTTCTGCATCCAGAGGAAAAACTTAGAAGTCTTTCCCAGAAGTGAATGATTCCTTCAGTGAACTCCTGTGCATGCCTAGGGAGGTCAGTGAAGGATCAATGTTACTGCCAGAGCGATTTGTGGTGCTGATACGACCGAACCAGTGAGAGCATGGTAGTGACCCGCCCCCCCCCCCACTGAGGGGTCGGAATGACCGCATGCGTGTTGCCAAAATGTCCGGTAAAGGGGTACTTTTCGTGCGACAAAGTCCGGCCCAAGAATTGTAAAAAAAGGGGTGTATTTGACTTTTCACCCGGAGATTTCTTTAAAAAGGGGGTGATTTTTCTTTTTTTCACTCATCTCTTTGGACTCCTGAGAAATTATTTCGAATTTAGGGGGGTACATTGAGCATTTTTCCTGAATTAGGGGGGTCTCCAAGGCAGGAAAAGCACGCGAAAAGCCCGCGAAAGGGGGGTTTGGAAATGTTGGCAGTCCTCAGTTAGGGGGTGCTTTCAAAAAAAGGGAACGAGCATATGCGTACCCTAAATAACACTGAGTGGGGGGGGGGGGGGGGGCGGGGGTAGTGAATGATGCCAGGAAACAGCTCTTCGCACAGAAGTCCAGAAACCTGGAGAACTTTCCTCCAACCCAAACAGCACTCAAGCAGCACATCAAGCGCACTTGCTACCAGGCCAATTGTTGGAACCAGATATTGGCCAAGAATCTAGAGATGCCAGAGCCATCTGACTTGGGCTGGACAAACGAAACAACTGGGTGGCAGCCTCTTTGGATCACTCTCCCGGAAGCATCAAAATTGTGCCATGAATAATCCACTGTCGCTGCAAGAAAGGATGCACCGAACTGTGCTCTTGTTCTGGAGACTGTTAGATTTTGATCGTTACCATTAGGATAATTCATAAGTTGTGGATAGTGCTAAATTCATGGGGTAATGAACAGGTTTTAGTTTGTATTTGGAATAGCTTTTTTGGTCTTCTGGGCCCAATTTCTTAAAGCTGCTTACCGGTAATCAAATTTTCGTGCTATAACTGTAGCAGACAAATTTGGTTAGTAAGAAAACAAGGCGTCCACCTTGTGCGTTCACAATGGATTTGCATTGTTACAAAATTAATTTTCGTCCAGTAAGCAGCGTAAGGTTAATGCATTTTCGTGTGCTTACGGTTAGCAGTGCTATGAAGTAGAAACTCATACGTAAGCACAGAACCAGTCGATAAGCAGCTCTATAAATTAAATATGGCCCTGGATAGTCAAAGTGGTGGTACACGGGTCTTTTTCTTTTTTCTTTTAAATAATGACCCCTTAAGTGTCAAAATAGAGGCAAAGTTTATTTAAAAAAAGAAAACATCACTTTTGTTGGCCTAATATGATCTTGAACTTGACCTTATTGCAAATCCCTGAGTTCTGGCGATCTCAAAGTATTGCGTAATGAATTGGCATCCCCAAGTTAGTTGGAAATGACACCTTAAACGTTTTTCTAGACTATTTGGTTCAAAAGTTACCACGTTTGTACATTGGCCATGCGGACTGATGGCCATTTTGGATTTGCCTCTCATGGTCATCGGAGGTCACATCAAACTGTGAAATAAAATAACTGAAAAGGGTTAAGGTGGAGGACTCTGCAGGGGAACCATTCCTTAATAAATTTGAGAACATAGGGGAGAACAAAATGAGGATTTAACCTTCAGTAACCATTCAAAACTTGCTATATTTGGTCAACTTTGACCTTGACCTTGACCTAAATGCAACACTCTGAGTTCTGGCGATCTCAAAAGTATTACCAAATGAATTGGCATCCCCAATTTGGTTGGAAATGACACCTCAAACGTTTTTCTGGACTATTTGGTTCAAAAGTTACCGCGTTTGTACATTAGACCATGCAGACTGGCGGCCATTTTGGATTTGACCTTTCAGGGTCATCAGAGGTCAAAACAAAATGTGAAATAAACTACTGTACCTGAAAAGGATTAAGGTGGAGGACTATGCAGGGGAACCATTCCTAAAGAAATTTGAGAACAAATGACAAATCTCATTTGTAACAATTCAAAATTTGCTATTTTAAGTCAATTTTGACCTTGACCTTGACCTTAATGCAAAACCCTGAGTTCAGGCGATCTCAAAAGTATTACTAAATGAATTGGCATCCCCAATTTAGTTGGAAATGACACCTTGAATGTGTTTCTGGACTATATGGTTAAAAAACTAAGCGTGTTTGTACATTTGACCATGCGGACTTGACCCCTTAAGTGTCAAAATAGAGGCAAAGTTTATTTAAAAAAAGAAAACATCACTTTTGTTGGCCTAATATGATCTTGAACTTGACCTTATTGCAAATCCCTGAGTTCTGGCGATCTCAAAGTATTGCGTAATGAATTGGCATCCCCAAGTTAGTTGGAAATGACACCTTAAACGTTTTTCTAGACTATTTGGTTCAAAAGTTACCACGTTTGTACATTGGCCATGCGGACTGGTGGCCATTTTGGATTTGCCTCTCATGGTCATCGGAGGTCACATCAAACTGTGAAATAAAATAACTGAAAAGGGTTAAGGTGGAGGACTCTGCAGGGGAACCATTCCTTAATAAATTTGAGAACATAGGGGAGAACAAAATGAGGATTTAACCTTCAGTACCCATTCAAAACTTGCTATATTTGGTCAAATTTGACCTTGACCTTGACCTAAATGCAACACTCTGAGTTCTGGCGATCTCAAAAGTATTACCAAATGAATTGGCATCCCCAATTTGGTTGGAAATGACACCTCAAACGTTTTTCTGGACTATTTGGTTCAAAAGTTACCGCGTTTGTACATTAGACCATGCAGACTGGCGGCCATTTTGGATTTGACCTTTCAGGGTCATCAGAGGTCAAAACAAAATGTGAAATAAACTACTGTACCTGAAAAGGATTAAGGTGGAGGACTATGCAGGGGAACCATTCCTAAAGAAATTTGAGAACAAATGACAAATCTCATTTGTAACAATTCAAAATTTGCTATTTTAAGTCAATTTTGACCTTGACCTTGACCTTAATGCAAAACCCTGAGTTCAGGCGATCTCAAAAGTATTACTAAATGAATTGGCATCCCCAATTTAGTTGGAAATGACACCTTGAATGTGTTTCTGGACTATATGGTTAAAAAACTAAGCGTGTTTGTACATTTGACCATGCGGACTGGCGGCCATTTTGGATTTGACCTTTCAGGGTCATCAGAGGTCAAAACAAAATGTGAAATAAACTACCTGAAAAGGATTAAGGTAGAGGACTATGCAGGGGAACCATTCCTAAAGAAATTTGAGAACAAATGACAAATCTCATTTGTAACCATTCAAAATTTGCTATTTTAAGTCAATTTTGACCTTGACCTTGACCTTAATGCAAAACCCTGAGTTCAGGCGATCTCAAAAGTATTACTAAATGAATTGGCATCCCCAATTTAGTTGGAAATGACACCTTGAATGTGTTTCTGGACTATATGGTTAAAAAACTAAGCGTGTTTGTACATTTGACCATGCGGACTGGCGGCCATTTTGGATTTGCCTCTCATGGTCATCGGAGGTCACATCAAACTGTGAAATAAAATAACTGAAAAGGGTTAAGGTGGAGGACTCTGCAGGGGAACCATTCCTTAATAAATTTGAGAACATAGGGGAGAACAAAATGAGGATTTAACCTTCAGTAACCATTCAAAACTTGCTATATTTGGTCAATTTTGACCTTGACCTTGACCTAAATGCAACACCCTGAGTTCTGGCGATCTCAAAAGTATTACCAAATGAATTGGCATCCCCAATTTGGTTGGAAATGACACCTCAAACGTTTTTCTGGACTATTTGGTTCAAAAGTTACCGCGTTTGTACATTAGACCATGCGGACTGGCGGCCATTTTGGATTTGACCTTTCAGGGTCATCAGAGGTCAAAACAAAATGTGAAATAAACTACCTGAAAAGGATTAAGGTGGAGGACTATGTAGGGGAACCATTCCTAAAGAAATTTGAGAACAAATGACAAATCTCATTTGTAACCATTCAAAATTTGCTATTTTAAGTCAATTTTGACCTTGACCTTGACCTTAATGCAAAACCCTGAGTTCAGGCGATCTCAAAAGTATTACTAAATGAATTGGCATCCCCAATTTAGTTGGAAATGACACCTTGAATGTGTTTCTGGACTATATGGTTAAAAAACTAAGCGTGTTTGTACATTTGACCATGCGGACTGGCGGCCATTTTGAATTTGACCTCTCAGGGTCATCAGAGGTCAAATCTCATTTCCCTCCACATCTGAAAATAAATCTTATGGTGAAAGCTAACTATGCTAGAAGTTTCATGCTTTTATCAAAAAGTGCACAATTTTCTTGCTAAGCCGCTGCACTATACGAACCGGGGGAGAGGGGTGCAATGCGAGTGAGAGAGAGAGAGAGAGAGAGAGAGAAAGAGAGAGAGACCGACAGGGAGGGGAGGGCCGGGGTGAGTGGGATTTAAAAAGTAATATTTTTTACTAATTTCAGTGTCCAATCATTGATATGGTTTCATTTTTAGAATAATCGATAACTAAAAGTAGATTATCGACAATGTATCATACCTCTATTATCATGGAAACCTGTCTCCCATCAGCATTAAAAACATAAATCAACACAAACAACTAATATACATCATGATTAATATAAAACAGACAATAAGAGGGTGAGAAAATCTTTCTTATTTAATATGGGAAGTTTTAACTTAAATTCGGTACATCTCCCGAACAATATCTTTCAGTCATTATGTAATATGTACCGGTTTGGAAATGTTGTAAGAGTACGGATTGGATTGTTATTTTGAAGTGTTTTATCATTGTGAAAGTGGCCTTAAAGTTTATACTAATCAGTTTGGATGACAATTCAAAGCACTTTGTATCTGAAAATACTATGTGGGTTGGATTGGATCAGATTATTGAAATTTGATTGAAATATAATTCCTAAATGCTGCAAATAAAATGAAATATAATTGATAATTACTACGAAGTACATGTGAAAGAGTGTTAGCCTATTCCCAGGTACTAAGCAGTGTGACAAAACAAAGGTAATTTGAAGGGAATTAAAAATTAAATGTGGTTTGTCCCTATTCAATTGGCCGGTGTGCGGGAGTATTCGATGGGAAATTTTAATGAATAAACGATGGTAGGTGTACTGCGATTATTTCACATTTGTCATGTTTATATCAAACATCTTAATCCGACAGCAACTTACATAAACCACGTAAACTCGTCCGCTGGTCTCGAAACTACGTTGTCCACCTAGAAGATTCCTCTTTGCCGTCAATATTTTGGATCTGGAATAAAAGGTAGGCACGTTAGTAAAAATGGAAACCATTTATAATCATGTTTATACTACAAAAAGCATGTTGAACTAAATGACATAAACGCTAGAATTATTTTAGATAAAGTTAATCACGTGCAAAAGATTTTCGGGAGATTTGTGTATAAAGCCAGTTAACAGAACCAGAGTGCCAGGCAGCGCTTAAAGAAATGCCAGCAGGAAAATCGCCAGGTAAAGGCCCGGTCACACAGAGGGGACGCATGGGGGACGCACGGCCGGCGCATGGAAAATTTGCAATTTTGGCCAGTGCGTTGTCGTGCGCCCAACTTTTGTCGAAGCTACAGCTAGCTGACACCAAATGCATAGCGTGTTGCTAGCGCGCTGGACGCATACAGGGCGCACACAGGGCGCACACAGGGCGCACACAGAGCGCACATGATAACAACTTCCACGAATGCACAGCGTGTTGCTAGCGCGCTGGACGAATGGTCCACGCATGCACCGCGTTCTACGACGCACGGCCAGCGCATTGGATATCGGAAAAGGCCGTGAGCCTAACTTTTGTCATAATTTTGGAAAAGCTACCGAGCTGACACAAAATGCACAGCGTGTAGCTGGCGCGCTGTGCGTATACAGGGCGTGTGCTCCGCGCATGTCTGGCGCTGGTCTAGCGCGCTCCACGCATGTCTGGCGTGCCTTTGGCGTGTACATTCATGCGTCGAGCTCGGCTCACGTTTTTGAGCATGCTCAAAAAATCCCGACGCACACAGCGTATGACGACGAATGCATAGCGTGGGTCCAGCGCGCTCGACGAACGAGTAACGAGTGATGACGCACGCCTAGCGAACGACAACGCACTGGCCAAAATTGCTAATTTTCTATGCGCTGGCCGTGCGTTCCCCATGCGTCCTCCCTGTGTGACCGGGCCTTTACGAAGGCCTCACAAAGTAATTCTATGTCAGATTATAGGACATTGTATCTGCTCCCTTATTATCGGCCCTTAATTATTCTATTGTACAATCCGAACTGTCTTCTAGTAAAAAAGAAAGTGTTATCACAATTATTTTGAAAGGCAACAAGGGTCATATTTTAAAGAGAATTAGTGATCTTTCTCATTCATAAATGTCGATGTAAAGATCTGTTCAAAAGTACTTGCAACACGCCTAAAAATTGATACATCCAGATCAACATGCTTTCATCATAGGAAGAACTATTGCAGAAGCTATTATAAATGTGTATGATATATTTTATTACTTAAATACTGAAAACAAAAATACTTTATGTATCAACTGATTTGAGAAAAGCCTTCAATAGACAATGAATTTATTTATAAGGATGTTAAAATATGGTGGATGTTTACCCAATGATGACACTCAACCTAGTAATTCCTATCTCGAATAAAACAAGGGGACCATTTATCCCCGTACCTTTTTATAATGGCAATTGAAATGTTAGCCTCTCGTTTAAGCAACATGACAGAAATTCGAGGTATTACTTTTGGCTCAAGTGAATAAACACTATTATTTTAGACAATTGATTTTTGATTAGATTATATACACTGTAGCTCATAAAGGTGGAATATTTTGTTTTATCCCAATTGATGGAATTATTTTAAAAATAATTTAAAAATAATAGATCTAGATAATAGTATACATTCTCAGATTTTATTGAATAATAATTTGCCAATGTGTGTTTTGCGTGTCTGCTAAAGCATGAATATGCTACTATGCTTATCAACTAGGAGACCTATACCCTTAAGTCATAAATGACAGTAATGAGGATTAATACCCCACAAAAGGGCACTAATATAGCACATCGACACGGTGTTGATCCTGGGGCCTCACAGTTACGAGGCCACTGCTTTGTCACTGAACCATGACTGTACGCAGCGGGGGCTGGGGTAGAGGGCAGTTTCCATAAATAAAAAAAAAACAGAAAATGCAATAAATTTTCAATAATTTATTGCATTTTACCCCGGTCCCCAACTTTAAAACAATCCTCTGGACGGCCATGCATTATGGCTCAAGGCATGGGCACACAGAAGATTTTTTTATGTTGGGGACCGGGGTAGAATGCAATAAATTATTGAAAATTTATTGCATTTTCTGTTTTTGTTTTATTTATAATAAAATGATTTTTGTGTAAACGTTTGTTCGTAAAAGGAATTGTAACGAGACATCATATTGAGTTTCCAAATAGTGCAACGAACAGATACAACTTGATGTAAAATCAATTCAACATCAATGGGAATTACTATTCATTAACACAAGGAGTAGCTTCATGCATACATAAGGGCAGTAAATAAAAAACGTAGTCAGGTTCACAAAGACGAAATAGAGGAAATTACTGAATACTGATGAGGCTACCCTGGGTAAACAAGACATATTATTATCATATTATTATTATTATTATAGTGATGCCAAATAGAAGTAGACATTTGTATGTAAACTTTGTTGAAATGACGAGAGAGCCATCTCTAAGCTATTTTCGTTTAGAAAATATTTATGATTTTAGTGGTACTGATTTCTTAAAAGTACGAACAATTATAATCAATACAACTATCGATACAATAACACGAGAGTTCAAGTTTAAAGTCTTGCATAATATTCTGTTTTTTAATTACAAGCTTTGCAAAAATGCATGAAAAGCCTTCTCTAGAACGTTTGCTGGCTTAAAAAAAAATCAGAAACTTAAAAAAAAAACAAAAAAATTGCAATGTAGCTATATTTAGACGTTTTGGAATAAAACCAAACGTTTGCTGTCCAATTTTTACTTAAATTTTCTGGATAAAAAACAGTAATCGTATGAAATGTTTGAAAGCACTCACAAAGTATAATAATAATCATATTTTTCTAACAGCAAAACGTTGTATTGACCTATGCATGAACAAGAAACACAAGCCAGGCATTGATTGTTTTAAAAGGATGCTCTTTACTTTGTATGAAAAAGACAAATATATTGCAAATTGAAAAGGCGAGTTATTATCACCATAGACAATGGAATTGTGTACTACCAATTTAAGATTTTTATTCTCTTTATTATACATGTACTTCATATACGCGTTTCAAGCTTGTGGTATGTTTTTTTTAAATGCATCAATTATGCAAAAAAATTATTGTATCCTTATATGGAATATTTTTGGTGAACTGAAAAGTATCTTTAACATATCTTTGAAATATTTGTAATACAGTCAAACCTGCTTTAGTGACCACCTGTCTAAAGAGACCACTTGTCTACACCAAGCACATTTTTTGTTTCCCTTAAAAATGGTTTCTCATTGAAACATGAACTAAAGGAACTTGTCTACAAAGACCACTTTTTGTGTTTCCCTTGGGCGGTCGCTGTCGACAGGTTTGACTGTATATATATATACACATATAGTTATGATACAACGGCAGGCGTTCCTTATAATGCTTACACTACAATATTAATCATTGGGCAACATATTCATGGACTATATTAAATGTGAAGAACAATCTTACCAAATCTCTTTGATAGCCTTTTAATTGAAGCCAAGTGTCCCAAAAGGGTTCGAACAAAGCTGAAAACGTCAATTTCAAGAAGCTGAAGAAACAAATCGTGTCGTTGTTGATAGAAGTCTCACTGTGAAATAATGAACAAGCTAGTTCCTGGTTTGAGTAATACCAATCTTACATGGGAGGAATGAACCAATTGCATGAAGCCAGCTGTCTGTCTCTCAGTGGGTTGAATAATAATCAACTTCTAATGTCGTCACAATTTCAATGGAATCAGTCAGGTAGAGTATTTAGGATCTGTATAACTGGAGGGGGGGGGGACACGAATATTTATAATGAGAAGGCCGTCAGTTTCCATTCGCAGAAGGCTATAATTCGCTGACACTAGACTTGGTAGAAATACCATTAATGTGTGTACAAGTCTGCAAACAGCAAACTCGTAGATCTATCAAGAAATATCCCCTATTCTCTGGGAGAGTCTACGGGTCCAACGACAATGCACCAACAAACTAGAAATACCAACAAAATCTCCTGTAGCTACTTCTATTAAATTGGATTTGTTTTGTTTACTACTTATTATCTGTTCTCTGTTACCAGTTTTTCAATATATATTTGTTCTTCATTTTTTCATCCAAAATGAAACATTCGTATTCCGTTTTATTTTTCCTGATAAATATTCCCAAATATTTAGTTCAGTACTTTCCCCAAACTCTCAATCCGCATAATATGTATTTATTTTTATTACTGTAGTCATATCCTAAAATATTTGAGGACCCGCCCGCTGTACTATTTAACCAGATAAGTGATAGGGCTTTACAGTTACCACCCCTCTCAATAGCGGACTCCCTCCCCCTTTACATCAAGAGCTGCCAAATTCAGTTTCATAACCACGACAACATTTAAGAAATCTTTAACAACAATGTATACATAGCTTAACAATTATTGGAGAGGAGCTCACAAAATACGTATTGGATATTTTTGTTTCACTGATGACAAATTCAAATAATCATAACTCTCCTGTTTTTACTCTGATATTGCTTGAAATTTCACTAATTTGTTTCTCTCATTTGTCTGCTTTTCCTACAACTAAGTTAATATCAGGTGGACTACCCCTTTTAATCAGGTCTGATGTGTTACACAGAACCTCTATGTAGGCCTACTTGTCTCTTGTGTGTATGTCATACTAGTTTTGGAAGTGTTACATTTCTACTATTTTTTACTTGTTACTTTTTTTTTATTATTAACGTACATTCACAGATCCAGCTGTGACTAGGCATGTCGATTCTTTTTCATTAAAGCCTTGTATACTCTTCAGGACAGCTTTCAACCGGTTTTTAAATAAAATATAAACTGCCTTCATTCATCAATATTCTAGTACACTGCAATCTTTAGTCTGTGATGGTGTCATCGTAAACACCTTGTATTACTGAAGGCTCGATCTAGTATACGCTATTAGAGATTTTCTAAATATTCTTGCTGTTCTGATCTTTAGGTTCCAAATAATAATTGTACCGATAATGAGGAGGAAATAAACATGAATTTGAATTCAGCCCATTTTAAAACGTTTTTTACATTACTTATTGTGGAGTTTTATATATTGTCGTAGGAAAAAAAAACTTACCAATAGCTTTAAAATCTGAGGAACATCGTAGGATGTCGGAACAATTGTTGGAGAACCGCAACTCAAGCTCCACTGTACGCTGCACGATCTTCTCATGGTCATGGATTAAAATCATTTCGCAACCTGATTTCTGTATAACCATAAAAGGCTTGTACTATTGTTATGCATTTGAATAGGGATCATGTCAGGAATGTGGGCTCGTCATATTTCGTTATTGACAAAGTGTAATTGTTCAATGAATGCTTGATTTCTATATAAAATTCACGAGGTTTTCGCACAAGTTTGTGATGGCTCAGTACAGGGTGAGTCAGAAAAAATGTCCCACTTTTTAAAAGTTGTATTGTTTGAGTATGAATATTTATTTATGGGTTTCATGATATGTCTTGATAGAGTTATCCTCCCAGTCCATTTAGGTACCATTTTCATTTTAATCCCTTAACGCATGACTGAACATCAGACAATCTTTACAAGACTGCCATATTTCACTTGCGCCAACTTAGTAGAGACAATCGTGTGCTTCAATGTTTCTATCATTATCATCATCGTCATCATCATCATTATTATCTGTCGACTCCGTTTCCACCAGAACTAGAGGCTATCAATTTCACTACATCACCATTACATAGTCAACATCAACATCACCACTGCTATTGTCACTATGTATTGCATTGATTTATATATACCATAAACAAGGCATGTGGATTGTTAAAACAAAGTATTTACTTCTGAATTTTGTAAACAAAAGGCTCTCCTCGGTTACTGTTTTAAGAAACAACATTTAACCACCCCCCAAACAAATCCCAAGAAACAACACCTGAAACAATATACAGAAAAAAAAGCAAGAAAAAACGTACATAATGATCATCATCATTCGTCACCATGATCAGAATTACTGGCCGTTCTTTTTTGTACATTCTATCATCCGTAAAAACGGACTTTAGCAACAAATGAGTCTTTCAGAGGAGGTAGGAGGAGTTTTGTTATTACATCAACAGCAGCAGCACTTCAAATATAGATCCATATTTTTACATTAAGAGTGACAATATTCATGCTCGGGATTCACCACTTGTCAAATAAAACAATTTATTTTCGCCTCAAATATATGACTCCCACAGTGTCAAGATAATTGATATGAAATTGAAATGAATGAACGTTGTTCATTTTCCTTACATAATTATATGCATACTTATTTGATTCATTATAGTTTTTAGATGTTTCATTCGCGTTATTGTTTATATTTAATTATATATACATTTATTTTGTTAGATTAAATATTCATGTAACATGTACATCGGTTTTTCTTTAAAAGACAATGTACTAGTTTGACCTGAGCTCAACTTAATCTTAAAGAACTTAAAGAAATATATACACCGAGTTATTGCGTTTTCATTGAGCTTAGGTTTAATACGATGATCCATTGTCTTCAAATAACTTTGTAAGCTTTCTGAGTTCGGGATTACCCAATGATGTATAAGAGTGCTCTTCTCTGGCTTCTCTCAATTATGATTTATTTTTAGATTTATCAATATAATATACAAAACCTGTTCTATTTTAAATTTCAGAAAAAAATTGACGTATACATCTTATACTTTCTCAATATTATAAACATGTAATTTCTCTAAGAACTTGGGTTACAGAATGAAATGATTACACACGGATGGTAACATACCCACATCATAAAAGAATAGAGAACAAGTATTTTTTATTCACCTAATTGTATAAGACCTACATTGAAGGACGATGGAGTAACTAGTTGACAAGTTCATCACGTGACGGTCTCCACCTATACATACATTAAACATATATTACTTCGTGATTCTGTAGCTCCATCTTTTCACATGACTGTGAAATTCTAACGAGACAGCTACTTATTATCAGCTGGAATTCTCATTAGCCCTTTCATCAAGCGTTCTTTTATATCAATATGGAATATTTAAGTTTCAGGTTAATTTTTTCAACTCATGATGGGTAACAACAATGAAAACTTTCCTTGCAAATACACATTATAAACACATACCCATCAATTTATACAATTACTTATACGTGTACATTGGCTCATCAGTGAGAAAAGGAAAGTACAAAATGAATTCTGAGTGGAGGAGCCGACAGAGGCCTGTTGAGGGCTAGCTTCTTGCAGACTTGCTTAGTTTAAAATATTATTCTAAACCATAGAAAGAGAAAAAGAAGGAACAAAATAAACAAAGTACCAGCTTAAAAAATAAAAAGTAAATGGGTTATTAGGAATATTTAAAAGTATTATCATTTACAGAACGTGAGTAGATACATTTATTGCAATAATTCAGTTAAAAATACCTTAATTTCCTCTCAAATAAAGACAGATCTTATTGTTACCCTATATTCTTTGAACAACAAATGCGTTTCCAAGTGCTACTATCTTGAGTTCTCTTGATCAATTTATAACATATTATCTAATCATATAATATCAAAGGTCTAATTATATGGTTTATATACAATAACAAAATCAAATCCAGATCCATCAATCTACTAGAATTCAGGTTCAACGTAAGCTTCTATACAAAGCTAAATTAAAATGAAGAGATAATCATGTCAAAATGAAACAAAAATTTGTTGCGGTAAACAAAGTTGTTTCCAACATAAGTGTAGAAGCAAGTCTAGTAAGCAATCATATATTATATATAGTATATTGCAATAACATATTTTAAAAGATGCATAGTCCCATTTTGTTGCTATCAATTACATTTAATTTTCACCTTCATTATTAATATTATTATTATTATTACTATTATTATATTACTTATTTATTCATTTAAATTATTATGCTATTTTCATATAACACAAGTCAACACAAGATATTACATTTATATATATATACGTAATATACATACGTAACTATATTATATAAATATACACTGTCTTGAGAGGTTCTGGTTAAAACTATGCGCAAGAGGTGACTCCAATAGTACCATTTGCTGAGGGGCGCAGCCCCGAATTAAATGGTACTTTTGGAGTCACCGAGGCCCATAGTTTTAACCACTACCTCGAATAAAAGGCATGGTATATTTGTTTTATATCCTACATCAAAAATGTATTTTATAAAAATAAAAAAAAACAACAACAACACTTTTGGGAAGAAAAACAAAATTAGAACAAAAAAAATTTCAATTTTTATCTAAAAAGATTTAAAATATTTAGTTTTTATTAAATAAAGATTTGAAAGAAAAACAAATAAAAACAAATTTAAAAAACATCCAAAAAAAAAAAAAAAAATCTTTTTTTTTCAACTCCCAAATAGTGCTCCCAAATAGTAGTCTCATATAGAACTTTCTTATAATAGTTCAAATATTTCTGGTCATGTGACGAGCTCTCAACCAATCAAAAGCCAACAATTTTTTAATGCAGGATATAAAAACATATATATCAGGATATTATGAATAATCTATTACAAGAGAATAATTGAAAGTCATAATACATCACGTGGAGAAAAATGTCTCGATTTCCAATCATTTCATAATTGTGTATTCGCCTGATACTGGACTGTTATCATTCATGGACTTCATGGTGTGATGGTAAGTTCAAAATATAGAGTCTATCAGGAGTGCAGAAAGCAATCTCCCCTGATCGGAACTCGCGGAGATAGTACCAGTTTGTCTTAGGCTTCTCAATCTTGTGATCAGAAATGAGAGTCTGGACGTGTTTCAGCTCGCTGGTGTACTCATCGATACTGACCAACCCATGATCAAGCTTGATCCAAGCGATTATGATTGAATTATTCTGAGTCACTGCTGCGAATGAGTAAACATTCGATTTCATTACCTCGTGTTTTACATTACAATCTTTGTCAATTATGCTTACTCTGTTATTATATTTGATAATCAATACATCATTATAACTAGTAATCTGCTGAGGTTCATATCCATCGCATGGTATCTCCCTGGTCGCCTTCCCACCTGCTGGTGAGAACACCTGGATCTTCTTGGCTTTCCAGTATCCGACATAGATCTGATCATTAGCCTACTGTCTACAGTGACACGGCCATTCCCACCTTCATCATGACTCAGAGTATCAAACGTTACATCAAGCTTCTCTGACTCGTTTGTGTACAGTATGATAACATTGTTGCCATTCAGTACGACATACCGACCATCAGACAGGTATCCCACATCACGGATATTGACATCCTTGAGGACTGTCTTCTGCAGCTGACCATGAGGAGAGAATATATCGATTCCTCCTGTGCTGTATCCCACTGCCATACTACCATTGGGTGTAGCAGCCATGCCATTCATGCAGTCTTTCTTAGAGAGTCCTACATCACATACCGACATACATTTCACGAACCTAACCTCATTAATGTTCAACTGATCACATTGATTGTTAGGTGTGAGCAATATACATGTAACGACAACCAGACAGACTAGGAATCCTACTCTACCGATTCGGACAGCTGTCTTCTGCAGCTGACCAAAGTTCAACTGACATTTTGGTGTGCATATCAGTTGCTCTGCACGGTCAGCTACATTCGTAGCAAGCTTATTCTCTGGATCATCCCTGTCTAGTACATTATTCAGCTCACCAGACAATGTATCACGAATAACAATGGTATTATCTTCTAATGGAGCCTTTATGCTATTACCCGCTAACACACTCGCACTCTAAATACTTGCGATCAACCTCTCATCAAGATCTTGCATCTCATCCAATCTTCTACACAATTTCTCTTCCTGAGCGTCCAACTGCTTGTTGAGTTCAGCCTTTCTGCAGGCAATGTGATCGGTGACACGCTTCTTCTGAGTCTTGATGCAGGTCACGTGATTCTTGATGGTTGTAACTTTCGTTTTACTTCGGGCTCGTAGAGATTCAATTTGCGTCTTAGTAGAAGCATTGTATTCCTTAGCATCTTGAACAGTGTGTCCTTTCTTGTCATGGTACAACATTCGACATCTCAAGCAGATGAACTTCTTCATCAGTACAGATGTATTTTTGTTTATCTGCTTTGTGTTCCTGGCAGTAAACCTCTTTTTCGAGGACCACCCTTCCCTCTCTGACGTCTTCTACTCTCACAACTCTATGCTTGAGATGAGCCGGCCATTTGTTGTGATTATCAAGGCATGTGTTACACATGTTTTGACCACACTCACAACATAAATGTATAGCTCTCGAGTTTGAGTCACAAATTTCACAGACTTGTTGGCTATTCCTCACATCATCAATGAGAGACTTAAGAGGAACATTAGTATTGAGATTCGAGACATTGCCACCCTTTACAGATGTTTCGCTTCGACAGATGGGACATGTTAGAAAAGTATGTGAAGAACTTTTAAGAATATCATTAAGGCATTTCTTACAGAAAGTATGTGTACACGATAATTGCTTCGGGTCACTAAGCAGCTCGAAACAAACGGGGCACTGCAAATTGCGTGAAACTTTGCGTTCAAATTCCGACATTGTGAATCTCCTATCTCACTATGCACTGATATGATACATAATGCAAACAACAATAGTATATCAATGGAAAATGTTAACTCGATGACGAGAGAATATTCATATCTTCCATAGGTTTAGGACAGGTATCATCAGTTGGAGTATGCAACGGTTATATTAAGGTTGAATAAACATATTCAGTTGTGATAAACCACCTTTAGTCATGTAAATGATAACATAAACCTGGCTTAAATAATCGTTTTGAAGATTTTCAGAAGTCACTAAGCAACAGTATATAACAATATGACAAAGAATATTGTTCTTATAGTTAGGGCTATAATTAACTAAAGTAAATTAGTGTAATGAGATGAGTGTTTACAGTCGGGTATATTCTCCTTCCTGCCGTTGACCACCACATGCTATCTGCTGCAGATCAAGAACAAGACAGGAGGCAGTCTGAAGAGGACTGAAGATTATCTCGTTTCTTCTGATCCGTACTCATCATACAATGTGCTAGTTGGCCCTGAAAATTGAAAATGAATAAATAATGATACAAATTAATAATTGGGCCTTATAAACCCAGGGTAGGACATCATGGTTATTTAATACTGCTCTTCACGCGGCCCCTCCAATTATAAGTAGCCCACCATTCGTCAGTTAACTATTTACACCTGGGTGGATGGTGTTAAATGTGGATTAACGTACTGCCAAAGGAAGTTAATGCCGGGCTGGCGTTTGAACCATCAACTGTTGGATTAAGAGATAAGTGAATTAATAAACCACTTTACCACGACAACTCCACAATATTACCAGTCGAGGAATATGATGCGATATTATAAAGAACAATCTGTATATATATGATCATCATCATACGGTATTTGGCGTCGCCAGGGAGGGCAGGAGAGACGGGAATAGCTATCTACATGCAAGGGAGGGAAGAGGGGGGGGGGGGGGGGGTTACATATTGAATGCTTTACCAAACACTTGCCCCCCTCCAAATAAATAAGAGATATACACCGTGATCAATATAAACACGGACAACAAGGAGACAGAGAGAAAGTATTGCTTATTAATATGGGAATTTCCAACCGAAATTGGGTACATCACCCAAATAATATCTTATAGTCATTATTTCATAAAGACCGGTTCAGAAACTTCTGTAGGCCCACTTATTTTGTCAGAGCATAGATTGGATTGTTGTTTTGAAGTTATTTATCATTGTGTTAGTGGCCCTTATACTGATCCGTTCTGGATGAATATTTAAAGCGCTTTTTAACTGCAAGGAAAAAAACGTTACGCCAAAATACTATGTCGGTTGGATGGGATGGGATTAAAGAAATGTATTTATAATATAATTACTAAACTATGCAATTAAAATTGAAGTATAATTCATAATAACTATGAATTACATGTGGAAGAGGGTTAGCATATTTCGAGATGCTAAGCAGTTTGACCACAACAGGGAAATGTAAAGGAATTAGAAATTCAAATGAGGTATCTCCCTATAAAATATTCCATGTGCGCGGTAGTGTCAAAGAAATTCAATAGAACGATGTTCGTCAAAGCGAGAAGTAAATGAATAAACGATGGTAGGTGTACTGTGATTATTGCACATTTATCATTTGTATATCAACACCAAAATATTATAGAAACTTACATGAACCACGTAAACTCGTCCGTTGGACTTGAATGTACGTTGTATGTCTTCCTAAAAGATTCCTCTTGGCTGTCAATATTTGCGATCTGAAATGAAGGGAAGACACGTTTGTACAATTGAGGACCATCTATATTATAGAGTCATGTTTGTATCAGTCTTTGAACTAACACAAGCGTTTGGAACTGAAAGGCACGAACACTGGGACATTTTTGGATAACAAAGTTAATCACTTGGAAGAAGTATTCGGGAGATTTGTAAAGGCGACTTAACAATAGCACAGTGCCAAGCAGCGGTTAATAAAATGCCAACAGGAAAATCCCCAGGTAACAATGCCTCACAAAGAATTGTATTATCAGATTCTGGGACATTGTACCTGCTCCTTTCCTATCGGTCCTCAGTTCATTACAACTCCCTTGTGTTTCTATTGTAAAATCCGAACTGTCTGCTAATCAAAACAATGTCTTATCATATTAATATTTGAAACTGAACAAGGATAAACACAATTTAAGAGAATTACCGATCTCATCGATAAATGTCTTTGTGAAATCTGCTTAAAAGTACTTGCAACACGCTTTAAAAAAGTGAAACATTTAATCATTAATCTAGATCAACATGCTTTTATCAAGCTCTCATATAATGGGGTAAGAGGGTCTACACTCGAATGGTTTAGAAGTTATCTGAGTAAAAATACAGCACTTTGTGCAGCTCAACGGAATTTGTTTTCAGTTATGTTACCCGTCACGTGTGGGGTACCTCAAGGTTCCCTTTTGGGTCCCCTGATTTGTATTTTATATATGTAAATGATTTTCCAAAATCCTCAGAGACGTTTTCTTTTTTCCTGTTTGCAGTCGATACAAGTGTAATCTGTTCTCATAGAAACTTAGAAACTCTTTTAGAAATGGTAAATAGAGAGCCCTGTGTATCGACAAAATGGATTCTTGCAAATAAACTGTCACTTAATTTATTGAAAACGGAATATATGTTATTCAGTAATAGTGAAACAGTAATTTTATTTGCTGACCGATTTTAAAATGCTTTTCATGAGAAGAAAGGATAGTCGACTAGCAAACCTTAAAGCCACTTTGCAATATTCGTCAGGTACGGGAAGAGGTGATTTCGGACGCATTTTACCTTTTGTTAATTTGCCTCCCCAGTCTCCGCGCAGGCCTAGGCTATGGCAGTATGGGTGCCAGTTAAGGCTAAGTGATATCAGATTACCATTATCATATTACACATTATCACTTAGCCCTTAAAGTTGATACTCTAAGACAATCCCAAATACTGAGATAATTACATAAATAGAAAGCTTTTAACCCCCATAATAACACCAAATGGTGTCCACCCGACAAAACAAGTTTAGAATAATGAAATTATTCGAGTAAACTCTACCAAAATATCTAAGTCTGAAACCCGGAAGTGCACGTAGAGTCGGGCCTCTATCCGTGACGTCACGAACGGGAGTCATGGGCTCAGTGAGAGTGAATGGCAGTGATATCCCTACGTAAATGCTATCCTGTCAGAGCTTAGATTTGTTGTTGTTAAGGAGTATATTTGATGGATTTTCTGTTTTCATTTGAATGAAGAATAACGAAGCAACATTTTCCAGTCGCTGATTTCTTTTTATATCCCCATATTCACCTATTTGGTAGAGATTTAAAACGAGTTTACTGCTTAGGAATTAAAGTTAAATCGTGCACGTATGAATAGGCGGATGCATTATATTGTCATCAGATAAGGTACATGAGCAGTTTTGTAAAACGAATAGGTCTAGAACTATGATAGTAATTATCATAGATGTGTGTGACTGCCTCAAAAAAGGATACAGTACCAGTTAAACATTTTATGTGGTAAAATATCAAACTTGAACGAGATCATGCAAGCGCGCTTCCTCTATAATATATTGGCGAGTGATGCGGCTCTTGCATGAACGTTCGTGAAGCGAGCAGAATCGAGAGATAAGACCAAGCCGCTGCTCTAGCCGCTGCTTGCTTGTGATGGAACGTACGTGCGCTAGTTATATGTTTATCGGCAATTGCAAGAGAATGAAAGCGACGTTGCTAGCTAAGAAAAACAACTAACAAAGACTTGCTCCTGACTACCGGTGTCAGAATTGGTAGATGAAGGATCTTCAGGGCCAAGGAAGGCGAAAGACATGGGAAAAAGGAAGAAGAAACCATCGGGAGATCGCTGAGTAGCGTATGGTAATGAACTGTGCATGGGTAGACAGCTACTGTTCACTCCGTGCCTGGGCCGATTTCAACACCAAAACAAAAATTACATGGTGAAAATATCGACTAATAGCACATCGTTGGCATGTATGTGTCATAATTTTTAAAAGTGGAATTGATATTAATACTATGAAGTACTAGGGGAAGGTAAAGAATTGTACATAGAATTATGATTTATTAGACTTTTCAGCCTTTGAAACAAAAATATGCAGAAAATCGTATCACTCTGCACATGTTTGCTATGGAGCATCCGGGTACGTGAATATACTCTCTCCCGGACGTGAGGTCATAAATAGTAGACCAGCGCCGTGACTGATTTTCTATGCAAAGAGAGGCGGATATTTTCAACATTTCAATTGAGGATTTTGAGTAGACAGAATTTTTTTGTGATATACTAAGTAATTGAAAAACTTAAAAATAACATATACTTGCCGTAGGTAACAAATTAAGGGACATTTATTTGCTTAGAGTATCAACTTTAAGGCTAACTCAAAATGTCAGCCAGCATGCCAGAAGTACAAACCTAGCAAGTCAAAGAATAGTGTCTTGCAAGCTAAATCATATTTTGCAGACTAAATTTTGACACCTAATTAAGTCCGAACACAAGCTGCATGAAATCAAACATTTGATGAATATTAATAAAAACAACCTTTATCTTCAGTACATCTATAAACTAAATGTACGCTGTTTACTCCATATACTCCTTTTCTGTTCTGACAATTATTTAACCGGTCAAAAACATGAGTACAAACTTAAGTAAAGTACGTTTATGGAGTATGGGCGCTGCCATTTTGGATTTCCATTGTCACGTACATCAGGGGTCTAGACAGCTCGACCCTGAAAAATCCGACCCGATACTAGTACCATGGACAACGCGATCAGGTCGGGTTGGCCAGGGTAGGGTGCCTGGGCGACCCACTTTTTCCCCTTAAAAAAAATATGGGTACTGCTTAGAATAAAGATGATAATATTGATATTAGGGTGTCTGATCGCGCACTCAGTTTTGTGTGCTAAAATCCTTCCCATAGAGATTGCACACATCCCTATTCAGTCCATGTGCATTGCAAAATTGGTCAATGTTTTTAGTACCAAAATGAGATTCAAACCAATATAGATCTACTGCTCGTGATCCTGAAGGTGATACTCAATAAGTGAGGTGTCATATGAAAGAGCAGATTTGCTCCATATTCCCCAAAGGAGCTCACCCCCCCCCTCAAATTCTAAAACTATCTTGATCGAAACAGCAATTTAAACATTGTTTCTATGGTAACTCGGAGATTTACCAATTTCACGAAGTGAGCCCCAGAGGGAAAAGTTGGGCCAGCTGTAATTAGTTTAAGTTCAAGTTCAGTTTATTCAATTCCAATAAAATATACAAAACAGAATACAATCATGACAGAATAAGAGTATGAGTCGATCAATAATACAAAATAAGGTAAAATTATAAAACTATAAAGTGATACATCAGATAAAAACATAAGATAGAGCATTATTGGAATTGGGTGGCCATACAAAAAACATGTGGATTTGTCGAGACGACCACCCTTGATGAAGGTAAAATACGTTTTATTGAACATTCAATATGATAAAGAAAATTTAAAAGATAATAAAGTACTATAAAGGAATAAACAATTATGAAAATATGACATAATTTATTTTAAAAATACATAACCGCACAAACCCACCACAGGACAGTACAAGGCAGTAAATCAACAATTCAAAATTTCAAACACTTGTGATTAAGTACGATTTGAGTTTTCTTTTAAAGGTATTCATTGAGTTAAGTGATTTTATTTCTAGTGGCAGATTATTCCAGATAACAGGAGCATGATGTCTAAAAGAGAATAGTGAGTAATTTTTATTAACAGTCCAAAGATTATATTTATTTCTGCTTCTTGTATTATGGTCATGAACAGTTGTATTTGAAGTGAGCATTGATGATAATGATTTATGGAGCATATTCTGCTTATGTTTAAAAAGTAATATTGAACAGTAGTAAGAGTTGAGTTGAAACACAGTGAGAACATTAAATTTAACAAATAATTCTGTAGTATGGGCTTGTCTCCAAGAAAATGAACATTATACGCAAAGCTCTTTTCTTTAATAAATACAATGGTTGTAATTTTGTTGAATATGTGTTTACCCACACTACATTACAATAAGATAAATAAGGCAAGACTAAGGTATTATACAAAGTAATAAGAATACGTTGAGGGAAGAAATTGCTAAGTTTGCGGATGACACAAAAAAATTTGGATACTTTGTTTTAGGAATATATCCATGCACTTATTTTTTATCTAGTGCCAAGGGATCACGAGCAGTTATAGTTTGAAAATACCCTTATTCCACGCTTTGCATATCGTGCTGTGCAGCCTTTAAGCAAAAAATATAACTCGGCGTGTACCACTTTGTGTGTCCATTGTGACCAAAATGGGGGGGGGGGGGGATTTGAAATGTGTAGTTCTGAGTAAATTTTCAAATATAAGCCAACCATAATGGTGACAAACGATCCAAAAGGGAAAATTGAAAAATTGTCCAGACACCCTAATGATATAGACCTATCTATGAATTTTAATATGATGTACACATTACAAAACATGATAAAATAGGGTTAGGGTAGGATTAGGAAAAGGGTAAGGGTTAGGTTAGGGTGGCTGTCGCAAAAAGGAAGTCTTTCCAAAAGTGGATCGAGCTTTCCGCCGAAGCACCCCACCTAGTCTGCAAGCACAAACCCTGGTCAGTCGTAAAATAGAGTCTGCACTATAAGACTACCATAGGCCATGTACTATAGCTTCTCCTGACACTGACACAACCAGTAGGTAGCTGGGCTAGGCTTCTATCAAGGAACAGTGATTTTTTGATAAAGTGTCAATTTAGGATCTGTGCTTGCAGACTACACCGCGTCCCGCGAACTTTTTTTTCCTACGAACTTTTATACCTGGCGCATGCTCACATACGAACTGTTATACTTGACGCATGCAAGGAGGTCACAACCAATTAAACTTTGATTATTTATTGCTTTGCCTCACTATTTATAAAGGTAAAAAAACTAAATAAACTGAGATGTGAACCCTCACGGCAGCTCCAAGGTTCTATTAGTAACACGCTGTTCTTACCGATTGAGCTAACGATGAGTTGATGAAAGATTGCTTTGTATAATTACTATCACCCTATTGACCGCCCTACCGGATTCCACGTGCGCATGCGCTGGTTTCCTTCGTGAGTGCGCATGCGCAGGTTCCCCCTCGCGAGCTCAAAGTTCGTAGGAAAAAAAAATCGCAACCCGGACAACTCGACCACATGGAGTTGTTCAGGGTATTGGGTCGGGTTGTCCAGGGTCGTGCTTTTCGATGGTCGGGTTGTCTAGGATCCGTACATTATGCCAACGTGATGGGTTCCGTACAGTGTTTTATAGTCTAAATCGTCTATGTTATTTTTCCGTTTTAAAAGTTCATATGTAAGTATATAAATTAATCTTCAAACTCACTTCTGTGGCGGGAATAAAACTTCATCAGGAATACTGGTACGGCATCTGATGGGTTTAACTAGTAAACTTATCAAACTGGACAAGAATTCGACTGCCAGACGACAGTGACAACGTTGTTGTTGTTGTGTTTTGGTTTATTGGCGATAAACCTATGGTAACTTTAAAGTAAAAATGAAAAAGAAAACGTTTTTAAAGATAACTATTGTCCCTTTTGCAGCCAATATCACATTCTGTAGAACTTTGCAGGAATTATGTATATGTCATGTATGTCCTATCTGTGAAATGTATACGTTAGCAGTGTCCTAATACTCACATGTAACAAGGAAATCCGTTTAACTTGCTAAACTTTACTGTCAGTCACTATTGAGTGGCTGACTGGCTTTTTTTCTTCTTTGTTAATAACATACATAAAATAAGCTGTAAAGGGTACATGAGCATTAATTTTTGTTTACATCAATCACCCACTTCTTGTAATGGCCAAAATTAAACCGATTGAATATTTGCGCAGCATAAAACGTACGACCATTCGGAACAATGGTCTGAAAATCAGATTATTACTTACTGGCTCTATAGCTAATCAGTCGATTTGACAACTAGTTGTCGTTATTTTCCCACTTAAAGACATTTTCAAGAGAAACAATAACCCATGACCCTAAAGTTAATAATACCACTGATAGTTTGCGATAAGGGAATTATAGAATAAAAATGACCACAGTCTTTTCTCAAAATAAAACAAGATAAACATCAGTGTTTAAGAATACACATCAAATCTGTCAAAAATGAAAGAAATTGTCTGAAAACAGACAAATAAATGAATGATACCCGCCAATAAAAACCTAAAACAACAACTTCACATCGCATGAGGAATTGTGGTCACCCATGTTTACTTATCGACCATTATCATGACTATATGAGTTGAGTTTGAGTTTGAAGTTTATTATCCAAACAAAATATAACAAATATAATAATCAAAAGTGAATGTTTAACTTTGAAAGGAAAAATTGGACCAGAAAATAGCATTTAATGCTATTTATCGTTTCTGATATACGGGTAATTCATTGTAAATCATGCTTTGCGCATTTCTATTATCAAGTATGATTTATAGTTTTATAAGTTTAATACGTCTGCTGCTTGATTAAGAAGTAAGAATAGCATTCGGAATATTTTTTTTCAAAATTTAGTGCCAAAAAGGACTAATACCAGTTAAGCCCAATTTCATTTCGATGTTTTGTAATATCTCAAATCAAACACAGCGAGGGAAAAGTTATATCTTTTACGGAAGGACCGAGATGAAAAACTAGAGAACTTGGTTTGAGTCATCTCATGTAAATAAAAAAATACCTGGTTGCACTCTCATATTAAATACTAAACTCCATCTTTGCGAAGGCGAGTTGTCTCAGTCATTAAAGAGTATGCATCTCGAACCAAAGATGAAGGGTTCGAATCCAACCCAGGCGTATGACTGGAGCCTGCCCGAAGCATGCCTTTTGTGTTAACGTGCCTCTCACCTGTTTCATAGACACTGAAGCTACGTTAAGTGGGAACACTCCGTCCTAGCTCGGATAAGACTGAAGGTCTCATGCATGTAGAGGAGAGTCACCAACTGTGCACGTTAAGTACCTGCACACCCCCAATTAGGAGGATAGACGTGAGGGTAACAGAGATTCAGTTTGCTTTTTGATTCCAAGGCACAGATGATGCGAAAGACATACTTTATAATGATAAATATAAGGAAACAAATATCCGAAGTTTTTTTAATTTTCGAATAAAAATTGAGTTTTTGATGTTGCTATTGATCATAAATTCCAAGCTTTTTGTTTATAAAGCCAAGTTGTTAAATTGGAACCGATATATAATAGCCTAGGCCTAATTTACAAAATAAAATAAATTGGATATGCATCGAGTAACATGCAATATTTTGGGCAAAGAATATGGCCATTAATGGCCATAATTTTGCAATTTTTTTAAATGGGAACGCCTAAGGTCGGTTTCTGTCTCTATAGAGAGGAGCCGACCCTACCCAAATCAGAGGCTAACGAACAACAGAAACAGACATTTCGGCCTAGGCCCTCTTGCATAACAAGTTACGTTTAACGCAACTCAAAATATTAAACGCAACTTGATTTTCATGTTGGTCATAATACGGACAACCAGCCGGCCCGTGTATTGATATTATTAGTTAATTAACTGTCGTTATTCTTTTTTTGTATAAATGGAACTGAATTGGTGTGATCGTATTTAACTTAATATTACATATTTTGGGGTCTTAAATTACCTTCATAGCAATCTTAGGTTCTAAAAGGGCACTAGAAATGTCATAAATAAGAATAAGAGCAATAAACCATGCACTTTTGAGGCATTTGCGGTCTTTAACAAGAACTTAACCATCCCTTTAACATTTGAATGATTTCACAATTTGAATGATTTCACAATTTGAATGCTTTCATTATTGATTGCACAGATAGTGAATTTTAATAAACGGATTTCAATTGGAGTAGCTGATTCGACGCTGCGAGTGCAACTTGCGTGAATTCGAATGCTTGGAATATGAACTTAAATGAAAATAGTGTGAAATTGGCCGCAAGAGCATATATTTGTGTTTGAATACTTCTTGAAAATGTGTACTAATAGGTAATCATGATTTATCAGCAATTTGAATTAAATTAAATTGATTTTTTTTTTCTGCAACAGAAAAGTCTAATTTCATTTTATCGATACAACATATAACACAATTTTGAACGTGTACATAATATCATAATAACATAAATGTGCCATTAAAACAATATGTAACCAATAACATCCTACCAATAATCATTCACAAAAAAATATTATCATCCTCCTGAGCGGAAGGAAATAACCTTATGAGCTAATGATTTGTGAGTGAGGGAGAAACCGAAAGGGGGGGGGGGGCGTCCCATAATAGGACCTGCCAGGGCTATTGATTAGGAAAGCGTGACCAACGCGGTTCGAGTTGGGCAAAATAGCGAATACTGCTTTGTTTGGCAAGCACAGAACACGAGAACAAATGCCATGCTGTGACCGAGAGAAACCAAGGTGGCCACACTTTGTGTATAAATGGCTCTTGGGCCAACAAAAATGCCCTTCCAAAAAAGTCCCTTCCAAGCAAACAAATGACTCTCCGGCAATATAATAAGTGCCCGTCCTAAGGAAAAAATATCTAACGTCTTTATTATGATTCTCCCTTATATTACATTCTTGACAAAAAGCAACTCTCATGAATAGATATTAGAGACATGTTTGCGCCTTGTTCGATCATCACAGCCCCCTACATTAACCTAGCCACATATATGGTGAATCCTTGGTCTAGGAGACGAACATCATGTGAATGCGGCCATGAACAGACAATGGAACACCTGCTAGTCTGCCTACTCCTGGCAGAGCCATGTACCCAAGATGACCTGGAAGCCGTGAATTGCCGTGTTAAAGCCTGTGTGGACCACTTGACGGGACTTGTGTAGTGACTCGATAAGAAGAAGATCATCATCATCATCATCATCATCATTCAACTCCGTTAACATTATAACAATAGGCAATCAAATATAATACATCACTATCACATAGTCAACATCAACATCACCACTACCACTTTCACTGCTTTGATTTGTATAAATGTAACATAAGACCACAAACAATGCAAGTTGATTGCTGAAACAAATTATATACTTCTGTATTTTGTAAATGGGCTCTCCTCATTGCTTACTGTTTCAAGAATTAAAAAAAAAAAAAAAAAAAAAACAACCAAACAACAAATAAAACAGAAAACAGCAAGAAAAAAACACCGCATATCATCATCATCATGCGCCACCATTATCAGAAATACTCCTGAAAGAGATCGCTGTTAAAGTGCCAAATATGACAAGATATAGCTGGAGAGTTTAGTTCTCAATGTTGTGTGTAGTCTAATATACCCATGGCAGCGATGTGATCTCCAGCAAGTTATAGTCTGTTATAGTCAAATGCTTTTCTATTATTATAATTTAAAACCTCACAGAAGACATGAAGACTCATGTTTTACATACTGACCTTCCGCCAATTGCTTCTGGGCAATATCTTTAATAGTGTCAACATAATTGATTTACTTTTGATATAAATTAACGTTGGTCGTCTTCCTAATATAACTATATGCATACGTATTAGATTCCTTATAGTTTTTACATATTGTATTACAAAAATGATTTTTTTCATGTAACATGTGAATTCAATTTTCGTTTAAAAGATAATACACTCTTTTGAGCAGAACTCATGTTAATCTTAAATCACTTAAAGAAATGTATATATACACCGATGTATTGCATTTTCGTGGAGCTTAGGTTAACGATAATCCATTTTTCTTTAAATAACTTTGTAACCTTTATGAGTTCGGGATTACCCGGTGATGAACAAGAGTGCTTTACTTTTTTTTTCTTCAATTATTATCTATTTTGAGGTTTATCAATATAATATACAGAACTTGTAATTTTTACATTTCGCTAACAATAATATCTTTGGGATAATCACAACAATCATACTTTCTCAACACTATAAACATGTACTTTCTCCAATAATTTGATTTACAGAATGAAATGATTATACAGGGAGGATACTCAACCCATATATATATATATGTACATGAATCCAAACATAGAATAGAACACATAATTTTCCATTTCACCTTGTGTATTAGGCCTACGTTGAAAGACGGTGGAGTAACATGTTTACAAGTAATGTGATGGTCTCCACCTGTACATGTAACATAACTTCGTGATTCTATAGCTCCATCTTTTCACTTGAGTGTGAAATGCCAACAAGACAGCCATTTATTATCAGCTGAAATAGTTATTAGCCGTTTTATTAAAGGTAATACAAAGTTTTGGGAAATTTGAAAATTGGGTGGAAAGTGATTCTTTACAATTTTAATATATTTGGATGCCCCTGTAGATGTAGTATAAGCACATGAAAAAATAGCCCCTAAAACACTTCTCCTTTCGAGAAAAATTGAATATAAAAATTTACCGGTGCTCCCGGTAAATTTTGATGAATTTCAAATAGCGCCTACGGCCGTACAATGGTAGCCGTGACTATGAAAATCTCAGAATATGTAGTTGTGATATATAATTTTCTAACGGGAATAGGTAATTGGTCGATTTTAGTCAAGAAACATTTTTTTATAGCTTAAATAATATCTCGTCCTTGAGAGGGAGCTATATAATATAAAGACTTTATTATTTACAATTTCAAAAATTTTGACTCGATTTCAACCGCAACAACGATCCCTGAATATTGTAGGACCGCATATGCTTCCAATATGTTCATTGGAACCAAATTCATGACCCCATCCCAAAACTTTGTATTACCTTTAAGCATTATTTTATATCAATATACATATTCAAGTTTCAGGTTAACTTCTTAAAACTCTTAACAACAATAAAGGCTTTGCTTGAAAATAAACATTATAAACACATACACAATTATTTATACATTTACTTATACGTGTACATTGGCTCATAAGTCAGAAAAGGAAAGTAAAAACTAAGTTCAGACCGGAGGAGCCGACCGAGACCTGCTGATCGAGGGCTAGCTTCTTGCAGACTTGCTAAGTTTAAAATATTATTCTAAACCATTAAAAGCAGAAAAAGAAGGGACGAAATATAAAACACAGTACCTACCTAAAAATTAAAAATAAATGGGTAATTAGATATATTTACAAATATGATCATTTACAGTATGTGGGTAGATTAATTAATTTCATTAATTCAGTTAAAAATACCATAATTTCCTCTCAAATAAAGACAGATCTTATCGTTACCCTATATTTTTAAACAACAAATGCGTTTCCACGTGCTACTATATTGAGTTCTCTTGATCAACTTATAACATATTCTCTGATCATATAATCTCAAATGTACGAAAGACCATTAGTGCCACGAAGAAAAAAAAACACACTTTCTACTAATCTGTTTAAACAGATTACGATATTTCTTCTAATCTGTTTAAACAGATTATAATCTGTTTAAACAGATTACGGTATTTCTACTAATCTGTTTAAACAGATTACGGTATTTCTACTAATCTGTTTAAACAGATTACGATATTTCTTCTAATCTGTTTAAACAGATTATAATCTGTTTAAACAGATTACGGTATTTCTACTAATCTGTTTAAACAGATTACGGTATTTCTACTAATCTGTTTAAACAGATTACAGTACTTCAACTAATCTGTTTAAACAGATTATAATCTGTTTAAACAGATTACGGTATTTCTACTAATCTGTTATAACAGATTACGATATTTCTTCTAATCTGTTTAAACAGATTATAATCTGTTTAAACAGATTACGGTATTTCCACTAATCTGTTATAACAGATTACGATATTTCTTCTAATCTGTTTAAACAGATTATAATCTGTTTAAACAGATTACGGTATTTCCACTAATCTGTTATAACAGATTACGATATTTCTTCTAATCTGTTTAAACAGATTACATTACTTCAACTAATCTGTTTAAACAGATTACGGATCCTACTTTTGTCACTTCCCCTGGCCTGCGCGCGAATTTTTTTTCCGTACTCGAGAGAGCAAAAATCCCATGTGCGCATGCGCGTGGACTTATGATTTCTCTGCTACTTCCCATACAAAATGTACATGTACACACTACGAGTACGCGAAGGCATAGTAGTCTTCAAACGCAGACTCTGATTTGACAGTTTGACAAATCAATATGCGTATGTGTCGCGATGTGCTTATTCAAGTCTGTGTAGTTGTATGATTCAGACCCAGTAGTGCATATGGAAATACATTGCAACTTGTATAGAAGTCTGCAAGCACAGACGCTAATCTGACAGTTTGACAACATACTAGTAGTGTGCTGAGAAGTACTTTATTCAAGTCGCCAACTTGTATAGAATGGCCAATAAATGACCTTATGGTGTGTGGTTTTATCATATATAGGCCTACTATCGTTTGTTCAGAGCCAGAAGGGCATTCGTTGTGTTAAGAGTTAACATCCTTCTGGCTCTCAGCAGACCATGATTATAAATAAAAGTAATACAGAGAGTGCGAGCATACTGGAGGGAGAGCTAGAGAGAGAGAAAGAGAGAGAGATAGAGAGAGAGAGAGAGAGAGAGAGAGTGTGAGAGAGCAGTGGCACAACACAGAAAACTACGAAAACTTGAATAAAAGCACTACTCAATACACAATAGGCCTATATTATTCTGTCAAACTGTCAGATTAGCGTCTGTGCTTGCAGACTACTATGCCACTCTGCAGGTTGAGATGCCTTTTCAATACACGCACCAATAGGGTCTGAATCATAAAACTACACATATTTGAATATAAAGCACTACTCAAGACACTATGTTGTCAAACTGTCCGATTAGCGTCTGTGCTTGCAGACTACTATACCATGCTATTCAATTTGGGATGCATTTCTGTAAGCACTAAAATGTCTGAATCATACAACTACTCAGACTTGAATACTAGTACTATTGCTACGCACGATATATGCGTAATTGTTTTGTCAAACTGGCAAATCAGAGTCTGTGTTTGAAGACTACTATGCCATCGTTTACTCGTAGAACGCGAATCGTGCACACATGCGAATACATGTACATTTCGTATGGGAAGTAGCAGAGAAATCACAAGTCCACGCGCATGCGCACATGGGATTTTTGCTCTCTCGAGTACGGAAAAAAAATTCGCGCGCAGGCCAGGGGAAGTGACAAAAGTAGGATCCGTAATCTGTTTAAACAGATTAGTTGAAGTAATGTAATCTGTTTAAACAGATTAGAAGAAATATCGTAATCTGTTATAACAGATTAGTGGAAATACCGTAATCTGTTTAAACAGATTATAATCTGTTTAAACAGATTAGAAGAAATATCGTAATCTGTTATAACAGATTAGTGGAAATACCGTAATCTGTTTAAACAGATTATAATCTGTTTAAACAGATTAGAAGAAATATCGTAATCTGTTATAACAGATTAGTAGAAATACCGTAATCTGTTTAAACAGATTATAATCTGTTTAAACAGATTAGTTGAAGTACTGTAATCTGTTTAAACAGATTAGTAGAAATACCGTAATCTGTTTAAACAGATTAGTAGAAATACCGTAATCTGTTTAAACAGATTATAATCTGTTTAAACAGATTACGATATTTCTTCTAATCTGTTTAAACAGATTATAATCTGTTTAAACAGATTAGAAGAAATATCGTAATCTGTTTAAACAGATTAGTAGAAATACCGTAATCTGTTTAAACAGATTAGTAGAAATACCGTAATCTGTTTAAACAGATTATAATCTGTTTAAACAGATTAGAAGAAATATCGTAATCTGTTTAAACAGATTAGTAGAAATACCGTAATCTGTTTAAACAGATTAGTAGAAATACCGTAATCTGTTTAAACAGATTATAATCTGTTTAAACAGATTAGAAGAAATATCGTAATCTGTTTAAACAGATTAGTAGAAAGTGTGTTTTTTTTTCTTCGTGGCACTAATGGTCTTTCGTATGTTTGTTTGTTTTGTTTTGTTTTATTTCCTTTTTTTCATATCAATACAAAAAAACATACAAATAAATATAATGAAATAACATGTAAGTTTGACAAAATTTGTTCCTAGTTAAAATAAAAGTTTCATACAAAAGGAAAAGGCAGGAGACCACATGTCGTAAGCGTAAATGAATGCTTGAAGATGACCGTGGCCTCTGCCGAGTGTAAGCATATTCCCAGGTGCTAGGCCTGTGACCACACAAAGGAAATGACTGGGAATACAAACTTAAACTGAGGTAAGTCCCTGTAAAATTGCCCCGTGTGCGGCAGTAGTCAACGAAATTGAATAGAACGCTGTTCGTCGAACCGAAAAATTAATGAATATGTACTGCGATTATAGCCCTTTGGTCATGATTATATCAAACACTACAATCTAACAGAAACTTACATGAGTCCGTTAAACTCGTATTCACGTTGTCTACATAAAAGATTCTTCTTGGTTGTCAATATGTTGGATCTGGAATAAAAGGTAGACAAGAATAGTAAAATGGACACTCATCAATAGTCATGTTTTTGTCTGTCATTTTACTGAAAAAAGTATGTTGAACTGAATGAAACAAACGCTAGTAATTGTAAAGATAAAAAAGTTAATCACTTGAGAGAAGAATCTCGGGTGATTAGTGAAGTACAGTTAACAATAGCAGACTTCAAGGCAGCGGTTAATGAAATGTTAACATGTAAATCACCAAATAATGATGGCCTTACAAAGGCATTCTATGTCAGAATCTGGGACATTGTATCTTCTTCTCTACTATCGGCCCTAAATTATTCGTTTGTAAAAATCACAACTGTCTGCTAGTCAAAAACAAGGTGTTATCACATTTATTTTGAAACCCGACAAGGATAATTGTTTAAAGATAATTGCCGACCTATCTCATTGATGAATGTCGATGTGAAATTCTGCTTAAAAGTACTTCCGAGCCGCTGTTAGAATGTACAAGATGTTTTTTATTATTTAATTACTAATGAAAACAAGGATAGTTTTATTGTATCAGATGAATTGATTTTAAGAAAAGCCTTCGATTCAATAGAACATGAATATATTTGTAAAGCACTGGCGTTTGTAAGCTTAGGTGTAACATTTATTAAATTGGTTCAAACCATGGACCCACTTCTTGAAGTAGGTCCATGTTCAAACACTCTATTGTAACACTGAAGGATGTGTACTCAATAATGGCACTTCAACCAGGTATTTCCCCATTTCCGGGATTGGTTTTATTGCTGCGTTCAAAAAGATACAAATTCAAATTCAAAGTACACAAATTCGAATAATAACAAATACAATGAATAAAATGTTTACAAAAGTAATTAAAAAGAAAAAAATGATGTACAATTATATTATACGATAAACATGTACGATGCATACAAATAAGATAAGAAATATATAGTAAATATTTTCCAATAAATTTGAGAGGTTATTTAGAACGTAGCATACCACCATCGCAATTCAAATGTTAGCTTCTAGTTTAAGAAATATGAAAAAAATTAGAGGTTTTAATTTTGGCTCAATTAAATCAAAACTATCATTGCATTCAAATGATTTTTGTGCATTTTAAAAAGATTATAATTCCGTTGAAGTATTATTAGATGTGCTAAAGCAATTTGGTAAATATCTTAATCTCACATTTAAAACAGAAAAAGCAAAAATATTGAAGACTAGAAAGCATCGAGGTCCTCGGATTATTGAAGCTATCCGCCTAGTCGATACTATCAGAATCTTAGGAACAGAAGTTGGGTACAATTCTAAAGATTATCAGGTACAAAAAAATGAAGGATATACTTCTATCACTTAGGCGAGAACTACATGTATAGATGTAAAGCAATTTTACATTATTTGGTAAAATACATATCATTAATTATTTTGGTATATCTAAGTTATTTACGTATTCTCATTAATTCTAAGGATTGAAACTTATTTTACGCTTTTCTATGGAAAGGGAAGGACATAGTTAGACAAGATGTTAGTATACAAATATTTGAGAAAGGAGGTCTCAAAATAGTAGATATAAAATCCGTAATGTCGGTGGACTAGCAGTTAACTGGGATTTTAAGAATGAAGAGTAGAAGCAATCAAAGTTCGTTCAATGCTTTCAACTATTATACACAGACATTATGGTGGTGCTTTTCTTCTTAACTGCAACTTTGATACTGATCTGTTAAGCGTACATCCACCTCCATTCTATGCCTCTATTGTTGGAAATTGGTCATGGCTATGCTCTTCTGTAGAGGATGAATGTTATGCTTATAAGATAATATGGAAAAAATTTGATATACAGGTTGACAATAAATTGTTTTTTGTGTAAACAATTGTTCGTAAAAGGAATTGTAACGAGACATTATATTAAGTTGCCAAATGGTGCAAGGAAAAGATACAACTTGATAATAATAATAATAATAATAATATGATAGCCTAATAGTCCACTCCAAATTGTATTAAACCGAAACGGAAATTCTTTTTGCCCAATTGATCGTGAGCCCGGCAGCCACTGAGCTGCGCCAGATCGACGTTGCTTTATCCCTTATTTTTGAACGCCAAACAAGGTAGCAACAACTCCCATCTTGTAACGTCTTTTGGTATGACGCGGCCGGGGTTCGAACCCACTACCTCCCGATTGCGAGGCGGATGCTCTACTGACTGAGCCAACAATCCGGTGAAAAATCAATTTAACATCAATGGGAATTAGTATTTATTAAGACAAGGAGTAGCTTCATGCATATATAATGGCAGTGAATCAAAAACGTAGTCAGGTTCACAAAAATGAAATAGAGGAAATTACTGAAGACATAGTGATGCCAAATAAACCTAGACATTTTTATGTAAACTTTGTTGAAATGACGAGAGAGCAATCTCTAAGCTATTTTCGTTTAGAAAATATGTATGATTTTAGTGGAACTGAATTCTGAAAAGTACGGAAAATTATAATCAATACAACTATCGATACAATAACACGAGAGTTCAAGTTTAAAGTCTTGCATAATATTCTGTTTTTTAATTACAAGCTTTGCAAAAATGCCATGAAAAGCCTTCTCCAGAACGTATGTTGGCTTTAAAAAAAATCAGAAACTTAAAAAAAAAGAGCAAAAGGCAATGAAGCTATATTCAGACGTTTTGGAATGAAAACAAACGTTTAGTGCTGTCCAATTTTTACGTATATTTTCTGAATAAAAAACAGTAATCGTATGAAATGTTTGAAAGCACTCACAAAGTATAATAATGTTCATGTTTTTCTAATAGCAAAACGTTGTATTGACCTGTGCATGAACAAGAAACACAAGGCAGGTATTGATTGATTTAAAGCCCCACCGTACTACTTGTAACTACTTGCTCCCTCTATATAGAAAACAATGCCTAATCGGTGACCATTGGTCCCCCGTGATCCTCTTTTTCTAAATGTTAATTGAGAGCTGAGTTGATGAGATAGCCACCTGTCAGTTGCAACCCTGGGTGGTCTAATCCCCTAGCCAAACTAGTACAGACGGCCTTTAAACGGATGCTATTTACTTTGTATGAAAAAGAAAAAATGCAAATCGAAAAGGCAAGTTATTATCACCATAGACAATGGAATTGTGTACTACCAATTTAAGTTTTTATTCTCTTTATTATACATGTACTTCATAGACGCGTTTCACGCTTTTGGTAAGTTTTTTTTAAATTCATCAATTATGCAAAAGATTTATTGTATCCTCATATGGAATATTTTTGGTGAACTTAAAAATACCTTTAACATATCTTTGAAATATTTGTAATACAGTCAAACCTACTTTAGCGACCACCTGTCTACAGAGACCACTTGTCTACACCAAGCACATTTTTTTGTTTCCCTTAAAGGGATCGTTTAACAATGTTAAATCTGAGATGCACGGCCCTACATGTTATCAGTGTCTGTGATATGGTGTAATATTGAAGCCCAAAAAAAATTGCGCTTCAAAATGATCAACAAGTGCCTCAAAAAAGTAAAAATCTTTGAGTGACCGGTTTTACCATACTCGTTTACCCCAATAGACTGTAGTGTTATGAAAACCGTCAGGCGAACGGTTTTCAAAATTTGTAATTCCAATCACTAATATCTTGATAATCAGACAGGCGATCGGCTTGTAAAAGTCATGGGGTTCCTGACTGACCTAAAGGTTTATAATTATCATTGCATCTTGAGCTAAATCCAGAATTTTGTTTCAGAATCTGAGACAAAGTTACCGGATCCCTTTAAAAAAGGTTTCTCATTAAAACATGTACTAAAGGAACCTGTCTATAAAGACCACTTTTGTGTTTCCCTTGGGCGGTCACTGTAGACAGGTTTGACTGTATATATACACACATATAGTTATGATACAACGGCAGACGTTCCTCATAATGTTACACTACAAAGTTAATCATTGGTCAACATTTATTCATGGACTATATTAAATGTGAAGATCAATCTTACCAAATCTCTTTGAAAGCCTTCTAATTGAAGCCAAGTGTCCCAAAAGGGTTCGAACAAAGCTGAAAACGTCGATTTCAAGAAGCATAAGAAACAAATCGTGTCGTTGTTGATAGAAGTCTCACTGTGAAATAATGAACAAGTTAGTTCCTGGTTTGAGTAATACCAATCTTACATGGGAGGAATGAACCAATTGTATGAAGCCAGCTGTCTGTCTCTCAGTGGGTTGAATAATAATTCAACTTCTAATGTCGTCACAATTTCAATGGAATCAGTCAGGTAAAGTATTTAGGATCTGTAACTGGAGGGGGGGGGGGGGGGCACGAATATTTACAATGAAAAGGCCGTCAGTTTCCATGTGCAGAAGGCCATAATTCGCTGACACTAGACTTGGTAGAAATACCATTAATGTGTGTACAAGTCTGCAAACATCAAACTCGTAGGTCTATCAAGAAATATCCCCTATTCTCTGGGAGAGTATACGGGTGCAACGACAATGCACCAACAATGAAGCCTCGGAATAAACATCAGCTCGTCTCCATGCGCTAGCACATATTTATGTACACTCATGAACCTACTTCGTAGTAGGTCCATGGGACAATACACGCTTTACAATTAGTAATACACATCTCTCTTACCTTCAAACAGATAGGTGTTTTTCCTCTTGTCGTCTTACCGAGGTGTTTTATTTCACATATTTCACATTTCATTTATATTTACATCAATTTATATTTGAACATAAGTAATTAAATGAATATTTTGAATGAATAATTTCTTTGTGTTTCATCAATAAAAGACTTTGCTTATTGGATATATAATATCGTAGTTTTAATTTGAAATTAATAAGCAGACTTTTACTTTTGTACTCTCTACCATCATACCAAAGTTGGATATACATATATATATATATATATATATTATGTATTTTAATAGCCTAAAATTAACATGAAATTTATCACAAAGTTTACTTTTCATTCACAAAAATAACCTATACCTAATGCTTTTTCATTCATATTTATTTGCACATGAAAGTAATTATAAAATAAGTTTTCAATAATTTTCCCCTAAACTCGAAACTTATTACATTTTAACAAGACATGTATTGTATGTATTGTATTTATTAAACTTCATTGATGTACATCAATATTCTGTTTATAGACATAATTATAAACACTTAACAGTGTAATGTAACAATCAATATATAAAACATAATATAAACATAATACAACACCTTTCTAAATAAACTATAAGTTATGCAATACAAAATAGGTAAATGAGAACTAAAACAAAAGCATAAGATTGTACAGTTCTATTTTGTTATAACATGTAGTATCTAAAAATTACCCCTCATTGCAATTATGTTTTTGGTGAACAAAGAAAAACTATCTATTACAACTTCATTATCTAATCTCATTATAAATATGAATATTTCTTGACTATCCAAATTACAAAAATTTTCTTCCAGATTACTAATTGTTTCTATAAAATCTACTCGTAAATCTTTATACTTGTCCCATTTCATAATTATATGGAATTCATCTCCTACAAGATTCATATTACAGTCTTCACAGAATCGTAGATGCGGGGGAGTTTTTTCTGGTCTTCTATACCTTCCCGTTTCTATGGGTAAGTTGTGCGCGCTTAGACGTAGTTTGGTGATATTTTTTCTTAAATTTATATTTGGTATATGAGATAAATACTTTTCTTACTTGATTGCGTTTTTAAATTGTCTGAAGGTTCTGAGTTTATTTCCTTTACGGGTATTTCTATCATCAAATAAGTCCAGTTTTAATTTTTCATCAAATCTCCTTTCCAAACAAAGTCTACATAACTCGACAAAATCTTTATGAGCAATTTGTATATTTTCAGGGTCTAATACGGTCTCATTTCCATTGATACAAATATTTAGTGAACTAAAGATATCCCGAATTGACATTAGCCAACAGCTTTGTTCGTTATTTACTAATTTTTTGTTTTCTTCAAAAGATTTATAGACAAGGCCATTTTCATCCAAACTCCGTATTCGTATCCAATATTTGAGCATGTTTATTGCAATTTGAATAAGTTGAGGATGCCTTCCAATTTCAGCTGAAACTGCTTAATTGCTGCATTTGCGGTTTACCCCTAAAATATTTTTACAACACTGAATGTGTACTTTCTCAAAATCGTTTTTATAATACAGTCCTGTTTTCCCAGTTTCTATTTGAAGAATTTTCTTCATGTCTATTGCACTAGCACCCCAAATTTCGGATCCATAAAGCAAAATTGGTTGTACAGTTGCATCAAACAGGTGTAATAAGGTTTTAATACTGGGCGTATAATTGCCGAAAGATTTATAAAGTTTAAATAATGCTCTCCTGGCCTTATCCGCTAAGTCCCTTGTCGCCATTTTGAATGATCCATTATTACTAAAAACAATGCCTAAATATTTCATTTCCTTTACCGAAGTAAGTTTTTCCCCGTTTATTTCAAAATCACTCTTATCATTCAACCTGCCTGACTTATTACAAATCATTATTTTAGTTTTGGTGACATTAACATTCAACATCCAAAAGTTACAATATTGAGTGAATTTATCTAAACAGTATTGCATTCCTTGAGGGGATTTAGAAATAATTGCTAGATCGTCTGCGTACATTATGCAGTTCAAGTCCTTGTCATGTAGCGTTACTGGTTCACTAACTGAGGTATCAAAAATATCTACAACATCACTTAAAAACATATTGAATAATGTCGGGCTAATGACACACCCTTGTTTTACTCCGGTATTCGTATTGAAACACGAGGTGACGCCCTCGTCTAGTTTTATGGATACTTTACATTTTGAATACATGTCATGTATCACTCTCAGAAAATTACCACCAATACCTTGTTTTAACATTTTATACCAAAGACCATCCCTCCAAACATTGTCAAAGGCTTTCCTTAAATCTATAAAACATATATATATAAACCTTTCTTATCATTCTTTGCCCGGCCTCTTTATATTTATCTATTATTGTTTTTAGAACAAACATGTGGTCAGACGTTCTGTAGCCCGCTCTGAACGCAATTTGATTGGGTTTATAAAGTTCATTGTCTTCAAGGAACTGTACTAAACGTCGGTTTAAAACCGAACAAAATAATTTGCCAAGACAGCTGGATAGGCATATTCCTCGATAATTGGAGGGGTCACATACAGACCCACTTTTATAAAGCGGTTTTAGAAGGCTCACTGACCAGTTTTCAGGGAAACAACCACTAATTAAGATTAAGTTAAATATCTTTGCTAAAATCGGTGTCAAAACAAATCGGCTTGCTTTAGCATTTCGTTTAAAATTGAATCATTTCCTGGGGCCTTATTTCTTTTCAATTTTTCAATACATCCTAGAACTTCGTTTGGAGTTATCCTAAAATCTAAAGATGAGAAGTTTTTTTGCAGTATTGCGTCGTCCGTAAAGTTTTTAATTTCTTTTTGTTCTTTTGACAGTTTTGGATTCTTGTTCATAAGGTTCTTAAATTAGTCAAACCACATGTTTGGTTGTATACTGTTTCCAGGTCTTTTCTTTTCAGTGTGTAAATTTTCTAGATCCTTTATCAGATTCCAATATTCCTTAGGGTTTTCACTATACAGAGTATCCAATTTGTCTATGATCTGATTTCTCTCTTTGCGTACTATATCTCTCAACTTCTGTTTTAACATTTTTTTTCTTAGCGTAATACAGTTGTCTGAGGCCTCGATCAAAAGGGTTTATACACACTTGTTTGCACAGCGTCTTTACACGACGCCCTAGGGCGTAACATTAGGCACTTAGTATTCTTCTTCTTTTCTTCCGTTTCTTTCTTACTCTGTGTATTTTTTGCCTTATTCTAGCTTTATCGGCAATTGTTAAAATACAGTTTGTAATGTCATTCACTGCGCATTCGATACCTTGACTATTTGGATCATAAACCATTTCGTTTATTTCCTTTATTTTATCTGATACGAGGGGTGTTCCCAGAGCTTTTATAAAAGCCTCGTCGCTTATATGGGACTCCCATATGTAGGCTTTCGGGTGTGGTTTTAACACCTGTTTTTCAACTCTACATGATTTAGTATTTGTATAGATACTCGATTTAAGAGTTGTAACAATGGGGCAATGATCTGAGAAAATATTCAGGTCTTTCACATAATAGAAAAGAATATCGTCCATAGCTTCATTTTCAGCTAAAACGTAATCTATTACGCTCGGTATTTTGGCGTTTGACTCGTAGCATGTGAACTTTCCAGTCAGGTCACCCAATTTACGTCCATTGAAAATTCTTAGATCACAAGCTTTACAAAATTGGATTACATCTTTTCCTCTTTTGTTTACGGGCCTGGTGTCTTGGTTCCTCCTTGCCATAGACTCAGGACAACTCAATAAATTTGGTAAAGGTAGTGTTTTACTGTCGTCCATTGAGTCGAACTCATTTGCATCAGGTATGGTATTGGTATGTGCATTTAGATCACCAATAACCATGCACTTTCCTTGATTTTTAAATTTTGCGATGTCTTTCATTATTGCATCGATTATATCTATGTTTGAAGAAAAGGTAGAATTTTCTGGGCTTATGTAGGCGAAACAAATATATAAATCATCTGATGTACCAGATTTATTTTTATGTAGTTTTATCCAGCAATACGCGCTAGAGGTATTATTGATAATAGTCACGCGATGTTTAATAGCCTGTTTAACATATACGGCCAAGCCACCAGAGTCCGATTTCGCATTTGTATGCCTCTTTCTGCAAATGATCTTTTCGGTATATCCTTGTAACGACATATTTTCCTTCGGTCAAATTTTCGTTTCGGTCAAATTTTCGTTTCTGCCAAACAGATGATGTCAAATTGATTAAAAACGTTCACGAAATCTTGTTCGTCGAGTTTTGAGGAAGATTTTGTCCCATCCCATCTTTTGTAAATCCCATTTACATTCCAATAACATATTTCTATGTTTTTTTGTTCAGACATATTTTGTTTTTGTATTTCTTCGCATTTCTTTTCAGGTTATGACAGGAGAGACCACCTCCGATAGTAATATTTGTTTTAATTGGACCGTGTGGCAAATATGTCTTCTCAAAGATCCTTTCACGTTTTGCAATACAATTAATATAATGAATTATCTTATTGGTATGGAACAAAATCTTAACAGTTCTCTTTAAAATACATGTTCTTACAAATACACTTTCCAGTTTTGCAATACAATTCTTACAATACATTATTTGAATCGTTTCGAACAAAATCTTACCATATCTCTTGAATATTGAGGACAATATGAACCATTCACCGTTTGTTTCGTGCATAACTCCTTTCGACTGCACATCGAAGGTTTCCTGCTAGTACCCTTGTTCCATCCTTATTGAGATGGTAACGGTCATCCTTAAATATATTACTGTTAATTGTTCCTCGATAAGGTAGGTTTCTATGATGGACAGTTTTCACCCTTCTGTCATATAATGCTTCTGCCATCAACATATTGTTCACAATGTCTACACGTTGCTGGAACATAGGATTATCATCTCGGGGTGTGCCCAATGACACCACGATTTTACATTCTTTGAATGTCACTTTAATCAGGCAAATAAGCTCGCGCATTCTATTTGCACAATCCAAGTGCGCTGGAACTTTTAACGTCATTTGTTATTTCGTGGATGATCACAGTTTCCGCAATTGTCATGATTTGTTTTGCTTCGTTTGATTGTATCCACTCCTCAACGTCCTCAATTCTATATTTGGTGACTTTATGTAATTTCACATTTTAAGAAAAATGTATCTGGATCAATACCCCTTGTCTGAGAGTTTCCTATGATAACTACGTTCTTAATTTTCTTGTAATTACTATCACTGTTATACTCTTTTCTCTCTTTGTCCACCGTTTGCTCTCTGTCTCCTTCATTTCTGACGTGTCTTTCGCGTCTTCTTGTTTTCGTGTGCTCCTTCCTCTTCTCGCTTCTTTCGCTGCTCCTTAATGGCGATTGCTCACTCCTCCGCTCAGTGTTCCTCGCCCGGTCAGATGGATGGTCAACGGGGCTTGTGGCGGCGGCATCGCTATATCTCCTTTGCTCTCTCCACTCTCCCGCTCCTTTACTAGCTTGCCATAGACGTTTGATGTTTATCTTTTCTTCCTTTACTTTATCAGTTTCTTGTTTTGCAATATTCAATTCCTCAGTTGTCTTCTCAAGTTCAATTTGAAGTTTGTTCGCCATCCTTTCTGCATTTTATTGATATTTCTGATGCATAGCCACTTCTCTCTCCTTGTTTTTTTACTATCATTCTTTGTTCTTCGAGCAACAACTCATATTCAGTTGCCCGAAGATTCATTTCTGTCTTCAGTTGATGTATGTTTTCCTTCAACATATGCATCTCCTGTCGTTGTCCGTTTTCTGTTGCTTTCAGTTGATCTTTCTCTGCAGTATTTTGAGTATCATTTCGTTGCTCGTGGATATCCCTTATACAGTTTATTATCTCTTTCTCCATATTTTCTATTGCGTCTTTCAGTGGGGTAATATCGCTTTCACCTCCATTTCTATGATTATCTGTTGGGGTTCGTTTAGTGTGTTCGTTACTAGTATTTTCCTCTGATTCATTATTTGTAGATGTAGATGTCGATTCCAATGCTTGGATAATATCTTCATCAGCATGTTCACATTCATTGCATATATATTTTGCCCCACTTACACGTCTTATATAAGTCAGCATATGTGCGGGCATTCCTGTGCAGGCAAAATGGTAGAAAGACTTGCACTTTTTACTGCTGCATTTCATCACGGCAGTCAACTCACTCTCTTCGTCGCATAGTCTACAAACTTTCATATCTGTGGTGTTATCATGACTGTCCTGGGAGATTGTTTGAATGTCTGGTGGGGTTTGAAATAGGTCATTTTCGGTCTCATCGTTGCTGTCGTCCATTGGTCCAATGGTGCAGTGTAATCAGTATAAAGAAGAACCAGTAATGGGATTACCGCTATATACAATAGTCAAGTTAATCAGATTAAAGCATCACAATACATGGTTCTCCAGATGGTTGCACACGTATAAGGCACGAAAGTACAGCGAAAGTCCACAGAGCTGGTATATAGAATATACCGACTCAAAAGTAAGCGGATGGGACCTAAGTATCCAACAGTATGTTTCACTCAGAATGATCTTCAAAAATAACAATCATATTCCAGAAAAGTTTTTTTCTGCATTAACACACTGGTTATTGTCCATTACACGCCATCTACATAGATACAAAAAAAATTACCTATAACTAATGCTTTTTCATTCATATTTATATGCTCATGGAAGTAATTATAAAATAAATTTTCAATAATTTTCCCCAAAATTTGAAACTTAATACATTTTAACAAGACATGACAATTTTTTTCTGTATTAACACACTGGTTATTGTCCATTACACGCCATCTACATAGATCATGTTTTTAAGGAAATATATTATTCAATACTTCAAATTAACTTGCTTTCACCTATTATTTCATATTTATTGAAATTTAAAATTTAATTCTATATGCACATTAAAATAAAAAGGTAAATTCAAGTAATTTTCTAATAACGTGTAACAATTGGTTTCTGAAGTTGTTGTCTCAGGAGGGAGAAATAATAATGTTTCGTCTTCAAACTAGAAATACCAACAAAATCTCCTGTTGCTACTTCTATTAGATTTGAATTGTTTTGTTTACTACTTAATTGAACATTCTTTCAAATGTATAATTCATTTGACCAATAGTATTTGAAAACATTTCCTCAAATTTGCGTATTCGAACTCAAATAATAATTGATGAATACCAACTTTACTATTTAACAGATTCGAATCTTTCCAACTACCATTTTTAAGCACGTGCTTTACTTTACAAATTCCAGCTACGTGTCACTTTGAAAACAATGATGTAGAATTTTAAAATCTAATACGACTGTTTTCCATAATATCTCCTCTTCTATTTCTATTACCTCAACTAAACCTCGATATTAAATTCTGACCATGCAAACAGAAGATTTTGATAAAACTCTGACAGTCTATTTTGTTTACACATCATTCTCATATTTGTCTCATTCAAATTATATCGTGAGCTACCAGGACAAATTTCGATCATTTATTTAAAAGATTTATTAAAAAAAAAATCCGATCATTTCAATCCAATATCTGAATAATGTTTTCCATCTACAAGCTGGTTCATCCAATAATTATCCAAGATAAATACCATGAATTTTCGGTTTCATGTCTACCATTTCAAGACCACCATCTAACTTTTTATTTATACAGACGTTTCTTGTCACTCTTTCTCTTTTTGAACTTCAAAGAAAAGCATAAATGATTTTATTCAACGATTTGATAACACATTTAGGAGCAGGTACTACAGTTGCCGTATAAACAATTTGTGAAACGATTAAGGCTTTTATAACAACCACTTCGCCATACAACTTTAATATTTTCTATTTCCAGTTTTTCAATAGATTATGATTTGTTTTCATTTTTTCATCAAAAATTAAACATTCGTTTTCCGTTTAATTTTTCCTGATATATTCCCAAATATTTAGTTCAGTACATTCCCCACATTCTCCATCCGCATAATATGTATTAATTTTTATTACTGTAGTCTTATCCTAATTTACTTTGAGGACCCGCCCACCACTGCTCCAAAATTTCTGACCTCCTCCATAACTTTGATCAATGACTCTGTACTATTTAACCAGATAAGTGATAGGGCTGCCCAATTCACTTTCATAACCACGACAACATTTAAGAAATCTTTAACAACAACGTATACATAGCTTAACAATTATTGTAGAGTATTGGATATTTTTGTTTCACTGATGAACAATTCAAAAAATCATAACTCTCCTGTTTCTACTTTGATATAGCTTAAACTTTCACTAATTTGTTTCTCTCATTTTCCTGCTTTTCCTAAAACTAAGTTAATATCAGGTGGACTTCCCCTTTTAATCGCTTGTGTGTATTCATACTTGTTTTGGAAGTGTTACATTTCTACAATTTTTTACTTGTTACTTTTTTGATTATTTACGTACATTCACAGATCCAGCTGTCACTAGGCACGTCGATTCTTTTTCATTAAAGCCTTGTATACTCCTCGGGACAGTTTTGTCAACCTGTTTTTAAATGAGATTATGCTGCATTCATTCATCAATTTTCTAGTTCACTGCAATCTTTAGTCTGTGATGGTGTCATCGTAAACACCTTTTACTACTGAAGGCTCGATCTAGTATACGTTATTAGAGATTTTCTGAATATTCTTGCTGTTCTGATCTCTAGGTTCCAATGAATAATTGTACCGATAATGAGGAGGAAATAAACATGAATTTGCATTCAGCCCATTTGAAAACGTTTTACTTATTGTGGGAGGTTTATACATCGTCGTAGGAAAAAAACTTACTAATAGCTTTAAAATCTCAGGAACATCGTAGTCGAAAACTTTGTATGGGAATCGCAACTAAAGCTAAACTGTACGCTGCACGATCTTCTCATGAGCATGGGCTAAAGTAATTTCGCAACCAGATTTCTTTATAACCTAACAGGCTCGTACTATTGTTGAGCATTTGAATAGGGATCGTGTCAGGAATGTGGGCTCGTCATTTTTCATTATTGACAAAGTGTATTTGTTCAATGAATGCTTGATTTCTATACACAATTCATGAAGTTTTCACAAAAGTTTGTGATGGCTCAGATGTTTGGAGGAGCTTTTTACAATAACAACCATTTTCCTAGCAGTAAGTATTCCCACTGAATAAAAGTAGTTTGCCTTATGGGAATTATAGCATGAAAATAATCGCTGCTTTTCTCGAAATAAAACAAAATAAACTTCACTGTTCAAGAATATACATGAAGTATTTTACTATTTCTATTTAGTATTGATGAGTAGTTGTGAACGACTTCAAGATACTAATTTTACCTGAGCAAACCGAATTCTCAGTGAAGCTCCGCCCATCAGCTAGCCCGAGGAATTATAGGACTCTCCGTATGCGTGGTCAATAGTGTAGCTGGGCTAGCAGGCAGCTGTATCAGACTGCACTGCCGTGTATACAATTGCACATCTACATGTAATTTATCAGTTCGATGCTTTACCTCTTTTCAGAAATTAAATTTCTGTTGTCCATTCATTCAATTAGACAGTGTACTATATTCCAGTCGAAATGTATCATAGACTTATTTGTATTGTGTGGTAGCCTACATAGTAGGTATAGTCTACGTATGCATTTATATTCGACTCGAGCTCAAAGGTTAGGAGCCAGAAATATAGTAACATTTGTACACTTCCTGAGAATGTGTCCTTAGAAAATGTGGCTTTGATGTTCATACAATAACTTTGGTTGTCAGGTTTATCATTGTCACGTTTGGCAGGAATAACCTGATGACCTCTTGATTTGTGAGCGAGGGAGAAACCGAGATGATGACGGGTGGGAGGGAGAGGGCGTCCCACAACATGACCTGTCGGAGCCATTGACTAGGAGAGTGTGATCAACCTAGTTCGATTTGGACACAATATGACGACTACTGCTTTGTTGAACAAGCACATCACAACATAATCTACGCCGTGTTGTGACCAAGTAAAACCAAGTTGGCCAAATTCTGCGTATAAATTGATCTGGAACCAACAAAAATGCCCCTCCAAAAAGTCGCCCTTCTAAGCAAATAAAGTACTACCCCGGCAATAAATAAAATGCCCTTCCTAAGGAGAAGTATGTTCCTTCTTTTTCTGTTGCTCACTTAAATAATATTCTTGATCCATTCGTGTGCTTTGTTCACTCATTGCAGTCCCCCGCCTGCCCCGCCACCTAGGCCAGCCCCGCCCCCCTTAACAAAATTTAAAAACATGGAATTATGGAATCATGGAATCATGAACAGGAAAATGAATTAATGCAAATAGAAGTGTCAATTAAGTTGATAATTTGTTTGATCTAAGTTTAAGTAGAGTAATCGATATGATATATTTTCGTGGGTTACGTACAGGACAAAATAGCTTTGATTTGCCAATATAGATCTAAACGCACCATACAACTTTTTTAAAGAGCGCCATCTAAAACAAAATGTCAACATGACGTGTAAGTAAGTCTGAGATGCGGGTCTGCCGTGTAACCTATTAAATTGCGACATTGATGATGATGTGAAATTTTAAAATGGCGATGATTGCTGATAATGATGATGCTGCTGCTGATGATAGTGGTGATGATGTTGATGATGACATCTTAATAATCATAATCTTCATAAATTACATGATTATTATCAACATATTTTCATCAACATCATCATAATCATCATTATCATCATTCTTCATCACTACTACCAACACAATCATAATCATCATTACGCATATCGGCCATGTCATCGCTATCATCATCTATTTCATCCCCGACCTTGTCATGATATCACTGTCATCATTACTATCAATGTTTTTTATCGTCATAATCTTCATCATCATCGTCATCATCATCATCATTCGACTCCGTTTAAATCATAACTATAGATAATCAAATATTCTACATCACTATCACATAGTCAACATCAACATCATCACTGCCATTATCCCTATTTATTCCTTTCATTCATTTGAGTTTTATAAACGTAACAACAGACCATGAACAATGCATTTGGATTGCTGAAACTAAGTATTTACTTCTGTATTTTGTATAAGGGCTCTCATCGTTGGTTACTGTTTCAAGAATCAAATTTTAAAAATAAAACAAAACCAAAAATCGAACAACAACCCAAACAATATACAGAAAACAGTAAGACAAACAAAAAAAGGATCATCATCATCATTCGCCACCATTAGCAGAATTACTGGCAGTTATTTTTCGTACATTCTATCATCTTTAAAACGGACTTTAGCGACAAATGAGACTTTCAAAGGAAGTAGGATGAGCTTTTGAACAGCAGCAGCACTTTAATAATTGATCCATATCCTTACATTAAGAGTGACAATATTCTTGCTTGGCATTTACCAGCTTTCAAATGAAACGATTTATTTTCGCCTCAAAATATAGACTGATACATACACAGGTTATAGAAAGAAAGACAAAAGTATTGTTATGATAATAGTTTCTACAATTTTTTTAACTTGTTCATACACGTACAGAACATTTTAGGTTATAGTTGTAATACATGTTTCTATACATTCACATAAACAATCCTTGTTCTGCTGTTCTTCTTACGAAACAATATACATTGTCCAAAAAAGAATGCCAAAGAGAAGACTAAGTTCTGGTAAAAAGGGTTAAATACTTTCTGAGCTTCCTCGTATTTTGTACATCAAGTCAAAAAAATATCATAGTAAAAATATCTCCTAAAAGAGAACGCAGTTCAAATACCAAATATGACAAGATATAGCTGTAGAGTTTGGGTCAAAATGTTGTGTATAATCCAATATACTCCCGACAGTTCATGTGATCTTCAGCAAGTTGAAGTCTGTTGGTCAAAGCTTTTTCTATTATGATAATTTACAACCTCACAGTATACATCAAGATTTATGTTTTACATATTTAACTTTCAACATTTGCTTCTAGGAAGTATCCTTCACAGTGTTAACATAATTGATTTGAATTTGATAGGAATTACTTTTGGTCGTCTTCCTTACATGATTATATGCATACTTATTTCATTCTTTATATTGTTTATATGTATCCCTCGCGTGATTTTTCATATTTTATTACAAATATGTTTTGTTAAATGAAATATTCATGTTACATGTAAATTCAGTTTTCCTTTAAAAGACAATGTACTCGTTTGACCAGAATTCAACGTAAACTTAACTCATATCCTGCCATGAGACTGCTAGCGCGCTATTGTTATAGTGCTCTGTGCACGCGAGCGCGCTACCGTTTGTCTGCTTTGTGCACGTTAGCACGCATATGTAATAACAGTTATTGTTCATGCCCATTGCACCGTGCTGAGTGCTTTTACAGCGCTATTGAAAGTACCATCGCGTGCATCAGATTATCGGCTTTGGATTACGCGTCTTTGTATACAACAGTCAGATTGGATTTTCTCGAGTAATTCAGCGATTTGTTTTTTGTAAAGATTTAAATAACACGCACTTGAACCAACCTTAAAATTAACTTGGCACACAGGAGATTAGCACTGTGGCACTGGGTGCATTGTATGGGTGGCAGCTTAAGAGTTAAATAACTTACCTAAATATGTACACCGAGTTATTGCGTTTTCGTTAAGCTTAGGTTAACGATGATCCATTTTCTCAAAATAGTTTGTAAGCTTTAGGAGTTTGAGATTACCTGGTGATGTACACGAGTACACTTTTTTGGCTTCTTTCAATTATCATTCTTTAAAAAAAAAATGTAATCAACATATTATACAGAACCTGTACTGTTGAAACTTCGCCAACGATATTATCTATGGGATAACTACAACAAAGTCTCATAACTATTGACGTATAAATCTTATACTTTCTCAACACTATAAAAATGTTATTTCTCAAAGAACTGGAGTTGCAGAATTAAATAATTATACAGGGATGGTACTCTACCCAAATAGATTTACATGTAACCAACAAAGTATAGAAACATGTCTTTTTTCCATTTAACATTGTGTGTAAGGTCTACTATTAAAGACGATCGAGTAACATGTAATACAGTGTCATCATTGATGATCTCCATCTATACATATATTAGACATACAACTTAATTACTATATAGCTTCATCTTTTTACATGACAGTGACATTCAACCAAAGCAAATAGTTATTATCAGTTAGAATACTAATTACTGTTTTTTCATTAAAAATTTCTTCATAGTCATATACATATTCAAGTTTCCAGTTTCAAGTTTACTTCCACTCATAACGAAGATAACAACAATAAAAGCATACACTTGAAAATACAGATTATGAACATAATTGTATACACATGAATATATGCATTTAATTAAACGTGTACGCGTAAGCTGATAAGTGAGAACATGAAATAAAACTAAATCCAAAGTGGAGGAGCGAACAGAGGCCAAACACCTGTCAAGGGCTAGCTTCTTGTAGACTTGCTTGATTTAAGATATTATTCTAAAATATTGGTAATTGAAAAAGAAAGAAGTAAAGATATAGATAATTATTATTATGACGATTCACAGCATGTGATTAAATATATTTTTTCCAGGAAATCAGTCAATAGTACTTTGATTTTCTCTTGACTAAAGACAGGTTTTATATTGACCCCATCAATGTCTACAAAATATGCCACTCAGTTGTAACAATCTTGAGCCAACCATACCAACGGCTTCACTTCTCTTGATCATACTATAACATATTCTCTAATGATATCATCTCAAAGGACTAATTATGAGGTATATACACAATAGCAATTATCAAATCCACGTCCATAAATCTACTAGTATTCCGATTCCACGTAAACTTCTATACCAGGTAAAGTAAACTGAAGAGATAAGCATGCCATAATGAAACATACATTTTTGCGGCAAACAACATAAGAGTACAAGCATGTGTACTTTAAGCAATTGTATATCGTATGGTATTTTGCAATAACATATTTTAAAAGATGCATATTGTCGGTGGGGTGACAAAACCTCGTATCTCAAAAATCATGAATTTTCAGGAGAGCGAAAAAACTTTCCTGTCTCAACAAATTTAGTGCTGTGACACCGTCCTTTCTTTTTAAAACTGGAATATTAATACAATTTTTAATGTCATTGTTGAAATACAGTAAAATAATTGTTTTTATATTTGAAAGTGAGTTACGAGGTTTTTGCGTTTATCTACATTGAGATACGAGTTTTTAGTTTTTATTCAAATTGAGATACAAGTTCTTATACTTTCAACTCTGAATGAGTTACGAGGAATTGGTTGAATAAGTTACGAGGATTTGAATACAGTAACTTCGGTACTGTTAGGCCGTGTGTGAGTTACAAGGAAAAGGAACTAGTATCTTAATATGTTACGAGGTTTTGTCAGTGCAGCTTCAAAGGGGGTTAAAGTTACGAGGTTTAGTTTAAGGGTGTTTGTGTGGAATTTGTGAAAAAACCGAGAAAGAGGCGTTCCATGGATTTATCAGGTGGTGTCGTAGGCCATTAGGTACACAATTATGCCCAAAAAAAATCAAAATCTCAAAAAATTGAGATACGGGGTTTTGTCACCCCACCGACGACAGGCCATTTTTTTTAAATATATCAATTACATTTAATTTTCACCTTCATTAATTATGTATTATTACTATTATTATAATCCTTATTTATTCATTACATTTTTATGCTATTTTCATATAACACAAATCTGATAATACGTAATAAACATACGTAATATATAAATATGCTTGTGAAGATAGGAATTCAGAGGAGTGATCAGATGAGAGTAGAACAATGGGAGGATAAAAGACAACAAAGACAGCAGCTAGTTACGGCTTCAAAAGCACAGATGCAGGTTACGTGATTCTTGATGGCTGTAACTTTCGTTTTACCTCTAGCTAGTTACGGCTTCAAAAGCACAGCCACAAATGACTTTTGTCTGCAGCAACTGCAACAGGACCTGCCTCTCTAGGATTGGACTGTTTAGTCACAGCATGAGCTGCACACCAAGAAAATAATTAGTACAACTATAGCGCAATATTATATTGTCTTTCGAGACAGACAGATGCCAAGGATATATATACATATATATATATATATATATATTAGAATATCATGTATAATTTATTTCAAGAGAATAATTGGAAGTCATAATACATCACGTTAGGAGAAAAATGTTCAATCTGTTATAATTGTGTAGTCGCTTGAATCTGGACTGCTATCATTCATGGTGTGGTGGTTATTTTAAATATATAGAGTCTATCAGGAGTACAGAAAGCAATCTCCCCCGATCGGAACTCCTGCAGATAGTACCAGTTTCTCTCAGGCTTCTCAATCTTGTGATCAGAGATGAGAGTCTGGACGTGTTTCAGCTCGCTGGTGTACTCATCGATACTAACCAACCCACGATCATGCTTGACCCAAGCGATCAGGATTGAATTATTCTGAGTCACTGCTGCGAGTGGGTAAACATTTGATCTCTCTACCGTGTGTATTACATTGCCATCCTTGTCAATTATTATTACTGTATAACCATATCTGATGACCAATGCGTCCTTATAACTAGTGATCTGTTCAGGTGTATACCCATCGCATGGTATCTCCCTGATCGCCTTCCCACCTGCTGGTGAGAACACCTGGATCTTCCTGGCATTCCAGTAGCCCACATAGATCAGATCATTACTGTCTACAGTGACACGGCCAACCCCACCTTCATCATGACTCAGAGTATCAAACGTTACATCAAGCTTCTCTGATCCGTCTGTGTACAGTATGATGACATTTTTGCGATTCAGTACGACATACCGACCATCAGACAGGTATCCCACATCAAGGATACCGACATCCTTGAGGACTGTCTTCTGCAGCTGACCATCAGCAGAGAAGATATCGATCCCCTCTTTACTGTATCCCACTGCCATCCTACCATCGGGTGTAGCAGCCATGCCTAACATCCAGTCTTTCTTAGAGAGTTCTACATCACATACCGACAAACATTTCACTACCCTAACCTGACCAATGTTCAACTGATCAGATTGATTGCTACGTGTGAACAGTATACATGCAACGACGATCAAACAGAATGGGAATCCTACCATAACGATTCCGACAGCTTTCTTCTGCAGCTGACCAGAGTTCAACTGACATTTAGGTGTCAATGTCATTTGCTCTGCACGGTCAGCTACATCCGTAGCAAGCTTCTTCTCTGGATCAGCCCTATCTAGTACATTCTTCAGCTCACCAGACAATGTTTCACGAATAACAATGATATCACCTTCTAATGGAGCCTTCATGCTATTTCCCACCAACACACTTGCACTCTCAATACTCGTAACCAACCTCTCATCAATATCTCTCATCTCATCCAATCTTTTACATAATTTCTCTTCCTGAGTTTCCAACTGCTTGTCTGATTCTGCTTTAATCTCGTTTAATTTCTTGAGTGATTCTTGATAACTCTTGTTTTTTTCAGCCTTTTTGCAGGCAATGTGATCTGTGACACGTTTCTTCTGAGTCATGATGCAGGTCAGGTGATTCTTGATGGCTGTAATTTTCGTCTCACTTCGGGCTTGCAGAGATACAATTTGTGTCTTGGTAGAAGCATTGTATTCCTTAGCATCTTGAACAGTGTGGCCTTTCTTGTCATGATACAACATTCGACATCTCAAGCAGATGAACTTCTTACAAGTGATACACACATCAGTACAGATGTATTTTTGTTCATCTGCTTTGTGTTCTTGGCAGTAAACCTCTTTTTCGATAACCACTCTTCCCTCTCTGACATCTTCTACTCTCACAACTCTATGCTTGACATGGGTAGGCCATTTGTTGTGAATCTCAAGGCATGTGTTACACATCTTCTTACCACACTTACAACAGAAATGTACAGCTCTCGAGCTTGTGTCGCAAATTTCACAGACTTGCTGGCTATTCCTCACATCATCAATGAGAGACTTAAGAGGAAAATTAGTACTTAAATTCAAGACATTGCCACCCTTTACAGATGTTTCGCTTCGACAGATGGGACATGTTAAACAAGTTTTTGAAGAGCTTTTAAGAATATCATTGAGGCATTTCTTACAGAAAGTATGTGTACATGATAACTGCTTCGGGTCACAAAGCAGCTCGAAACAAACGGGGCACTGCAAATTGCGTGAAAGTCTGTGTTCGAATTCCGACATTGTGATTCTCCTATCTCACTATGCACTGATATGATACATAATGCAAACAACAATAGTACATCAATGAAAGAAATTTAATACCTGGACTAGAGGATATTTATATTTCTCGTATATTCAATAGAGATCCAGCTCCAGTAGGCAGTGGATTTATCAGGTTGTCCACACTTCTTCAGTCATCATAAACCACCTTTAATCATATCAATAATTATTTTTAAAAAACGGGCTGAAAATAAACGAGAGATTGTCTTGTTAAAATTATTACAAAGTTTTGGGAAATTTTGAAAAATGGGTGGATAGTGATTCTTTACAATTTTGATATATTTGGATGCCCCTGTGGATGTATTAAAAACACCAGAAATTTTAGAGTCTAAAAAAACTTCTACTTTCGAGAAAAATTGAATATAAAGATTTACCGGTGCTCCAGGTAAATTTTGATAAATTTCAACTAGCTCCTATGGCCGTACATGGTAGCTGCGACCATGAAAAATCTCAGAGCATGTAGTTGTGGTATATAATTTTCGAACGACAATAGCTAATCGGTCGATTTTAGTCAATAAGCATTGTTTTATAGCTTAATTAATATCTTGACCTTGAGAGGGAGCTATTCAACATAAAATGTTTATTATTTACAATTTCATAACTTTAGAGTCGATTTCGACCGCGACAACGATCACTGAATATTGTAGGATCGTATATGCTTCCAATATATTCATTTGAACCAAATTCATGACCCCATACCAAAACTTTGTATTACCTTTAAGGACGAGAGATTGTCTTGTTAAGGTTTTCAGCTAAAAGTCTTATCGGTAGTTACTAAGAAACAGAATATAAATTGATGAAAGAGTACTTTTTTAAAATTATGGTTAGGGGTTTAATTTACCAAAGTAACTAAATGTAAAGAGATGAACGGGTGAGTTTACAGTCGGGTATATTCTCCTTCCTGCCGTTGACCACCACGTGCTATCTGCTGCGGATCAAGAACGAGTCAGGAGGCAGTCTGAAGAGGACTGAAGATGAACTCATTTCTTCTGATCCGTTCTCCTCACAAAATATGCTAGTTGGCCCTAAATTTGAAAATGAATAAATAATGATACAACATAATAATTGGGCCTTATATACCTACATATATTAGATAAACCAAGGGTAGCACATCAGGGTTAATACTGCTTTTCATGCGGGCCCCCAGTTACTATTGCCCGACCAATTTCCAATTTACACCTCGGTAGAGGGTTGTAAATATGGATCGTCGTCTTGCCAAAACACGTTAATGGCTGACAATCGAACCATTACTCGTATAAGAGTAGAGTGAATTAATGAACCACTATAACACGACACCTCCAAAATATGACCAGTCGAGTCAATATTGATAGTGAAGAACAATTATATCTATGATTATAATCATAAAGCATTTTGCGTCACCATGGAGAGCGAGAGAGAAATGAATGACTAAGTACGGGCTACGAGGAGGGGGCGGGTGCAATGAACCAGAAAGAGAGAGACATACAGACAGACAGAGAGAGAGAGGAGTTAACCGCTCATGATGGCGGTCTCCTGCGTTTTTGTAATTTATCTTTTTTCATTAAAAAATATTTGTGTTTGTATGCATCATATTTAATGTACCGAATACTTTATGATTATGTATAATGAAGAAATAATTGTTAATTTATGTATATGTTAATGTACTATTTTGAAAACATAAAAAACAACAACACAGAACTGACAAAAGGCCTTGTGTTGATATAGTTGCATTTCCCTTCTCTTTATATTTTAACATATTCGTGATGTTTCTTATCATACCACTATGTTCATTAATACATTTACTAAATAAAGTATACAATAAACTTTGCGATTGATATCAACATTTTGCCACTAATAAACATGTCGATCAAGGTCGAAAACTACCGAAACTCTCAATAAAACAGATACCAATTTCATATATTCACCTTATAGAGAGCGTTTAAAATAAAATATGTTTCAATGCCTACAATAGCTATAAATATGCATTTTTAAATTATTTCTACATTAAAATAATCCCTTATATAATTTCTGTACATAGATTACAAAGTACTTTTCTTTTAAGTGTGCAGTTTAAAAATTTGTGAAAAGACTGCTCTTAAACAGATCATTAAAAGACCGAAATCACCATTCCTAAAATACTTGACAAGTAACTTTAAACCCGTTTTCAAATTTGGAAACAAAGTTCATAGTCTATTAAAGGGATCGTTTAACAATGTTAAGTATAAGATGCACGGCCCTACGTGTAATCAGTGTCTGTGATATAGTGTTATTATATTGAAGCCCTAAATAAATTGCGCTTCAAAATGATCAAGAAGTGCCTCAAAAGTAAAGACCTTTGAGTGACCAGTTTTGCCATACTCTTTTCCCCCAGTAGACTGTAGTGTTATGAAAACCGTTTGGCAAACGCAAAATTTGATTTCGATTTGCAATCATAAATATCTTGATAATAAGACAGGCGATCTGCTTGTAAAAGTCATAGGGTTCCTGACTGACCTAAAGGTTTATAATTAGTATTGCAGCATGAGCTAAATCTAGGATTAAAAAAAAAATGATTTAAGACAAAGTTACCGGATCCCTTTTTAGTAGAGACATCCTCTTTCCGAAAACATCCTCACAAAATTTCGTAAGCAGCCTTTTTGGCAAATCGACAACTAACTATGATGCCAAAGAGGAGGTCTCTTTCTTCGTTTTTCATTTCATGTTTATGTAATGTGCCAAGCATCCTCATAATGAATTTATTCAAGTACAATTTGCTGCTATAGTCATAGAACAATCATGCAATACTTTTGTTTAATGTGATAATCAGTTGATGGTTGATTTAAAGATTTATACACCGTTATCATGACTGTGTATATCGAACACCATAATCCGGACAGTAACTTACATAAACCACGTAAAATCTTTCGTTGGACTCGAATGCATGTTATCTATCTAGAAGATTCCTCTTTGCTGTGAATATTTCGGATCTGGAATAAAAGGGAGACCTGTTAGTAAAATTGAGACCAATCTATATTCAAGATAACACGGCAGGAATTCCTTCAGAATAGTATAACTCAGACTCAACTATAGTCATAATAACAGAGTAGACGTTCCTTCATAATTATTACACTAGAAATTTGTCAATTTAATAAAATGTCGATCAGTTGGCAACATATTCATGGGCTATGATAACTTTGAAAGACAATCTTACCAGATCTCTTTGAAATCTACTAAATGAAGCCAAGTGTCATCCCTAAAGGATTCGAACGAAGCTGAAAACATCGATATAAAGAAGCCGAAGAAACAAATCGTGTCGTTGTTGATAGAAGTCTCAGTGTGAAATAACGAACAAGCAAGTTATTCCTGGTATAAGTAAAGCCAATCCTACATAGGAATGAAACAATGACAGGAAGCCAGTTGGGTTCAAGCTAGGTACGAACGGTACACGTCAGGGATCAAATCGGTGACTCATGGTTGACACAATCATTACGATAATCCAACATGTTACATACCGTACTATAACGGAAACTTCATTTGCTCTCCCGGACATGGATATTCTTCATGGAGAAGTTTTCTTAAACCTGCAATTTTCTAGGAAATATATTTCCATGTTAGTATTCTAGGCTAGGTTCAGGAAGGATAAAATATTCTTAATATCAAGGCTAAGTAGAAATCCAAAGCAGAATGAGAGATTGGCCTTTATCATGCTTGAGGAGGCGAATACCTCAACTTTATTGGTATTGATAAATAAACAGATTTGATAGGTCACAACTACCAGTTGTTAGACGTTATAGGACAACTTTCATCAGCCTTTTCCAGATATTTTTGTCACCCAACACAAAATGTCGTAGGACTTGCTAAATAGGTCACGAAAATTCAGGATTTGCAGAATATGTTGGGATATGGTAGGGTTTGTAGAATATGTCAGGATGTTGTATGACTTGTAGAATAGGTCGGGATGTTGTAGGACTTTGAGAATAGGTCGGGATGTTGTAGGACTTGTAGAATAGGTCGGGATGTTGTAGGGCTTGGAGAATATGTCAGGATGTTGTAGGACAAGGAGAATCGATCAGGATGTTGTAGGGCTTGGAGAATAGGTCGGGATGTTGTAGGACTCGGAGAATAGGTCGGGATGTTGCGGGGCTTGGAGAATAGGTCGGGGTGTTGTAGGACTTGTAGAATAGGTCGGGGTGTTGTAGGACTTGGAGAATAGGCCGGGATGTTGTAGGACTTGGAGAATAGGTCGGGGTGTTGTAGGACTTGGAGAATAGGCCGGGATGTTGTAAGGCTTGGAGAATAGGTCGGGATGTTGTAGGACTTGGAGAATAGGTCGGGGTGATTTAGGACTTTGAGAATAGGCCGTGATGTTGTAGGACTTGGAGAATAGGTCAGGATGTTGTAGGGCTTGGATTATAGGTCGGGGTGTTGTAGGACTTGGAGAATAGGTCGGGGTGTTGTAGGACTTGAAGAATAGGCCGGGATGTTGTAGGACTTGGATAATAGGTCGGGATGTTGTAGGACTTGGAGAATAGGTCAGGATGTTGTAGGACTTGGAGAATAGGTCGGGGTGTTGTAGGACTTGGAGAATAGGTCAGGATGTTGTAGGACTTGGAGAATAGGTCGGGGTGTTGTAGGACTTGGAGAATAGGTCGGGATGTTGTAGGACTTGAAGAATAGGTCGGGGTGTTGTAGGACTTGGAGAATAGGTCGGGGTATTGTAGGACTTGGAGAATAGGCCGGGATGTTGTAAGGCTTGGAGAATAGGTCGGGATGTTGTAGGACTTGGAGAATAGGTCGGGATGTTGTAGGGCTTGGAGAATAAGTCGGGATGTTGTAGGGCTTGGAGAATAGGTCGGGATGTTGTAGGGCTTGGAGAATAGGTCGGGATGTTGTAGGGCTTGGATAATAGGTCGGGATGTTGTTGTGCTTAAAGGGATCCGGTTACTTTGTTTTAGATACTTTAACAAATCCTTGATTTAGGTCATGCTGCAGTGATAATTATGAACCTTTAGGTCAATCAGGAACCCCATGACTTTTACAAGCCGATCACCTGTCTGATTATCAAGATATATATGATTGCAAATCGAAATAAAATTTTGCGTTTGCCAAACGGTTTTCATAACACTACAGTCTATTGGGGAAAACGAGTATAGTAAAATCGGTCACTCAAAGGTTTTCACTTTTTTGAGGCACTTCTTGATCATTTTGAAGCGCAATTTGTTTAGGGCTTCAATATTAAAGTAATAATGACTGCTTTGAGAGACCTAATAGTTGTTTTTAAACGCTCAAAGGGAAGTTACATTCGTGCTATTGCCCGAGGCTTGCCGAGGGCAATATCACGATGTAACCTCCCCGAGAGCGTGTACAAACAACTATGTCTCGAATATTAAAGCAGTCATTATTACTTTTATATACTGAAAAAAAGAGTCAACTTATGACACCACCTTGGCTTTACTCTGGGTTATCTGCACGGTTGTTTTTTGTGAGTGTATCTTTGAGAGTTAGACTTGTCTAGATCTAGACCTCGGTAGCATTTCCCCCTAATTCCTCACAAATTTCAAAGCTGTTGAGTGTCATAACATCAATAAATACCTTGTCCTGAAGACCTACAGGATCATCCAAATCAACGGAACCTTGAATTTTGACCATGTCTTCTGCCGAGATAGCTGGTTTGTTAACTCTCGTCGAATTGGAAAAATCTTCAGGCTAAATTTATGGTGTCGACATTGTGACAGACTTAGAATTGAGGAAATGACGCTGAAGACTGAATCTAATAGACTAGTAAAAATTGACTTTTTCATGTATAAAGAACCGTTCTTCCTTCTAAACTACAGCACCAGCGTAAAACTTTTGGAGTAGGCCTAGGTCTAGATCTACGTTGTCCAGCTCCGAATTTGGAAGTTTGTTTACGCTATCGAGGTCTGTGTTTATAACTTGCAGGTAGCCTAGATCTATACCTAATCTTCGAATATGTTTATGGAGAATTTCACGACTTCATTGACTTCTTCATTTTGATGATTGATTAACTATGTTCCCTTTAATATGTATTCCATATGTATTGTAATTTGTAGGTTTATTTGCATTTTTAGTTTTGTATAAGATGTATTATTGTATATCAGTCTATTTTGTGTGTATAGCGCTTAGAGACTTCGGTGGTAAGCGCTTTATAAGTAACGTTTTTATTATTATTATTATTATTATTCTTCATGTATAAAGAACCGTTCTTCCGTCTATAGCACCAGCGTAAACATTTTGGAGTAGGCCTAGGCCTAGATCTACGTTGTCCAGCTCCGAATTTGAAAGTTTGTTTACGCTATCAAGGTCTGTGTTGATAACTTGCAGGTAGCCTAGATCTAGACCTAATCTTCGAATATTTTTATGGAGAATTTCACGTACCCTGTTGGTGTTCTTGCTGTCAGTGTAATTAATCAAGTCTTGCAATTGATCATCATCAAGAAGTTGAAAGTTACTCTAGAACTATTACATAGGTTTGGCATTTTTCGTTTATTTACGGGAATGGCTAAAATCACGACTGCAATTTAGTAATAGTATTTCAATAGCCAGAATCCAAACTGCATACATAGTTGTTGCCACAATTAATATATGCAGTTTGCATTTTGACTATTGGACTACTATTATTCTTATCAGGTGAATGAAACAATTTATATTGAGTAACGTCACAAAGACTTATGTACATATTAAATTTGATTATGTTACAAAAGTGGCCTTTTCCCTGCCACGCAATACAGTACAGACGGGACTACACGACTAGCACAACTTTTCTCGACCAAGCCACAAAACAGCCTTTTATCATATTTCAACAATTTGTTATGTTTTATCCATATTCATCCTTAGTAACAAAAAGATGGAATTACCTTTCCATCTTTGGTACAAGCTCGCTGATCGGCTGTTAAAGATAAACTTTAGTACTGGTAATGCGATTGCATTGTGAAAGAAAAGGTGTGGAAAGGATCAGAAACAGTTGATCATGTAGCATGTAAGTATTGGTTTGTACTGCAAGGTTCTGGAGTCATCAAAATCATAATAAATTTGACCGAGTCTTGATAAAGTAACAAGCACTGTACACAGAAAGCTATATATGGGACAGCACACATGGTGTCGGGGCTAGTACTACCTTGATTTCTTTGTCTTTCTATGCTCATTACTCAGCCAGTATACATTTTCTTCCAAAATTGTTTGGCACATGTCATTTATTTGTAATCTTGAACATTCAGTTTAAGTTTCGTTTGATTCTGTGAGAATTAATTTTCTTTTTTGTACCAGAACTGGAGTTTATCTTTAATTCACTTGGGGCGTCATTGAGAACGCCCGTAGATTTGGCCAAAAACCGTTCAGGTCACTCCACTGTTTTAATACTATAATAGCTTCTCGATTTTGCACACGAACCACATTATTGTCCGTCTGCGTTGAGCTTGTGAAAACTCCCTAATATTTTCACTTAGTGCACACCGGGTAAAATAGTACGCAAGATCTTACTTTTTTTTTTCCATCAGCTCTCTAATTTCCATATAATATATTATCTGACTTTATGAAATTGGAAACGTCTTTTTAGAACATCAAAGTTCTAAGGAAACAGCGGAAATCTTAACCACTTCCGACTCCTATAACCTTCGGCTTGACCTCGAGTCCAGGCTCAGCCTTGGTCTTATCTCCCGCGTATAGATGTACAGTGCGTCCCATAAAATACGAAACCGAGAACTATCGATGTTTCATCATAACTTAATCACAATTATAATAAATAAATGACACATATTTGGAAAGCTTAGATCCTCTCCTTTCATTTGATGCAACTCATATAACGGAATTAACAACAGACTTAACTCCGTTTCGTTGACAATCGGCCGTAGACGAAATACTTAATGCATGGCTGATTGTCAACGAAACGGAGTGAAGTCTTTTGTCAATTCTGCTTATTGCTACGGCAGGCAGCCAGTGAAAACGAATTCGTTTGATAAAATTATGGAAATGCAAGCACGACTTTAAGCAAACAGAACTTTGTCATTCGTTGCTCATTTTTCCTGATTGAGGTGTCATATGAAAGGGCAGAAACTCAACTTTCTAGAAATTTGATTTACTCTTAGAAATTCAGATACCGTCCGTCAAATGACTTTTTGGTTTCCTCTCTTCAAATTCATTTAATCACTCATGCGTGAAATATGCATGATATGAGTTGCATCAAATGAAAGAGGAAGATCTAAGCTTTCCCGTGTCATTTGTTAATTATAAATGTGATTAAGTTATGATAAAACATCGATAATTCTCGGTTGCGTTTTTTTCTGGGACGCACTGTATACTTGCCAAGCAACCAGATGTGATTTACATCTGGCAGAAATACTTCGGAAATGTTATTTTCTTTTTAGTATTGATTAGAAATTGCTAACTTCATGACTTCATGATGCTATATTTAACTGAGCAAACCGAATTCTCGGTCAACCTCTGCTATAAGCTAGCCCAAAGGAACTTTAGGACTCTCCGTGTGCCTGGTCGTTAGTGTAGTTGAGCTAGCAGGCAGCTGTATAAGACTCGACTACACTGCCGTGTATTGCACAGCTACATGTAATTTTTCAGTTCGATGCTTTACCTCTTTTCAGAAATTCAATTTCTGTTCTCCATTCATTCAGTTACTGTTAGACAGTGTACTATATTCCAGTCGAAAGGTATCATAGACTAATTCGTATTATGTGGTAACCTACATAGTACGTAGTCTACGTGTGCATTTTTATTCAACTCGAGCTCGAGGTCGAAGGTTAGGAGCCGGAAATATAGTAACATTTGTACACTTCCTGAGAATGTGTCCTTAGAAAATGTGGCTCTGATGATCCACTTTGGTAGTCAAGTTTATCATCGTCACGTTTGGCAGGAAATAACCTGATGACCTATTGATTTGTGAGCGAGGGAGAAACCGAGATGATGAGGGGATGGGAGAGGGCGTCCCACAACAGGACCTGTCAGAGCCATTGATTAGGAGAGTGTGACCAACATAGTTTAAGTTGGAATAAAACTCTTCATATAATGAATACTGCTTTGTTGGGCATACACAGGACAAAACAATCTACGCCATGTTGTGACCAAGTGAAACCAAGTTAGCCAAATTCTGTGTATAAATGGATCTGGAACCAACAAAAATGCCCCTCCCAAAAATCGCCCTTCTTAGCAAATAAAGTACTACCCCGACAATAAAATAAATGCCCTTACTAAGGAGAAATATGTTCCTTCTTTTTCTGTTGCTCGCTTAAATAATATTCTTGACCCATTCGTGTGCTTTGTTCACTCATTGCAGTCCCCCGCCCGCCCCGCCACCTAGGCCACCCCGTCCCCCTAAACAAAATTACAAAATATGGAATTATTGAATTATGGAATCATGAACAGTAAAATGAATTAATGCATATAGAAGTGTCAATTAAGTTAATAATTTTGTTGATCTAAGTTCAAGTAGAGTAATCAATATGATATATTTTCGTGGGTTACGTACAGGATAAAATAGCATGGACTTGCTAGCATAAATCTCAACGTACCGTACAACTTTTTTAAAGAGCGCCATCTAAAACTAAATGTCGACGTGACCTGTAAGTAAGTCTGAGATGGTCTGCCGTGTAACCTATCGAATTGAGACATTGATGATGATATGAAATTTTAAAATGACGATGATTGCTGATGATGATGCTGCTGCTGCTGATGATGGTGGTGATGACATCTTAATAATTATAATCTTCATAAATTACATGATTATTATCAACATATTTTCATCAACATCATCATAATCATCATTATCATCATCATTATTGCCATCATTCTTCATCACTACTACCAACACAATCATAATCATCATTACACCCATCGGCCATGTCATCACTATCATCATCTATTTCATCCCCGACCTTGTCATCTACGTCATTATTTAAAAAAAAAAAACCTTGTCACGGTATCGCTGTCATCATCATTTTCAATGTTTATATCGTAATATCATCATCGTCATCATCAGTATGCCTATCTCTCATGTCGTCACTATCATTATCTATGCTATCAAAAATATCACATTATCTACGTAATTATTTTATTAAAATACACCTTGTCATGATATCACTGTCATCATTACTATCAATGTTTTTTATCGTAATAATCTTCATCATCATCGTCATCATCATCATCATCATTCGACTCCGTTTAAATCATAACTATAGACAATCAATTATTCTACATCACTATCACATAGTCAACATCAACATCACCACTGCCATTATTCCTATTTATTCCTTTCATTCATTTGATTTTTATAAACGTAACAACAGACCATGAACAATGCATGTGGATTGCTGAAACTAAGTATTTACTTCTGTATTTTGTATAAGGGCTCTCATCGTTGGTTACTGTTTCAGGAATCAGATTTAAAAAAAAAAAAAAAAAAAAAAAACGAACAACAACCAAAACAATTTACAGAAAACAGCAAGACAACAAAAAAACAGATCATCATCATCATTCGCCACCATTAGCAAAATTACTGGCAGTTATTTGTTGTACATTCCATCATCTTTAAAATGGACTTTAGCGACAAATGAGACTTTCAAAGGAAGTAGGATGACCTTTTGAACAGCAGCAGCACTTTAATAATTGATCCATATCCTTACATTAAGAGTGACAATATTCTTGCTTGGCAATTACCAGCTTTCAAATAAAACGATTTATTTTCGCCTCAAAATATAGACTGATATATACACAGGCTATAGAAAGAAAGACAAAAGTATCGTTGTGATAATAGTTTCTACAATGTTTATGATATACTTTACATTACCTCATATTTCATGTTATGATAAACTTGTCCCAATTTCTTTAACTTGTTCATACACATACAGAACATTTTAGGTTATAGTTGTAATACATGTTTCTATACATTCACACAAACAATCCTTGTTCTGTTCTTCTTCTTACGAAACAATATACATTGTCCAAAAAAGAATGTCAAAGAGAAGACTGAGTTCTGGTAAAAAAGGTTAAATACTTTCTGAGCTTCCTCGTATTTTGTACATCAAGTCAAACAAATATAATTGTAGAAATATCTCCTAAAAGAGAACGCAGTTAAAATACCAAATATGACAAGATATAGGTGAAGAGTAGAGTTTGGGTCCAATATACTCCTGACAGTGCATGTGACCTTCAGCAAGCTGTAGTCTGTTGGTCAAAGGCTTTTCTATTATGATAATTTAAAACCTCACAGTATACATGCAGACTTATGTTTTACATACTGAACTTTCAACATTTGCTTCTAGGCAGTATCCTTCACAGTGTCAACATTATTGATTTGAATTTGATAGGAATTACTATTGGTCGTCTTACTTACATGATTATATGCATACTTATTTCATTCTTTATGTTGTTAATATGTATCCTTCGCGTGATTTTTCATATTTTTTTTACAGATATGTTTTGTTAAATGAAATATTCATGTTACATGTAAATTCAGTTTTCCTTTAAAAGACAATGTACTCGCTTGACCATAATTCAACGTAAACTTAAAGAACTTAATGAAATATATTACACCGAGTTATTGCGTTTTCGTTAAGCTTAGGTTAACGATGATCCATTTTCTCAAAATACTTTGTAAGCTTTAGGAGTTTGAGGTTACCCGGTGATGTACACGAGTGCTCTTTTTTGGCTTCTTTCAATTATGATTCTTAAAATATAAAAAAATCAACATATTATACAGAACCTGTACTGTTGAAACTTCACCAACAATATGTGACCCGGCACCACAAAACCACCAAAAAGTTGCAAAAAATTATTTTCCTGATTTCATCTGATTATGAAAGAAGAAGTTCTCCTCATTAAAATGGTATATTACTTGTCCAAATTGAAGCTTCCTAACCCTTTCAATTTAGTGAATGAAAAGAGCTGGTGAGGGAGGTTACTGGTATTAAATTGTGAGAAAGAGAGCTTTAAAGTTTGGGGCTATTCAAGCATGCGGAGCAAGCAAACCACAGGGAAATCAATAGAAGGGTGAATCAAAAGGCCATAGCAACCACTATGAAGAGATTTTCAGATTAGGCTGAAATTTGGCCTGATGGTCAAACATAGTCTGTTCATTATGTTTCTGAGGTTTCAATGTGTGGACTTAGTCTTTCAAAAGTTATTATGTTGTAAATGTATAGAGTTGTAATTGGACAGATTAAGTGAACTGCAACATAGTGCCGAGACACCTGCACTAGACAATGCCTATTCATGGTGGACCCGGAGTCTTTTTGTTCCCCCTTACATAACACTGCTTGTCACCTATCTTGTTTTGTATACATCTGGGCAATTATTTGTAACCACATTATGAACTTGCTTTATACTTAATTCCCATACTGTTTTCTTTCTCACAGGAGGTTCAAAGTATTTTTACTATGACTGCGTTGGTGTACCCCGGTACCATCCCACGGCTCTGCTCACGTACAAAACCTGGCATTGTAACGACGTTGTAGACTTTTTCGCAACTTGTCACTCTCAAATGTATAAAATATAATAATGTTCTTACTCTTGATCAACAAATTATGGATATGTGATGTACAATCAAGCTACTCGAAGTCGTTAACGGAGAATATAAGACAAACGCAAATCTGGAACTCGGATGTGAAAGCGGATACAAACAAAATGGCGCGCCGCACTGATTGCTATAACGGACCAATCACAGCCCGCGTAGCACGACCCGTTAGCAACGACTGACCATTTCCGGACTACGATAATTTCGCTCGGGAAAAGTGATCAAATTTTGGAAGAGACCGAATGCTGTGCGAAAAAAACTGGTCTAGAAATTTTAGCTGATTACGGAGAATCGCTGGTTGCGACTTTTTGTTGGTTTTGTGGTGCCGGGTCACATATTATCTATGGGATAACCACAACAAAGTCTCATAAATATTGACGTATAAATCTTATACTTTCTCAACACTATACAAATGTCATTTCTCAGAGAACTGGAGTTGCAGAATTAAATAATTATACAGGGATGGTACTCTACCCAAATAAATTTACATGTAACCAACAAAGTATATAATTTTTTTCCATTTCACATTGTGTGTAAGGTCTGCTATTAACGACGATGGAGTAACATGTAATACAGTGTTATCATTGATGATCTCCATCTATACATATATCAAACATACAATTGTATTATTATATAGCTTCATCTTTTACATGACAGTGACATTCCACCAAAGCAACTAGTTATTATCAGTTAGAATACTAATAACTGTTTTTTCATTAAACATTTCCTCATAGTCATATACATATTTAAGTTTCAAGTTTCAAGTTTACTTCCACTCATAACGAAGATAACAACAATAAAAGCATACACTTGAAAATACAGATTATGAACATCATTTTATACACATTAATATATGCATTTAATTAAACGTGTACGTAAGCTGATAAGTGAGAACATGAAATAAAACTATATCCAGAGTGGAGGAGCGAACAGAGGCCAAAGACCTGTCAAGGGCTACCTTCTTGTAGACTTGCTTGATTTAAGATATTATTCTAAAACATTAGTAATTGAAAAAGAAAGAAGAAAAGATATAGATAATTATTATGAAGACAAATGAAAGCATGTGAGTAAATACATTTATTTCAGGAAATCAGTCAATAGTACTTTGATTTTCTCTTGACTGAAGACAGGTTTTATATTGACTCTATCAATGTCTACTAAAAATGCCACTTCAGTTGTAACAATCTTGAGCCAACCATACCAATTAACGGCTTCATTTCTCTTGATCATACTATAACATATTATATAATGATATCATCTCAAAGGCCTAATTACGAGGTATATAAACAATAACAATTATCAAATCCACGTCCATAAATCTACTAGTATTCCGATTCCACGTAAGCTTCTATACCAGGTAAAGTAAACTGAAGAGATAAGCATGCCATAATGAAAAAAAATTTGCGGCAAACAATGCCGTTTCCAACATAAGAGTGCAAGCATGTATATTGCAATAAAATATTTCAAAACATGCATAGGCCTATTTTTAAATATATCAATGACATTTAATTTTAATTTGTATTAATTATTTATTTTTACTATCATTATATTACCTATTTATTCATTAAGATTATTATGCTTTTTTCATATAACCCAAGTCTGATATTATATATACGTAATATATTATTAGAACACAATGTATAATTTATTTCAAGAGAATAATTGAAATTCATAATACATCACGTTTATAGGAGAAAAATGTTCAATGTTTTATAATTGTGTAGTCTTTGTTATATCTTTGTTTTGTTTGCTAATTGTTTGTTTTTGTTTTCTTTTAACTCAAAAATTATTTTATTGAATTTTGTATGAGTGTAGGCCTATGTGTTATATTTTTCCAAGCGGTTATATTCTACCGAAGCTCGCAGCGCTGAGGGAAAATTTACTGGCAGGAGGGAAAATATAACTCCCTTAAGGCCCGAAGAATGTTATATACCCCCTGCCAGTCAATATCTGTTTTGAAAATTTAGAGGGGGTCCATTTTTAGTTGCGCGGGAAAAAAAAAAAAAAAACCTATATTTTTTTTTCGAGGATAAACACAATTTAAAAAAAAAACTTAAAAAAAAAAATATATATTTTAAGACGATTCGAGAAAAAAAAACACCTTAAAAATCTTTAAAAAACAAAAAATTCTCGTAAAATAAAAGTATTTTGGGGGGAATATTTTTTTGTAAATAATAATTTCAAGGGAAAAACAAAATTCGATACAAAATAATTTTTTATGAAGAAAGCGTTTTTGGGGAGGCAACAAAAATGTGGAACAAATTAAAACAAGGATAAACGAACAAAATCGAAACAGAAAATTGACCATCGGTATTGGTGACATACAGTCCTCAAGAGGGCGACATGCATTGATTAAAAATATATTCATTTCACCAGCTGGTGATTATAACACTGGAAGGTGACCGGCCAGGAAAATATAACAATAACGGTCCTCGCAATCGATATCACGTGACGAGATCTAGACCAATCACTTATCGGTATCTGTCTAAGCTATCTAATATATATGTGTATCGCAATACCATGCAACACGACGAATTTCCATTGTTAAAAGGACAATTAATATGATCCTTATGAACCTTATGAAACTGGACTGTTATCATTCATGGACTGCATGGGTGTGATGGTAAGTTCAAAATAATTATAGAGTCTATCAGGAGTACAGAAAGCAATCTCCCCCGATCGGAACTCGCGGAGATAGTACCAACTTCTCCCAGGCTTCTCAATCTTGTGATCAGAGATGAGAATCTGGACGTGTTTGAGCTCGCTGGTGTACTCATCGATACTAACCAACCTATCATCATGCTTGACCCAAGCGATCAAGATTGAATTATTCTGAGTCACAGCAGCATGTGCCATTAGTCCCAATTTCTGTACCTTGTGGTTTACATTGCCATCTTTGTCAATTATTCTTACTGTATTACCATTTGCGATGACCAATAAGTCATTATAACTAGTGATCTGCTCAGGTGTATACCCATCGCATGGCATCTCCCTGATCGCCTTCCCACCTGCTGGTGAGAACACTTGGATCTTCTTGGCTTTCCTGTACCCGACATAAATCAGATTATTACTGTCTACAGTGACACCACCAGCCCCACCTTCATCATGACTCAGAGTATCAAACGTCACATCCAGCTTCTCTGACCCGTCTTTGTACAGTATGATGACATTGTTGACAGTCAGTACGACATACCGACCATCAGACAGGTATCCTACATCACGGATACCAACATCCTTGAGGACTGTCTTCTGCAGCTTACCATCAGCAGAGAAGATATCGATTCCCCCTTCACTGTATCCCACTGCCATCCTACCATCGGGTGTAGCAGCCATACCATTCATCCAGCCTTTCTTAGAGAGTTCTACGTCACACTTCAACTCACATTTCACGAACCTGACCTCACCAATGTCCAACTGATCACATTGATTGTTAGGTTTGAATATCAGTTGCTCTGCACGATCAGCTACATCCGTAGCAGACTTCTTATCTGGATCATCCCTATCTAGTACATTCCTCAGCTCTCCAGACAATGTATCACGAATAACAATTATATCACCTTCTAATGGAGCCTTCATGCTATTACCCGCTAGCACACTGGCACTGTTAATACTCGTAATAAACCTTTCATCAACATCTTTCATCTCATCCAATCTGTTACATAATTTCTCTTCCTGAGCATCCAACTGCTTGTATAATGCTGCTTTCCTCTCGTTTAATTTCTTGAGTGATTCTTGATAACTCCTGTTGATTTCAGCCTTTTTGCCGGCAATGTGATCAGTGACACGCTCCTTCTGAGCCCTGATACAGGTCACGTGCTTTGTTATGGTTGTAGCTTTCGTCTTACCTCGGGATTGTAGAGATTCAATTTGTGACTTGGTAGAAGCATTGTATTCCTTAGCATCTTGAACAGTGTGTCCTTTCTTGTCATGGTACAACATTCGACATCCCAAGCAGATGAACTTCTTACAAGTGATACACACATCAGTACAGAGGTGTTTTTGTTTATCTGCTTTGTGTTCCTGGCAGTAAACCTCTTTTTCGAGGACCACCTTTCCCTTTCTGACGTCTTCTACTCTCACAACTCTATGTTTGACATGAGGCGGCCATTTGTTGTGATTTTCAAGGCATGTGTTACACATGTTATTACCGCACTCACAACAGTAATGTACAGCTCTCGAATGTGAGTCGCACATTTCACAGACTTGCTGGCTATTCCTCACATCATCAATGAGAGACTTAAGAGGAACATTAGTATTTAGATTCAAGACATTGCCATCCTTTACAGATGTTTCGCTTCGACAGATGGGACATGTTAGAGAATTTTTGGAGGAGGTTTTAAGAACATAATTGAGGCATTTCTTACAGAAAGTATGTGTACATGATAACTGCTTCGGTTCACTAAGCAGCTCGTAACAAACAGGGCACTGTAAATTGCGTGAAACTCTGCGTTCAAATTCTGACATTGTGATTCTCCTACCTCAATATGTACTTATATGAGATATAATGCAAACAACTATATTAGATCAATTAACAGATTTAATCCGTTGACTAGAGAATATTTATATTCCTCGTATATTCAATACAGATATCACCAGGTCCAATAGGCAATGGTTTTATCAGGTTGACTAAACCTTTTCAGTTATCATAAACAACATTTAATCCTGTCAATAATAAAAAAAACAGACTAAGAAGAATCGGGATAGGACAGGAGACTGTCTTGTTCAGGTTTTGAGCCAACAGTCTTATCGGTAGTCACTACGAAACTGTAAATTACTTTATGAAAGAGATGGTTTTTCTTATGGTTAGGGGTATAATTTACCACAGTAAATGAATGTAATAAGATGAGTAGGTGAGTTTACAGTCGGGTATATTCTCCTTCCTGCCGTCGGCCACCACATGCTATCTGCTGCAGATCAAGAACAAGTCAGGAGGCAGTCTGAAGATGAATGAAGATGATCTCCCTTCTTCTGATCCGTACTCTTCACATAATGTGCTAGTTTGCCCTGCAATTGAAAATGAATACAAAAAGATACGAAATAATAATTGGGTCCTATAAACCCAGCGTACCAGGTTAATACTGCTGTTCCTGCAGGCTCTTCAATCACTATTACCCGACCAATTGTCAGTTACCTATTTACACCTGGGTGGATGGTGGTGAATGTAGATTAACGTGTTGCCAAAGGAAATTAATGCCGGGCTGGTATTCGAACCATCATCCCTAGGATTAATAGTAAAGTGATTAATGAACCACTGTACCACGAAACCTTCAAATATGACCAGTCGAATCAATATGATGTGATAGTGAAGAACAATTATATGTATGATTATCATCATAAAGTTTTTGGCGTCACCAGGGAGAACGGGATACGTCTTATTATTTCGTACTCAAGCAAGCCCGGATTCCAGTATGAACTCTTTTCATACATAACAAGCTACGAAAGCCTGCAAAGAGGTCACAAACAATTAGACAAAGATTATTTATTGCTTTGCCTCACTATTTAAAGGGACTTGGTAACATTGTTCAGATGAGAGATAGTGGTGCTAAGGTAGTGACTTCAATGCTAAATGTACAAATAAAGATAATCTGAAAACTTGAGTGAAAACGGACCATTATTCATGGTACAAATTGGGAAAAACTGATCTAATCGATTCCTTAATTCTCCCAACTATATTATTACAATTTAATTACATTTTAGGAGAATGGAAATCTCACAAAGCAACAAAATGGCTTTACATTCCATTCCAGACATTTAAGTGTTGACAGATTTTGTATAGCCTGTTTTATGTCTTTTTTTTATGGTAAACAGTTGGGAAGATTCAAAAAAGGTTGGGAGAATTTACTGTTAATCACTGTTAGAGGGTGTCGTACATCGACGCTTTCCCCGCCTTCAAAGAAAACCATTGATATCTTCGTGGTTTGAGAATTTTGTCAGGTTTATTTGCATGTCAGAGGGTTAGTACAGTAAAAGGAATATAGTACATTTTATACAAAAATTAAGCAATTTTTTTTTCATCAACCTTAAAAAATGTTACCAAGTCACTTTAAGAAGGCAAAACACTGAATAAATACTGAGATTCGAACCTACAACTTCAACGTTCTAATAGTCTGCCCCTACCGATTGAGCCAACATGAGCTGAGGTTAGCAAAATTGTATAACTCTATTAGCAACCATAACATTTACCACGCGCACATGCGCAGGTTTCCTTCGCGAGCTTAATCTGGGCTCGTTATGGTACGAAAAAATTAAGACGCGAATGGCTAGGTACGGTTTTTTTTTTTTTTTTTTTTTTTTTGGGGGGGGGGGGAGGGGTGAAAGAGACAAAGAGACGTAGAGGGGAATGGGCAGGGGGGGGGGGGGGGTTAACAGTAAAATGTTTTAATAATCTCAGTGTCAAATCATTGCCATAGTTTCATTTTTAGAATCATCGATAAATAGTAGATTATTGACAATTCATCATAATTCTGTTATCATGGAAACTTGCCTCCAACCAGCATCAGAAATATAAATCAACATGAATGACAGATATACAGCGTGATGAATATAAACACGGACAGATAGAGAGTGAGAAAGTTTATAACCGAAATTTGGCACATCACCCAAATAATATTTTGTAGTCATAATTTAATATGGACCGGTTCGGAAACTTTTGTTAGAGAATGGATTGGATTGTTATTTTGAAGTTTGTTATCATTGTGTAAGTGACCCTGAAACTAATCCGTTCTGGATTAAACTTTGGAGGGCTTTGTAACTGCAAATTACTATGTGGGTTGGCTTGGATCAGATTAACAAAATTATCTTGTGATATAATTCCTAACTAAGCAAATAAAATAAAGTGTAATTGATATTAACTATGAAGTGCATGTGGAAGAGTGTTAGCATATTCCCAGGTGCTAGGCATGTGACCACACAAAGGAAATTACAGGGAATACAAAATTTAAATGAGGTATGTCCCTATAAAATTGGCCCGTGTGCGGCAGTAGTCAACGAAATTGAATAGACCGCTGTTCGTCGAACCGAAAAATTAATGAATATGTACTGCGATCATTGCCCTTTGGTCATGATTATTTCAAACACCACAATCTAACAGGAACTTACATGAGTCTTTTAAACTCGCATGCACGTTGTCCACCTAAAAGATTCTTCTTGGCTGTCAATATTTTGGATCTGGAATAAAAGGTAGATATATTTGTAAAATTGAGAACCATCTTTAGTCATATTTTGTCTGTTATTGTACTGAAAAAGCATGTTGAACTGAATGACACAAACGCTAGCAATTGTTAAGATACAAAGTTAATCACTTGAGAGAAGAATCTCGGGTGATTTGTGAAAGCCAGTTAACAGTAGCAGACTGCCAGGCAGCGGTTAATGAAATATCAACAGGTAAATCACCAAATAATGATGGCCACACAAAGGCATTCTATGTCGGATTCTGGGACATTGTATCTGACCCCTTACCATCGGCCCTAAATTATTCTTTGTAATATCACAATTGTCTGCTAGTCAAAAACAAAGTGTCATCACATTTATTTTGAAACCCGACAAGGATAATTTTTTTAAGATGATTGCCAACCCAAGTCATTGATGAATGTTAATTTGAAATTCTGCTCAAAAGTACTTCCGACTCGCTATTAGAATGTACAGGATGTTTTTTATTACTAAAATACTAGTGAAAACAAGGATAGGTTTATTGTATCAGATGAATTGATTTTGAGAAAAGCCTTCGATTCAATAGAACATGAATACATTTGTAAAGCAGTGGAGTCTGTAAGCTTAGGTCTAATATTTATTAAATTGGTTCAAACCATGGACATACTACTTGAAGTGGGTCCATGTTCAAACACTCTATTGGAACACTGAAGGATGTGTACTCAACAATGGCACTTCAAACAGGTATTTCCCCCATCTCCAGGAGAGGAAGAACAAGAGTCCTTTTTATCCCCGTACCCTTTTCCTATTGTTTGTTTGTTTGTTTGATTGGTTTTATTTCTGCGTTCAAAAAGAAACAAGTTCAGATTCAAAGTACACAAATTCGAATAATAACAAATACAAGGAATAAAATGTTTACAAAAGTAAATAAATAGAAAAAGTCATGTACAATTATATCATACGATAAGAATGTACGAAGCTTACAAATAAGATAAGAAATATATAGTAAATATGTTTCAATAAATTAGAGAGGTAATTTAGAACGCAGAAGACCACCATCGCAATTGAAATGTTAGCTTCTAGTTTAAGAAATATGAAAGAAATTAGAGGTATTAATTTTGGCTCAATTAAATCAAAACTATCATTGCATGCAAATGATTTTTGTGCATTTTAAAAAGATTATAATTCAGTTAAAGTAGTATTAGATGTGCTAAAGCAATTTGGTAAATATTTTAATCTGACATTTAAAACAGAAAAAGCAAAAATATTGAAGACTAGAAAGCATCGAGGTCCTCGGATTATTGAAGCTATCCGGCGCCTAGTCGATACTATCAGAATCTTAGGTACAGAAGTTGGGTACAATTCTAAAGATTATCAGGTACAAACAAATGAAGGATATACTTCTATCACTTAGGCGAGAACTACATGTATAGATATAAAGCAATTTTACATTATTTGGTAAAATACATATCATTAATTATTTTGGTATATCTAAGTTATTTACGTATTCTCATTAATTTTCTATACCCAGTGCGTTGTAAAAGGATTGAAACTTATTTTACGCTTTTCTATGGAAAGGGAAGGACATAGTTAGACAAAATGTTAGTATACAAATATTTGAGAAAGGAGGTCTCAAAATAGTAGATATAAAATCCGTAATGTCGGTGGACTAGCAGTTAACTTGGATTTTAAGAATGAAGAGTGGAAGCAATCAAAGTTCGTTTAATGCTTTTAACTATTATACACAGACATTATAGAGTACCGAAGCTGTGACGTCATAAAAATCAATTTTTAGAATTTCTAATTTTTTCTTCATTTTCCGAAAGAGCATCAAAAATAATGTTCAAATAACACTGAGTTCCTATAGGAAATATATTTATTCAGATGGTCATATCTCAGCCAATACTTAACATATTCAATTGATTTTCGACATATGGACATTATTTTGAATGCTCTTTCGGAATATGAAGAAAAAATTGAGAAATTCTAAAATTAGATTTTTGATGACGTCACACTTCACCACTCTGTGGTGGTGCTTTTCTTCTTAACTGCAACTTTGATATTGATCTGTTAAGCGTACATCTACCTCCATTCTATGCCTCTATTGTTGGAAATTGGTCATGGCTATGCTCTTCTGTAAAGGATGAATGTTATGCTTATAAGATAATATGGAACAATTTTGAGATACAGGTTGACAATAAAATGATTTCTGTGTAAAAATCTGTTCGAAAAGGGAATTGTAACGAGACATCATATTAAGTTTCCAGATGTTGCAAAGAAAAATCAATTCAACATCAATGGGAATTACTATTTATTAATACAAGGAGTAGCTTCATGCATACATAAGAGCAGTAAATCAAAAACGTAGTCAGGTTCACAAAGATGAAATAGAGGAAATTACTGAAGACATAGTGATGCCAAATAAAAGTAGACATTTTTATGTAAACTTTGTTGAAATGACGAGAGAGCAATCTCTAAGCTATTTTCGTTTAGAAAATATGTATGATTTTAGTGGTACTGAATTCTAAAAAGTACGAACAATTATAATTAATACAACTATCGATATAATAACACGAGAGTTCAAGTTTAAAGTCTTACATAATATTCTGTTTTTCATTTACAAGCTTTGCAGAAATGCATGAAAAGCTTTCTCCAGAATGTTTGTTGGCTTTAACAAAATCAGAAACTTAAAAAAAATGCAAAATGGCAATGTAGCTATATTCAGACGTTTTGGAATGAAACCAAAAGTTTGCTGTCCAATTTTTATTTATATTTTCTGGATAAAAAACAGTAATCGTATGAAATGTTTGAAAGCACTCACCAAGTATAATAATAATCATGTTTTTCTAATAACAAAACGTTGTATTTACCTGTGCATGAACAAGAAACACAAGCCAGGCATTGATTGTTTTAAAAGGATGCTATATACTTTGTATGAAAAAGAAAAATATATTGCAAATCGAAAAGGCAAGTTATTATCACCATAGACAATGGAATTGTGTACTACCAATTTAAGTTTTTATTCTCTTTATTATACATGTACTTCATTGACGCGTTTCAAGCTTTTGGTATGTTTTTTAAATGCATCAATTATGCAAAAGATGTATTGTATCCTCATATGGAATATTTTTGGTGAACTTAAAAGTATCTTTAACATATCTTTGAAATATTTGTAATACAGTCAAACCTGCTTTAGTGACCACCTGTCTACAGAGACTACTTGTCTACACCAAGCACATTTTTTTTTGTTTCCCTTTAATATTGTTTCTCATTGAAACATGTACTAAAGAAACCGTTCTACAAAGACCACTTTTTGTGTTTCCCGTGGGCGGTCGCTGTAGAGAGGTTTGACTGTATATATATACACATATAGTTATGATACAACGGCAGACGTTCCTTATAATGCTTACACTACAATGTTAATCATTGGGCAACATATTCATGGACTATATTAAATGTGAAGAACAATCTTACCGAATCTCTATGAAAGCCTTCGTATTGAAGCCAAGTGTCCCAAAAGGGTTCGAACAAAGCTGAAAACATCGATTTCAAGAAGCTGAAGAAACAAATCGTGTCGTTGTTGATAGAAGTCTCACTGTGAAATAATGAACAAGTTAGTTCCTGGTTTGAGTAATACCAATCCTACATGGGAGGAATGAACCAATTGTATGAAGCCAGCTGTCTGTCTCTCAGTGGGTTGAATAATAATTCAACTTATAATGTCGTCACAATTTCAATGGAATCAGTCAGGTAGAGTATTTAGGATCTGTAACTGGAGGGGGGGGGGGGGGGGGGGACACGAATATTTACAATGAGAAGGCCGTCAGTTTCCATGTGCAGAAGGCCATATTTCGCTGACACTAGACTTGGTAGAAATACCATTGATGTGTGTACAAGTCTGCAAACAGCAAACTCGTAGGTCTATCAAGAAATATCCCCTATTCTCTGGGAGAGTCTACGGGTTCAACGACAATGCACCAACAACAATGAAGCCTCACAATAAACATCAGCTCGTCTCCATGCACTAGCACGAATTTATGTACACTCATGAACCTACCTCGTAGTAGGTCCATGGGACAATACATGCTTTACAAATAGTAATACACATCTCTCGCACCAGCAGACATATATGTGTTTTTTTCCTCTTGTCGTCTTACCGAGGGGTTTTATTTCACATATTTCACATTTCATTTATATTTACATTAATTTACATTTGAACATAAGTAATTAAATAAATACTTTTTGAATAATCTCTTTTTGTTTCATCAATAAAAAACTTTGCCTATTGGATATATAATATCGTAGTTTTTATTTGAAATTAATAAGCAGAAAATTTTACTTTTGTACTCTCTACCATCATACCAAAGTTGGATATACATATATATATATTTTGTATTAGCCGAGACATGAAAAGTTGTTTCTGTATTAACACACTGGTTATTGTCCATTACACGCCATCTGCATAGATTATGTTTTTAAGGGAATATATTATGCAATACTTAAAATTAACTTGCTTTAACCTATTATTTAATATTTATTGAAATTTAAAATTGAATACTTTCTGCACATTAAAATAAAAAGGTAAATTCAAGTAATTTTCTAATAATTAAACGTGTTACAATTGGTTTCTGAATTTTTTGTTTCATGAGGGAGAAATAATAATGTTTCGTCTTCAAACAAGAAATACCAACAAAATCTCCTGTATAGCTACTTCTAGTATTAAATTTGAATTGTTTTGTTTACTACTTAATTGAAAATTCTTTCAAATGTATTATTCATTTGACCAATAGTATTTGAAAACATTTTCTCAATTTTGCGTATTCGAACTCAAATAATAATTGATGAATACCAACTTTACTTTTTAACAGAATCGAATCTTTCCAACTACCATTTTTAAGTACGTGCTTTACTTTACAAATTCCAGCTACGTGCCAGTTTGAAAACAATAATGTAGAATTTTAAAATCTAATATCACTGTTTTTCCATAATATCTCCTCGTCTATTTCTATTACCTCAACTAAACCTCGATATTAAATTCTGATCATGCAAAAAGAAGATTTTGATAAAACTCTGACAGTCTATTTTTTTTACACATCATTCTCATATGTTTCTTATTCAAATTATATCGTTAACTACCAAGACAAATTCCGATCATTTCTTTAAAAGATTTATTTAAAAAAATTCCGATCATTTCAATCCAATATCTGAATAATGTTTTCCATCTACGAGCTGGTTCATCCAATAATTATCCAAGATAAATACAAGGAGTTTTCGGTTCCATGTCTACCATTTCAAACGTTTTATTTATACAGCCGTTTCTTGTCACTCTTTCTTTTATTGAACTTCAAAGAAAAGCATAAATGATTTTATTCAACGATTTGATAACAAATTTAGAAGCAGGTACTACAGTTTCCGTATAAACAATTTGTGAAACGATTAAGGATTTTATACCAACCACTTCGCCAGAAAACTCTAATATTCTTTGTTTCCAGTTTTTCAATAGCGTATGATTTTTTTTCTTCATTTTTTCATCCAAAATTAAACATTCGTTTTCCATTTTATTTGTCCTGATATATATTCCCAAATATTTAGTTCAGTACTTTCCCCACACTTTCAATCCGCATAATATGTATTTATTTTCATCACTGTAGTCTTATCCTAATTTACTTGAGGACCCGCCCGCCACTGCTCTAAATTTTCTGACCTCTTCCATAACATTGATCAATGATTCTGTACTAGTTAACCAGATAAGTGATAGGGCTTTACAGTTACCACCCTCTCAATAGCAGAATCCCTGCCCCTTTACATCAGCTGCCCAGAGCTGCCCAATTCACTTTCATAACCACGACAACATTTAAGAAATCTTTAACAACAATGTATACATAGCTTAACAATTATTGTAGAGTATTGGATATGTTTGTTTCACTGATGAAAAATTCAAAAAATCATAACTCTCCTGTTTCTACTCTGATATTGCTTAAACTTTCACTAATTTCTTTCTCTCATTTTCCTGCTTTTCCTAAAACTAAGTTAATATCAGGTGGACTTCCCCTTTTAATCAGGTTTGATCTGTTACACAGAACCTCTATGTAGGCCTACTTGTCACTCGTGTGTATTCATACTTGTTTTGGAAGTGTTACATTTCTACTATTTTTTACTTGTTACTTTTTTGATTATTTACGTACATTCACAGATCCAGCTGTCACTAGGCACGTCGATTCTTTTTCATTAAAGCCTTGTATACTCCTCGCCTGCTCCTCGGGACAGTTTTGTCAACCTTTTTTTAAATGAAATTATGCTGCCTTCATTCATCAATTTTCTAGTTCACTGCAATCTTTGGTCTGTGATGGTGTCATCGTAAACACCTTTTATTACTAAAGGCTCGATCGAGTATACGCTATTAGAGATTTTCTGAATATTCTTGCTGTTCTGATCTCTAGGTTCCAATTAGTAATTGTACCGATAATGAGGAGGAAATAAACATGAATTTGTATTCAGCCCATTTGAAAACGTTTTACTTATTGTGGGAGGTTTATACATCGTCGTAGGAAAAAAACCTACCAATAGCTTTAAAATCTCAGGAACATCGTAGGATGTCAAAAACTTTTTAAGGGAATCGCAACTAAAGCTAAACTGTACGCTGCACGATCTTCTCATGAGCATGGGCTAAAATCATTTCGCAACCAGATTTCTTCATAACCTAACAGGCTTGTACTATTGTTGAGCATTTGAATAGGGATCGTGTCAGGAATGTGGGCTCGTCATTTTTCATTATTGACAAAGTGTAATTGTTCAATGAATGCTTGATTTCTATATACAATTCATGAAGTTTACACAAAAGTTTGTGATGGCTCAGTAGTTTGGAGGAGCTTTTTACAATAACAACCATTTCCCTATAGCAGTAAGTATTCCCACTGAATAAAAGTAGTTTGCCTTAAGGGAATTATAGCATGAAAATAATCGCTGCTTTTCTCGAAATAAAACAAAATAAACTTCAGTGTTCAAGAATATACATGAAGTATGTCAAAAATGGTAGAAAATGTCTGTATGTGTAAGAACTTCAGGCAAACATTGTTATTGAAATATTTGCTCTATTTCTATTTAGTATTGATGAGTAGCTATCAACAAGTCAATATACTAATTATAACTGAGCAAACCGAAGGTCAAGCTCTGCGATCAGCGATCACAGGGAACTTTGGGACACTGCGTGTGCGTGGTCGTTAGTGTAGCTGAGCTAGCAGGCAGCTGTATAAGACTGCAGTGCCGTGTATACAAATGCACAACTACATCTAATTTATCAGTTCGATGCTTTACCTCTTTTCAGAAATTCAATTTTTGTTCTCCATTCATTCAACTACTGTTAGACAGTGTACTATATTCCAGTCGAAAGGTATCATATACTAATTCGTAATATGTGGTAGTTTACGTGTGCATTTTTATTCGACTCGAGCTCAAAGGTTAGGAGCCAGAAATATAGTAACATTTGTACCCTTCCTGAGAATGTGTCCTTAGAAAATGTGGCTTTGATGATCAAAGGCAATACAAAGTTTTGGGAAATTTTGAAAATTTGGTGGATAGTGATTCTTTACAATATTGATATTTTTGAATGCCCCTGTAGATGTATTATAAGCACTAGAAAATTTAGCCCCTAAAAAACTTCTGCTTTCGAGAAAACTTGAATATAAAATTTTACCGGTGCTCCCGGTAAATTTTGATAAATTTCAAATAGCACCTACGGCCGTACAATGGTAGCTGCGACCATGCAAATCTCAGAATATGTAGTTGTGATATATAATTTCCAAACAGGAATAGCTGATCGGTCGATTTTAGTCAATAAACATTGTTTTATAGCTTTATTAATATCTTGACCTTGAGAGGGAGCTATACAACATAAAGAGTTTGTTATTTACAATTTCATAACTTAAGACTCGATTTCAATCGCGACAACGATCATTGAATATTGTAGGACCGATTATGCTTCCAATGTGTTCATTTGAACTAAATTCATGAGCCCTTACCAAAACTTTGTATTACCTTTAACTTTGGTAGTCAGGTTTATCATCGTCACGCTTGGCAGGAAATAACCTGATGACCTATTGATTTGTGAGCGAAGGAGAAACCAAGATGATGAGGGGATGGGGGTGGGAGAGGGCGTCCCACAACAGGACCTATAAGAGCCATTGATTAGGAGAGTGTGACCCACCTGGTTTAAGTTGAGCAACATATAGTGAATACTGCTTTGTTGGGCAAACACAGGACAAAATAATTTACGCCATGTTGTGACCGAGTAAAACCAAGTTGGCCGAATTCTGTGTATAGATGGATCTGGAACCAACAAAAATGCCCCTCCAAAAAATCGCCCTTCTAAGCAAATAAAGTACTACCCCGGCAATAAAATAAATGCCCTTCCTAAGGAGAAATATGTTCCTTCTTTTTCTGTTGCTCCCTTAATTAATATTCTTGACCCATTCGTTCACTTTGTTCACTCATTGCAATCCCCCGCCTGCCCCGCCACCTAGGCCACCCCCGTACCCCTAAAAAAAAAAAAAAAAAAAAATGGAATTATGGGATTATGCAATCATGAACAGGAAAATGAATTAATGCATATAGAAGTGTCAATTAAGTTGATAATTTTTTTGATCTAAGTTCAAGTAGAGTAATCGATATGATATAATTTCGTGGGTTACGTATGGGACAAAATAGCTTTGATTTGCCAAAATAGATCTTAACGCACCATAATTTTTTTTTAAAGAGTGCCATCTAAAACAATATGTCAACATGACGTGTAAGTAAGTCTGAGGTGCGGGTCTGCCGTGTAACCTATTAAAATGTGACATTGATGATGATGTGAAATTTGAAAATAACAGTGATAAAAATGATGATAAGATTGTAGATGATGACGATGATGCTGCTGCTGATGATAGTGGTGATGATGACGATGACGTCATTATCATCCTCATCATAATTTTAGTAAATTGTATGGTAATTATCAACATATTTTCATAAACATCATCATTGCCATTATTATTAATTACTACTTCCAAAACCGTCAACATCATCATCACGCCAATCGGCCATATCTTAACTATCATCATCTATTTTATCCCTGACTTTGTCATATATGTCATCATTATGAAATGAAACCTTGTCACGGTATCACTGTCATTATCATTATCAATGTTTCTATCATTTTCATCATCATCATCATCATCATCATCATCATCATCATCGTCATCATCTTCACCATCATCATGCTCATCGTGAATGTCAGGACTATCATCATATATTTTATCACCAATATCTTTATCCACATCATTAGTATATTAGATAAAACTCTGCCATGGTCATCACTATCAATATTGTTATCGTTATAATACTCATCATCTATTTCATCATCATCGTCATCATCATCATTATCATTATCGTCATCATCTTCATCATTGTCATCATCTTCGTCACCATTGTCATTCGACTTTGTTTACATCAGAACTATAGGCAATCAATCATCTACATTATTATCATCATCGTCAACATCAACGTCACCACTGTCATTACCACTATTTATTATTTCATTCATTTGATTGTCATTAACGTAGCATCGCGCTATAAATTATGCATGTGGTTTGCTGAAACAAAGTATTTACTTTTGTATTTTGTGTAAGAGCTCTCCTCAATGGTTACTGTTTCAAAAATCAAATTGTAAAACTATAACCAAACAACAAACAAACAACAACCAAAATAATATACAGAAAACAGGAAGAAAAAAACAACACATCATCAACATCATTCGCCGCCATTACCAGAATTACTGGCATTTATTTGTTGTACATTCTATCATCTGTAAAAACGGACTTAAGCAGCAAATTAGTATTTTCAATGAGGCAGGAGGAGCTTTGGTATTACATCGACAGCAGCAGCTCCTTAATATTATATCAATATTCTTACATTAAGAGAGACACCATTTTTGCTTGGGATTTACCACTTTTCAAATAAAACGATTTATTTTTGCCTTAAAATATAGACTGATACATACACATGTTTAATATAGAAAAAAGTAAACTTTTTTTTATCATAGTTTCTACATTGTTAAATTATAACCTCTACATTGATGCATTTTTCATGTCATCCTAGTGGTAACCCGACACATGCTCCGCCGACGATTGCTCCGCCGACATTTACTCCGCAAAACGCGACAATTGCTCCGCGACATTTGCTCCGCGACATTTGCTCCGCCGACAATTGCTCCGCCGACATTTGCTCCGCCGACAATTGCTCCGCCGACAATTGCTCCGCCGACAATTGCTCCGCCGACATTTGCTCCGCCGACACTTGCTCCGCCGACAATTGCTCCGCAAAACGCGACAATTGCTCCGGTGACAAATGCTCCTCGAACGACAGTTGCTCCGCCGACAGTTGCTCCGCCGACATTTGCTCCGCCTGAAGCGACACTTGCTCCGGTGACATTTGCTCCGCGACAATTGCTCCGCCGACATTTGCTCCGCCGACAATTGCTCCGCCGACATTTGCTCCGCCGACAATTGCTCCGCCGACATTTGCTCCGCCGACATTTGCTCCGCCGACATTTGCTCCGCCGACATTTGCTCCGCTGACATTTGCTCCGCTCAAAAAGTGCCCCGTAAAATACAAAGGCTACTACGACAATAATTGTTGCTCCTCCCCAAAAGTACCCCGTAAAAGACAATGCTCCGCCGACAATAAAATTGCTCTCTGATCCAAAAGTGCGGCCTCGTGGAAGACATGAATGCTCCTCTGGAAATTAGTGCAATAAATGCTCAGCCGTTTTTTGCTTTTCCCCATAATGTTTGATTAAAAAAAAAAAATCAAGTTGTAGCTCCTTATGCAAGTTCTCCGGCGAAAGATAATAACTCCATTCAAAATCTGTTTCATGTATTACTCATTAGCTGATCCAAAGCTCAAGGCTATCTTTCTCTCTCTCTCTTGCTCTTCCTTTTCCTTTTTACACCCTTTTCTTGTCTTCTTAGCTCTTTTCTTTCCTCTCATGCTATTAGTCTTCTTTCATTTTCATCACTTCTTCTCTTCTCCCCCTCTCGATTTATATTTCTCTCGTGAAATTGTAACGTAATGTATTCAATTCATTCAATTCAATAAAGGTTTTATTCACATGACATTATGGCAGCCTAAGCTGAATTGCAGGTCATTTACAAGGTATGATAATTAAAATACAGCATTTTACATGTAAACATGAAATGTTTAGAATAGTATTTTCAATAATATCCAATCCGTTTTTTAGGCTCGGTGTAAAAATGTCAGAGGTAAAAATGTCAGAGGAAAAAATGTCAGAGGTAAAATTGTCAGAGACAAAAATGTCAGAGGTCGAAAATGTCAGAGGTAAAAATGTCAGAGGTAAAAATGTCAGAGGAAAAAATGTCAGAGGTAAAAATGTCAGAGGTAAAAATGTCAGAGGTAAAAATGTCAGAGGAAAAAATGTCAGAGGTAAAAATGTCAGAGGAAAAAATGTCAGAGGTAAAAATGTCAGAGGTAAAAATGTCAGAGGTAAAAATGTCAGAGGTAAAAATGTCAGAGGAAAAAATGTCAGAGGTAAAAATGTCAGAGGTAAAAATGTCAGAGGTAAAAATGTCAGAGGTATAAATGTTAGAGGTATAAAATAAAAAACAAAATATTGCATAAGGCAGACTAATGGGACATGGTTTCTACTCCGAGTTTCGCGCCTTGCAAGCAATCATCAGGCAATTGATAGCATTCTTAAAAGTACATGATTATCCTACAACCGTGGTACAAATACTCCTAAAATAAGACTTAACTAATAAAATACAATTAGAATTACTCATGAGTAATTCTTATTTTATTGTATTCAGGTATTGTATTAGTTAATTTAGTCTTAAATTAGTCTTATTTTGAGCGTATTTGTACCAAGGTTGCAGAGGAATCATGTACTTTGAAGAATGCTATCAGTTGTCTGATGATCGCTTGCAAGGCGTGAAACTCGGAGTAGCAACCATGCATGTCCCATTAGTCTGCCTCATTCAATATTTATACCGGTATATTATGCTTTTGTAAAAGCAAATGGTACTGGTACACTAAGCAAACTTCTGGGGAAAAAGATTTCTAAAATCGAGAAGTTTTATAGGCTGAGTTGTCGCTCCACGGTGTAATTATTAAATAAAAAGAAAAGTCAGTACAGCCCCCAAAATAGGATCAGATATCTATGAACCTCCCCCCCCCCCCCCCCCACTTCTCCTTCACTTTTGAAGATTGTTGGACATTTTAACTGCGTGGCAATGACTACTATTATATGTAATTTTCAATAAATGCATATTTCCGACAACTCCACTTTCGTGTGGGCTTGGTATTTTGATACTCTGAAACAAAGCAGAAAGCCATGCTATCAATGCTAACCCATCACATTCCCGAAGTGCGCGCGTTGCAATACAATATTGTCGATTACTATTGCGGTATAAAATAGTCTGGGAGAAAATCAATAAGCAGCTTTGTTACTCCGATACAAAGCAGAAAGCCGCCCATGTTACATCAATTAAAGAGTAGGTTGAGTTCTGGGAATGGTGAACAATAAGTTGTGAGCGTTTGTTATCATTCTTATTATGCAAGTGTGGAAGAACATCAAAGAAAAAAGATATTCCCTGAAAATTTATTTCAAATGACTTCATAATTATCCCAGATATGAAGTAAAAGCTTTAAAATGAGGCCCGATTTGAATGCCATATGTTTGTGTAGTCCCATATCAATATCTTTCTGTGTACAGTGCTTGTTACTTTACCAAGACTGGGCCAAAGTTGTTATCATTTTGATGACTCCAAAACCTTGCACTACACACCAATACTTACATGTTTATGCTAGATGATCAACCTTTTCTGATTGCTTCCACACCGTTTCTTTCACAATGCAATCGCAAGACCAGAACTCAACTTTATCTTTAAATGCCAACCGCACCATCACATTCCAGAGAAGCGCGCGCTTTGCAGAGGTTCGGTTTAAGTTACATCGTTATTTATATAATGATGTGCAAAAAAGTTGATTGTGGATTACTATTGAGGTATAAATAGTCTTGGAGAACAGCAATGGGCATCAATTATTCCCTCGACATAAACGTATAGATATAAAAAAGGACAAACGACATGCGATGGAGGTAATTGCATCAAATAAGGGTGGAATAAAGGTCATATATGAGGGGCATATGTACACAAAAGTATTTGAGGGCAAGGTGTCCATTCTTTGGAAGTGTGTGAGGCGTACACGTGGGTGCAAAGGAACCTTAAAAACAGATCTCAATCGGGCCCAACCGCACACAGCCAACCCACACAACCATGACGTTGACCTAGTAGGAGCGGAGATAGCAAAAGCGCGGCAGCAAATGAAGGCACGGGCCTCGACCACCAACGACACATCCCAAAAAATACATACGGATACGGTGAAAAATAGTGCTCACTACCCCCCCCCCCCCCCCCACTGAGCGACTTTTCGGCCGGCGCGATTTTCAAATTTTCGGGAGCAAAAACAAAAAAAGTTGGGCCCCCTCCCCTAAGAAATCCTGGATTCCCGCCTGATTGCCGGAAAGCTCAACTCTGGAGGTTAAGTTCGCAAAATTAATAATTAATAATTAATTAGTGACACGCCCTTATAAGGGCCCGGGGTCACACGTGTCGGAGGGTTTAAAATGGGGATGAGCTTCTGAATCGAGACGGTCTTTTACTTTTTGGAGCGGGTTGTTAGTTTTCGGACGACTTCTTGTTTTTTCTCATTCTTACTCCACTTCCTTTGCCGCCATGAGATGCTAAAGCTTTAGCAGAGTTCGGGGCGCCCAGCATATATATGTAACTTTTCGTGATTCCTCGTGATTATATGTAATTATTTGTACTAAATGCACTACTCACTTTAACACCTGACTTTTGTCGAGAACTTTCATTTCTTCGTTTGGACTTTGTTCGTCTCTGGAACGTTACACGGGCTAGGTTGTAGGCTGGCACCGGCCAAACCGGTACGTTTCACAAACATTAACACATCAACCAATTCAAAATATCAAAAAATGTTAGACATTCATACATAATATATATGCAAGCCTGATCACAAAAAAAATTAAATTTCAAAATCTATTTTCCACATTGTATTATCCTCAGGACATGTACGAAATACAACACACAGCCATTTATAACATTTACATTATGGAAGAAAGGAATATAATAGACTAGCCCATGCAGTAGCTGTACGTCTCGACATTCTGTGTGATAAAAGTGCTGAGATATTATGACGGCACTCATTTTTTTTGCTTGTACCTCTAACATTTTTTTCTCTGACATATTTACCTCTGACATTTTTACCTCTGACATTTTTACCTCTGACATTTTTACCTCTGACATTTTTACCTCTGACATTTTTACCTCTGACATTTTTACCTCTGACATTTTTACCTCTGACATTTTTACCTCTGACATTTTTTCCTCTGACATTTTTACCTCTGACATTTTTACCTCTGACATTTTTACCTGGGACCGTTTTTTATAGGCTTCTTTCCTTCAGTTAAGTGCTTTACTAAATATATATATATTAGTGTCTAAAACACCCCGTCTCATTCGAGTACTTTGTTTTCACTGACTTTAAGGGACTCGCGGAACCACCGGAAGAAGAGCAATTGGCTTATCATGGAGAACTAACATCACACTGCAACAAAATGATTTTAAAAATGGGAATAAAATTAAAGCAGAAAGGCTGCCATCTAATCTTCCCGTCTGAATGGGTTCTCTTCTTTACGTATAAGTGCCCTTCAAAGCTTATTTTGATCCCTTCCCCTGTTGTTTTCTAGAACTTCAATGATGACCTAGTACATTGTATAATCCTTTACTTGCAGATGGTTTACCTAGTAAGATGCATGTGCTTGCTTGTATTGAGGTCAGGTCTTACATATTGATGAGCTGTTTGAAATTAACTAGGAGGCATGCGCGTATTGGGGAATGTGGCTTGCTGCTCTACTTTTTTTTAAAAACTTCCCACGACATGTAATGAGTGTTTAGTGTACATTATATGGGACGTACAGTAATAGATGGAAATTTATTTCAGTATATTCGAAATGACTTTTAGGTAACTCCTTTTTCCTCCCACATCATCAACATTCATTCATTTCATTTCATCTACATTATTTCATGAAATGCATTCAAAAAATGAAGGAAAAAAAAAGGAAAATAACCCGTGAAAAAAAAAAATATTGTCGGCGAAGCATTTGTCGTAGTACTAGTAGCATTTGTATTTTATGGGACACTTTTTGGGCGGAGCAAATGTCACCGGAGCAAGTGTCGCTTCATGCGGAGCAAATGTAGGAGGAGCAATTGTCGGCGGAGCAATTGTCGGCGGAGCATCTGTCGGCGGAGCAATTGTCGGCGAAGCAAATGTCGTCGGAGCAAATGTCACCGGAGCAAGTGTCGCTTCATGCGGAGCAAATGTCGAAGGAGCAATTGTCGGCGGAGCAACTGTCGTTCGAGGAGCATTTGTCACCGGAGCAATTGTCGCGTTTTGCGGAGCAATTGTCGGCGGAGCAATTGTCGGCGGAGCAAATGTCGGCGGAGCAATTGTCGGCGGAGCATCTGTCGGCGGAGCAATTGTCGGCGGAGCAAATGTCGGCGGAGCAAATGTCGGCGGAGCAAGTGTCGGCGGAGCATTTGACGTCGGAGCAAATGTCGCGGAGCAAATGTCGCAGAGCAATTGTCGCGTTTTGCGGAGTAAATGTCGGCGGAGCAATCGTCGGCGGAGCATGTGTCATGGAACCCATCCTAGTACCCTCTATATAGATATAACTCATGTACGAAATTTATTTGAAACGGGTCAGCTCGCAATACATTTATAAAGATAATCACTGAACCTGTCAGATAAGTTTGTCCCAATGACCTGTTCGTACACATACAGAACATTTTAGGTTATAGTTGTAATACATATGTCTATATATTCCCATATACATTCCTTGGTCTGTTCTTCATATTACGAAATAGTTTACATCGTCCAACAAAGAATGACAAAAAGAAAACTGAGTCCCGGTAAAAACGAAAAATCATTTTTGAGTTTCCTCATTCTTTGTATGTCAATTTGGGAGAATATCATAGTAGGATTATCTCCTGAAAAGAGATCGCTGTTAAAATACCAAATATAACAATTTTATAGCTGAAGAGTTTGGGTCACAATCTCGTTTGTAGGCCAATATTCCCTTGACAGTGCACGTGATCTTCAGCAAGTTGTAGTAGGTTAGTCGAAGGTTTTTCTATCATGACAATCTTTCACAGTGTTTCACATGTTTTACATGTTTCCATCCCGTGATTTTTCAAGTTTTTGTTACAAATATGTTTTGTTAAATAGAATATTGATGTATTACATGTGAAATATGTTTTTCCTGTTACAGACCATGTACTATTTTGACTAGAACTCAACTTTATCTAAAAGAACATAACAAACGCATAGTTATTGAGTTTTCGTAGAGCTTAGGATGGTCCCTTTTCTTTAAATAACTTTGTAAGCTTTCGGAGTTCGGGATTACCCGATGACGTACAGGGGTGCTCTTCTTTGGCTTTTCTCAATTATGATTTACTTTGAGATTTTTGAATATAATATATAGAACTTCAACTGTTCAAATTTCGCAAACAATATTATCCATGGAATTACCACAGTAAAGTCTCCTTACCAATGACGTATAAATCCTATCATTTCTCTTTAACACTATAAACATGTAATTTCCCAAAGAACTTGAGTTACAGAACGAAATGATAATACAGAGATGGTACCACACCCAAATAGATGTACATGACTGTATCCAACACAGAATAGAAAAACAAGTATTTTTCATTTCACCTTGTGTATAAGGCCTACTTTGAAAGACGATAGCGTAACATGTTTACAAGGTCATCACGTGATGGTTTCCACCTGTACATGTATTAAACATACAGCGGAATGATTCTATAGCTTCATCTTTTTACATGACAGTGAAATTCTCCACCAAAGCAGCTATTATTTTTAGTTGGAACACTACTTTCTTTTTTGTTCTAATAAAATTTCCTTCATAGCCATATGCATATTCGAGTTTCCAGTTTTAATTTGACTTCCACTCATAAAAAAAGACAACAACAATGAAAGCATAATATTGAACATACAAACTAAGAACATTATACACATGAATATATACATATAGTTATACGTGAACATAAGCTCATAAGTGAGAAAATGAAAGAAAACGAATAACTAGAGTCAGAGTGAAGGAGCCGACAGAGGCCAAAGCCCTGTCCAAGGCTAGGTTCTTGTAGTTTTACTGGATTAGAAATATTATTCTAAAACATTAGTGATTGAAAAAGAAAGAAGTAAAGATATAGGTAATTATTATTATGACGATTCACACCATGTGAGTAAATACCTTTATTTCAGGAATTCAGTAAATCATTCATTGAAGAAAGGTTTATAGTGACCCTTATGTGTAATCAGGAATATTTAGAAGTATATGACAATTCACAATATGGGTACATACATTTATTTCAAGAATTCAGTAAACAGTACTTTGACTTTCTCTTGAATTAAGATATGTTTAACAGGGACCCTATCAATGTATACTACAAATGTCTCTTCAAGTGTTACAATCTTGAGCCAACCATGCTAACGGCTTCGTTTCCCATTATCATACGATATATAACATATTCTCTAATGATATAATCTCAAAGGCCTAATTACGAGGTATATATTAAAACAATAACAATAATCAAATCTACGTTCATAAATCTACTAGTATTCCGATTCCACGTAAGCTTCTATACCAGGTAAAGTAAAATGAAGAGATAAGCATGCCTTAATGAAACATACATTTTTGCGGCAAACAACATAAGAGTATAAGCATGTATACTTTAAGCAATTGTATATCGTATGGTATATTGCAATAACAATTTTTTAAAAGATGCATAGGCCAATTTTTTAAATATATCAATTACATTTAATTTTCACCTTCATTAATTATGTATTATTACTATTATTATAATTCTTATTGATTCATTTAAATTATTAGGCTAATTTCATATAACACATATCTGATATTATATATACGTAATATACATAGCCTACATAATATATATATATATATATAAATACTTGTGAAGATAGGTATACGGATAAGTGATCAGATGAGAGTAGAACAGTGGGAGGAGAAAAGACAATAAAGACAGCAGCTAGTTACGGCTTCAACAGCACAGCCACAAATGACTTTTGTCTGCAGCAACTGCAACAGGATCTGCCTCTTTAGGATTAGATTGTTTAGTCACAGCATGAAGTGCACACCAAGAAACCAATTAGTACAACTAGCGAAATATTTGATTGTCTTTCGAGACAGACAGATGCCAAAGATATATATACATATATATATATATATATATATATATACGTATATATATATATATTATAATAGAGAATAGTTGAAAGTCATAATACATCACGTTAGGAGAAGAATGTTCAATCTTTTATAATTGTGTATTCGCCTGATACTGGACTGTTATCATTCATGGACGGCATGGTGTGATGGTTAGTTTGAATATATAGATTCTATCAGGAGTGCAGAAAGCAATCTCCCCTGATCGGAACTCGCGGAGATAGTACAAGTGTCTCTCAGGCTTCTCAATCTTGTGTTCAGAGATGAGAGTCCGGATGTGTTTGAGCTCGCTGGTGTACTCATCGATACTAACCAACCCATCATCATGCTTGACCCAAGCGATCAGGATTGAATTATTCTGAGTCACTGCTGCGAATGAGTAAACATTTGATTTCTCCACCGTGTGTTTTACATTGCCATCCTTGTCAATTATTCTTACTGTATTTGTATATACAATGATCAATAAGTCATTATAACTAGTGATCTGATGAGTTGTATACCCTTTGCATGGTATCTCCCTGATCGTCTTCCCACCTGCTGGTGAGAACACCTGGATCTTCTTGGCATTCCAGTAGCCGACATAGATCAGATCATTACTGTCTACAGTGAGACGACCATACCCACTTGCATCATGACTCAGTGTATCAAATTTTTCATCCAGCTTCTCATACTCTTCTGTGTACAGTGTGACGTCGTTGTTGCCATTCAGTACGACATACCGACCATCAGATAAGAATCCTACTCTAGTGATGCAAAGATCCTTGAGGACTGTCTTCTGCAGCTGACCATCAGCAGAGAAGATATCAATTCCTCCAAAACTAGATCCCACTGCCATTCTTCCATCGGGTGTAGCAGCCATGTCATTCATGCAGTCTTTCTCAGAGAGCTCTACATCACATTCCAACTCACATTTCACAAACCTGACCTCACCAATGTTTAATTGATCAAATCGATTGTTAGGTGTGAATATCAGTTGCTCTGCACGGTCAGCTACATCCGTAGCCAGCTTCTCATGTGAATCATTCCTATCTAGTACATTCTTCAGCTCACCAGACAATGTATCACGACTAACAATGAAATCACCTTCTAATGGAGCCGTCATGCTATTACCCGCTAACACACTCGCACTCTCAATACTCGTAATGAACCTTTCATCAATATTTTGCATCTCATCCAATCTTTTACATAACTTCACTTTCTGAGCTTCCAACTGCTTGTGAATTGCTTTTTTTCTCTTTTTTAATTCATTGAGTGAATTGTTATACTTCTGGTTGATATCCTCCTTTTTGCCAGCAATGTGATCCGTGACGCGCTTCTTCTGAATCTTGATGCAGTTCATGTGATTCTTGAGGGTTGTAGCTTTCCTCTTACCTCGGGCTTGTAGAGATTCAATATGTGTCTTGGTAGAAGCATTGTATTCCTCAGTATTCTGAACTGTGTGACCTTTATTCTCATGACTAAGCAACCTACATCTCAAGCAGATAAACTTCTTACAGGTGATACACACATCAGTACAGAGGTGTTTTAGTTTATCTGCTTTGTGTTCTTGGCAGTAAACCTGTTTTTCGAGGACCACCTTTCCCTCTCTGACGTCTTCTACTCTCATAACTCTATGCTTGCCATGAGGCGGCCATTTGTTGTGATTCTCAAGGCAAGTGTTACACATATTCTTACCACAGTCACAACAGAAATGTACAGCCCTCGAGTTTGAGTCGCAAGTTTCACAGACTTGCTGGCTATTTCTCACATCATCAATGAGAGACTTAAGAGGAACATTAGTATTTAGATTCAAGACATTGCCAGCCTCTACATATGTCTCGCTTCGACAGATGGGACATGATAGAGAATCTTTTGAAGAGCTTTTAAGAATACCATTAAGGCATTTCTTACAGAAAGTATGTGTACATGATAACTGCTTCGGTTCACTAAGCAGTTCGAAACAAACGGGGCACTGCAAATTGCGTGACACTTTGCGTTCAAATTCCGACATTGCGATTCTCCTATCTCAATATGCAATGATATGATACATAATGCAAACATCAATTTTACTTAGATAAATTTAACCCGTTGATTACCAGTTCCAGTAGGCTATTTTTTTTTAAAAGTTTGACTAAACTTCTTCAGTCATCAAAAACTACCTTTTATCATGTTAATGATCACATAAACCGGTTTAAAAATATCGGGATCGGACGGGGATTATCTTGTAAATGTTTGGAGTTACAGTCTTATCAACAGTCGCTCATAAACAGTTAAATTCGTAATGACAAAGTATTTTTTTTCTTCTTATAGTTAATGCTATAATTTACCTAAGTAACTTAGTTTAAATAGATAAGCGGGTGAGTTTACAGTCGGAAATATTCTCCTTCCAGCCGTCAATCCGTATAACCTCTCTGCTGCAGATCAAGAACAAGTCAGGAGGCAGTCTGAAGAGGACTGAAGATTATCTCGTTTTTTATAATCCGTACTCCTTACACAATAAGGTCACTGGCCCTGTCCAAAAAACAAAACAATTGATAATGTTATAGGTTTTCTTGGCCTATTTCGTTGCTTGTTGCAATCCATTTGATAACAAATTCATTAAAAAGAGCGCAAGCAACATCTACGGCAGAGACTTTATGTCATTCAAAATTGCCCTTTAGTCATTCAGTTTAGAGTATCGGTCGCGGGATTTTGTACTTTTATCATTCTTGGTAAGATTCATTCAAACTCGTCGGCAATTGCCGAAAGATGAACTGAGACATTCCAATTTACGATACGACAATTAATTTCGTTAAATGTTTATTCGTATTAATATTGAAGTTTTTCATGCAGGCGCCTACCTATTTCCTTTTTTTTAATTCCTTAAAAGTGTAATAAGTTTGATGTATTTCATCCATCGTCAATATCGGACGCGTTTTTAACATGGTAGGCTAAATGAAGACCTCGTAAACATTTGTTATGTTTCCCTATTTTCTTTACTTCTCAAAGCTATTTTAGATCAGATTCCCAACCCCGGCAACAAAACAATAAAAACGAACTTAATTTGTTTGTTTTTCTTGGGAAGATGGGTTGCTCATTGTGTGCTCATTGAGGACGTTATTCGAGGGTGAAAATGTATACGATTAATTTACGGGGTGCATGACAAAGGTGTTAAGCCACTGTGTATGTATAAGTTTTCCCGGCAAATTTCGCAACTTGCCAATCCATTTCAAGTTTTATGCATTCAACTTAGCACAATTTAACCCTGCTCATAATTGGCAATTTATTCATCAATCCTCATAAAATACATAAAATTGTGACCTTAAACTGCGGTGTGGAGCAAAATAATTATGAAGCACTTACACAACTAAAAGCAAAAGGGGCTGCATCCAAATATACTTTAGGTTGGATTGTATTGGATTTTAAACTAAAAGTGTATGTAAAACTATCTTCAGTAATATACATTACCTTTGCAGAGTGCACACTCTAAATTACAGGGATTTAAATTTAAATCTATAGGATTTATTTTTAAATCTTTCATGTACTGTAGGTAGGGACCAATCGATGTGGATTTAAAATTAATCTTCGCTAGGATTAAAAAGTTTTAATCTGTAAATGATTAAAAAATAAGTTCAAAAGATTTATATTATAAATCTTTCTAGATTAAAATTAACCCTGATAAAGATTTAAAAGCAATCCTTTTTGGGACTTCTTTTTTTTATATTTGAAACTCGGATTAAGAACCAGTTTAGCAATCTTTTAAGATTAAAAATCAATCTTTATGGATTTAATTTCATTCAAATCCGGCTTAAGATTTAAATTTTAAATCCCTGTAATTTAGAGTGCATTGATTAACGATGTCCATGAATAAAGGCCAAGTAAAACCGTCCGGGCTTAGGTCTTTAATTGTTCCAGATCTGAAAGTTTAATAGAAATTCACTATGACCATGATAGCAATTTTACAAACGCGGAAATATTAAGGCATTTTTGACGTACTTAGTGGCTAAGGTACGGTGTTGAGGGGGGCGACGAGGGCATGTGCCCCCAATCGAATTGCAGAGAAAAAAATGTGAGCGAGAAAAAAAAGGACGAAAAGAAAAAAAAACGTGAGATAATATGAGGAGATAGTTTGAAAAAATGCTCTTCAAAGATTGTAATATGTGAATTCATCTCTTACAAGAAATGATGATAAAGAACAAATTACGATTCATGTTGATATTGAGTAATAAACATGTAAACAGAAACTGACTCTTAATGTTTATTGTTCGTAAATATCCCTGTTACAGTGGCTATGATCTCGTCATGTTTACTATAGTTATTCATATTCTTATAAAATATTAAAACATCAGTATTGATTATCGTGGGATAAAAGTCACCCGATTATTCTTCTTCTTTAAAGTGGACATTCAAAGAAAATCACAAATATGTCAACTAATATATCATTAGAAACTGGTAAGCTAACAGATGGCCATCGTACAAATTTTATGTCAACTACATATCGGGTGATTTATAAGAATACAAATAAAACCACTTCCATAGCATCTGGGATATACGAGAGATTCGCCAGAAAAATAACGATGTTTTAATGACGTCACACAATGCACCAATACTGCCCAAGCAGACGACATCCCATAAAGAATAAACATAATTGCAAAGCTATTATTTCTCAAATTATAATGAGTTTGACTTATGCCGACTTATGCCGTCCACGCAGGCCTGGGGCCTCGTGATGGCTTCTGTATGGTGATGGTATGCCAAGTCTTTCTGTCTGCAGCCAATCTTGATGCATCTATCAGCCTTGGTATGGATCTTGCTTTGCAGTCCTCTGAGATGCAGTCAGGCCATCTTTTGGGTGGACGGCCTCTGGGTTGATTTCCTGCGACGTTTCCTTCAATAGCAATTTTGGGGTATCTTGTGGGTTTCATTGGTAGGACGTGGCCAAAATATTTGAGTCTTTTAGTCGAGACTTTGGCCATGACATCTTGTTCGAGGTTGAGGGATTCTTTGATGTGCGTGTTTCGGAGCTTGTCTAGTCTTGTCACCCCCATTATGCGGCGGAGGCATGCCATTTCAAATACTTGAAGCCTGTTGCTATCTTCTTTCCTTAATACTGTCCAGGATTCTGCCCCATACATCAGTATTGAGAGGATAAGTGTTTGGTACAGTTGCATCTTTGTGTGGCTACTGATGCTTTTTGATGTCCAGATGTTGTTTAATCTTTGGAAAGCTGCCCCTGCTTTCTTGATACGGTTTTTGATGTCACTTGAGCTTGAGCCGTTTTCAGCTATTCCCCCCCCCCCCAGGTACACAAAATCTTCCACATGTTTCAGTCTGTCGTTGGCTATGTCAATGTTAAGGTTGCACTTTCTTTTGCTGATAACTTGCACTTCTGTCTTGGCTATGTTTACCTTGAGTCCAAGGTCACAGCTTGCCTTGTAGACTTTGTCCACAAGTGTTTGCAGTTCCTCTGGTGAGTTTAGTTTATATAAATGTGATGGCATTTCAAACCATTCAAAAGGGGATATGAAACCGATTCTGATAACAAAATCTTTTGTTTCTAAATACACAGGATAGGGGCTAATTAACAATCAAAGAAATCAGACTTTCAAATTGAACTCCCCCCGGAATGATATTAAGGACGGCATTTGTTCCCTCTTGAAACGCCGCGGTGTGTGCAGCTGAAAATACAATGGCGTCTTATTTTGTTTACAAGCGACAGATTCCTTTATTTTTGTATCGCTGCATTTGTCATCAAAATAAAACCATGCGAGGGGTTTGGAGTGAGGCAATAGATTATATATTTAGCCTGACGGTAGTGAAGTAAGAGAAAGAACTCAAGAGAAAATGAAAAACAGGCACTGAAAATGTGTGAAATGTCATGGGACATCGTCTGCTTGTGCAAACCATGTCCATCCTGTGATGTCACACATCTCAGCAGCGTTCGGAGAGCTGCATTTAAGCGTTTTGTAATGTTGTAATTTATAATAATCATTACTTCGAATGTTTCCAAGTATTGAATTTTGATAACCTTGTCGAATCAAAGTTTCAATTTTGCAATAATGAAAATAAAGTTAGTTTTTAAAATCAATGAATATCTACTTTAACATGTCAAGTTATATTTAGAATCAGTATGAAAGGCATGGCGATGAAAAGAGCATTTCCATCATAAATAATATGTTTTGTCAAAGATTGAATAACAAAACATCAAAAATCATTTCAAATAACATCCCAAAACTACTCACTAGCGTAAAGGCTTCCTTGATCCTCGATTTATAATCTTTTGTATTATTATATTGTATAATGGAAATTAATATTCTCATTTAAGTCGTAGGAGACCACTCCGTGATAAATTTGGGGTTGGTTGAGTGAATTCAATTTTATTTTCTTCAACAGACTAAGTTGAGAAATGATGGTAGATTCATGCCCTTTGCTTTGTTACGCTCACAAAATTCATAGTTAAAGCAAAAATGATAGTGATGACGACAATGATGATAATAATAATATTAATACAAAAATGATAACTTCAGGATTGAAATAACAGCCATAAAACAATGTTTCTTGATATCATAAACAAAAACGATAGTTAAGTTGGAGGCTAACAGGTACCAGAGGCATATAAATGGGATAGTGAGCAATCAGTTGTGTCAATAGTGCATTTTTTGATTTGCCCGTGTATATACAGTGCGTCCCAGAAAAAACGAAACCGAGAAGTATCGATGTTCTATCATAACTTAATCACAACTATAATTAATGAATGATACATATTTGGAAAGCTTAGTGATTAAGCATGAGTGATTAAAAGCAATTTGAAGGAAGGAAACCAAAAAGACATTTGGCGGGCGGTATCTGAATTTCGAAGAAAAATTCACATTTCTACAAAGTTGAGTTTCTGCCCTTTCATATGACACCTCAATCACGAAAAATGAGCGAGGAATGACAAAGTTCTGTTTGTTTAAAGTAGTGCTTGCATTTCCATAATTGTATTAAACGAATTCGTTTTCACTGGCTGCCTGCCGTATCAATAAACGAAATTAACAAAAGACTTAACTCCGTTTCGTTGACAATCAGCCGTAGACGAGAGTCTTCATGCATGGCTGATTTTCAACGAAACGGAGTTAAGTCTTTTGTCAAATCTGCTTTTTGCTACGGCAGGCACCCAGTGAAAACGAATTCGTTTGTTAAAATTATGAAAATGTAAGGGCTACATTAAACAAACAGAACTTTGTTATTCCTGGTTCATTTTTCTTGATTGAGGTGTCATATGAAAGAGCAGAAAATGAACTTGCTAGAAATATGATTTTTTTTTTGAAATTCAGATACCGCCCGCCATATTACTTTTTGGTTTCCTTCCTTCAAATTGCTTTTAATCACTTATGCGTGAAATATGCAAGAGGAGACTCTAAGCTTTCCAAATATGTATCATTCATTAATTATGGTTGTGATTAAGTTATGATAAAACATCGGTACTTCTCGGTTTCGTTTTTTCTGGGACGCACTGTATAGCTGGGAAAATAACGTTTGGTATTGTGTTGTGTTGTGTTGATAGCAGATATTTCAAGGTTGAAATCACAGATACCGAATTTATCTCACAGCGTATGGCGTATTCTTCTCTAAATCAATATGTAGCGAAATGTGTCAAGCTCTATACATACTCTAGTTCGGTTGGAGATGTGCCATAGGATTTATATTCGACCATTGTATACACTGTAGATTTCATAATATGCTGCAAACTCCTGGAAAGGCATTTATGTTAATAGTTATAAACAACAGACTGAGTTACTTATGTGGTCTATGTACTTAGTGAAGGCACAATAGGGCCTACCAGATTATTACACATACAAAATCGACAAGGTATTAATCTGTATAGTAATAATAATTCGATCTCATTTGTAAGGACTCACATCTCCTTGGTATTGTCCACAAATAAAGGCCCAGTAAAACCGTCTAAATATGTCTTCAATAATTCCAGATCTGAAAGTTAAATAGAAATTCACTGTGACCATAATGATGATTTTACAAACGCAGAAAATATTAAGGAGTATTTGACGTACTCATTAGCGTATCTTCGTCGGGAGGGCCCGGGGGCACATGCCCCCAATCGAATTGCAAACAAATGTGAACGTGAGATAATATAAGATGATATAGTCTTCTAAAAATATTCTTCTAAGATTAAAATATGTAAATTCACATCTTTCAACAAATTATGAGAAAGAAATTTTACGATTAATTTTTATATTGATTATTAAACGTGTAAACGTAAACTGTTTTTAACTGTTTATTGTTAATAAATATCCTTGTTACAGTGGGTAAAATCTCGCTATCTTTACTAGAGTCATATTCATGTTCTTTTAAAAGGGTAAAACGACAGTATTGATAATTTGGGGATAGTAGATACTCGAATGACGGGGTAATAGTATATTGCTAAAGCGCTTAGAGACATTTCTTTTAAGCGCTACATAAAAGCGGAATATTATTATCATTATTATTGTTCTTCTTCCTTAAGTTGTTGATTTATGATATAGTAGAGCCTTTTCAACCAGGGCGCCGTAGGATCTTGGGGTGCCGCAGGACATCTCTAAGGGCGTCACGAGAGAAATGTGATTTTATAAACAAATGTTGATGGAATAACGTCAATTTCATTGAAACAGAAGATTAGAAACTCGAGAGTATGTAATTTTTGAGGAAATAGCACTTTGAAGATAATAAGGAGTATTTCACTCACTTCGCTTCCTCGCAACATTGGAAACAGGTGAAACCAAACTTTTTATTAAGCGTGAAATGATAAAAAAGAAATGGTTAAACAACACTGATCTACACTCTAAATTACAGGGATTTAAATTTAAATCTATAGGATTTATTTTTAAATCTTTCATGTACTGTAGGTAGGGACCAATCGATGTGGATTTAAAATTAATCTTCGCTAGGATTAAAAAGTTTTAATCTGTAAAGGATTAAAAAATAAGTTCAAAAGATTTATATTATAAATCTTTCTAGATTAAAATTAACCCTGATAAAGATTTAAAAGCAATCCTTTTTGGGACTTCTTTGTCATGTGACAAAATCTTATCGCCAGGATTGGTCAATTTGCCGTTAATTTTCGGAACTTTTTTTAATCTTTTGGGATTGAAAAAAATATATTTGAAACTCGGATTAAGAACCAGTTTAGCAATCTTTTAAGATTAAAAATCAATCTTTATGGATTTAATTTATTCAAATCCGGCTTAAGATTTAAATTTTAAATCCCTGTAATTTAGAGTGTAGTAAGCTAAAGATTGGTGCCACTCCCTCCAATGACTGAGCCCACGTTACGCCACTAGACGAATATATTGTGTTCACAGAATAACAATGTATAACGTTAACTCGTATTGGCAAAAACAGTAGAAATTTGATACAACATAGAAATTGATATTATTGAATTAGACTCTAACACAAGGGTACTATCCCAGATTTAGAAAATCTTCTCAAACTTACCCGATTCACTCGTTTACAGTACGTCTCAATAATTATGAGAAAACGATGTTTGGTTGATGGGTAGAACAGACGACAATGAGTTGTCCTAACAAACGTTTGCCTGATATAGTTATGTTTAGTAATTTTTCTTTGTGATCGGCCTTGATTCCGCCCACTACTTACCTAATGAACCAATCACATGAAGCCTTTTTCTGTTTCTCATAAGTGTGATGATTTAGTGCGTCACAGTCAGACCGCAGGCTCCGCAAATTCGCACGTATTTATGTAAGTTGTTTGCGTGATATCTGCGGTCTTAAATACGAAGGGCATTGGACAAAACTTTCGTAGCCTCGTATTGTTTTTCTTTACTTAAACAAATATAATGGTGCATGTGTATAAATTATCAAATACAAATATGTCACATCTATTAAACTACCGTAACAAAGAAATTCGAGACGGCAGGTTCAGAACGACCTCGCCCAGCTCGGCCTTTCGAACAAACCTGATCACATGGGAATACACTCATGTTATGTTGTGTATCACCTGACCTGGGATACGTCAACAACATTCTTTTTGCGCGGTTGATACCTAAAGTTTGTTTTCTGAAGGAAGGGATTCATTCCCTAGGCTTTTCCCAAATCTGGCAAGAATTTTGCAATGGATTTGGGTTCATACGGCCGTAACGTGAATCTAACGTGATTCACATTCTGACCATGTTTCTTACTGATTATCTTGTCATGTGATCGCGAAGAAAAGTATATTGTTTTAGGGTGGGTCCACTTATTTTGAGGGGAAGGGACACAATGTGGGGATGTTGGTCGGAGGAGGGACGAAGTCCCTTGGTGTAAATAAGTCCATGTTTGATATTTTCTATATCGACTAAAGCATATATATATATATATAATCTTCATATTTCATATTACTGGGGCTATTCGATGGAGAAAAAAAACAGTGCTATGGTTCAGTAGTAAAGTCTCGTACCCAGAAGGTTCCAGGTCCAGCCCGACGCGCTTGTCCTTTCGAATTAGGCACCGTGTTTTACGGTCTTTCAGATTGGCCATGATTCTTTTTAATAAAGCAAAGCAGTAAAATAGAAATATAATAAAATACATATAGCTGGTTTCAAGCGTTCATTCCTGTCATAATGTAAATTTCAAAGTTTGAATTACGGGGTCACTTTGGAAAAAAAGAGGTGCTCTTTGTTTGAAAGAGCTAGAAATTTCACGAAAAGAGATTTATTTTAGGGGTATTCGCGAATTCGAATTGTTTCTTTTATCAAGAGAATGCGATGGGCGTGGACAGTGGGCGTCCTACAACGGGGCTTGCTAGAGTCATCTATACACAGAGTTTTGCCAACTTTGTTTCACTGGGTCACAACATGGCGTATATTCTTTTGTTTTGTGCTTGTCCAACAAAGCAGTAGTCGCCATCTTGTGTCAAACTCGAACCGGGTCGGCCAAACTATGTGTATAGATTACTCTGGGACTCGCCAGAGCAATTGATTATTAGAGTTTCAATCAGGTTGATATTTTGTCTGATCTAAGCTTAAGTAGAGCGATCGGCTTGATATATTTTGGTGGTTTACGTACGGAACAAAAAAGCATAGATCTCATCGTAACGTACAACTTTGAAGAGCGCCAACTTAAACAAAATGTCGACATAAGTCTGAGTCTAAGATGGTCTGCCTTGTAACCAGGGGCGTCGCCAAAGGGGGGGTGTGGGGGGTGCGACACCCCCCACTTGTCAGGATATTGTCGGTAAAATTGCGCTGCCGTCGGGAAAAAAAGAGAAAAGGGGGAGGGGAAAAAAGAGAGGGAAAGGGAAAGAAAAAAAAGAAAAGGAAAAGAAAAGTAAGAAAGGAAAAAAAAGGAAAGAAAGGAAAAGAAAGGAAGCTTCCGCGCTTCGCGCGAGAGGGGGAAACTGAATTCACATGTATAGGGCTTAATAAGAGTCAAAAACGGTACAACGAATCCTCTTCTTTCTCTAATAATTTAAGGAAACTTCAAAGCTTCCGCGCTTCGCGCGAGAGGGGGAAACTGAATTCAGATAAATAGGGCTTAATAAGAGTCGAAAACGGTACGACGACTCGTCTTCCTTTCTCTATATTGTGATGAAACGCCAAAAAAATCCGCGCTTTGCGCGGAAGGGGAAAACTTCATTTAGACGCGTCGAGAACAGTACAACGAATCGTCTTCTTTCTCTAATAATTTAAGGAAACGTCAAAGCTTGCGCGCTTCGCGCTAATGGAGGAAACTGAATTCAGACAATTAGGGCTTATTAAGAGTCGAAAACGGTACAACGAATCGTCTTCTTTCTCTAATAATTCAAACAAAACTTCCGCGCTTCGTGTGGGAGGGGGAAGGTTCCGGGAAAGGTTCATTCAGACAAGGATTAAGAGTCGAGCACGGTTCAACGAATCGTCTACTTCCTCTAATAATTAAATTAAACGTCAAAACTTTCGCGCTTCGTGCGGAGGGGAAGAACTGAATTCAGATAAGGATTAAGAGTCGAGAACAGTACACCGAATCGTCTGCTTTTTCTCATAATTGAATGAAACGTCAAAGCTTCCGCGCGGAGGAGGAGAAACTGCATTCAGACAAGGATTAAGAGTCTAGCACGGTTCGACGAATCGTCTACTTTCTCTAATAATTTAATTAAACGCCAAAACTTCCGCGCTTCGCGCGGGAGGGGGAGAAGCTGAATTAAAAAAAAGGATTAACAGTCGTATAATGGAACATCAAAGCTTTCGCGCTTCGCACGGGAGGGGGGGGGGGAGGGAAACTTCATTCAGACAAGGATTAACCGTCGAGAACGGTACAATAAATCGTCTTCTTTTCCTAATAATTTAAGGAAACGTCTAAGCTTCCGCGCTTCGCGCGGAAGGCCTATCACCCCCTAATCACCCACACCCCCCTAATGAGCGCGCTTCGCTTGCTCACTACCGCCCCTCCCTAAAATAAGATCCTAGCTCCGCGCCTGCATTAAAATATATAGCTATGAATGCTGACTATGAAGTTGACGAAATAATTCGTATATTTGTGTCTTCGTGGAAAATGACCATTTGCGCATACGCAAGTACTACAGATAGTCCATAGGAAAAACAATTTAGCCTTAGGCCCCGGGTTTATCGGGTTACATGTGTAGATATTGGACATTTAATTTTGTTGGTAATTGGTGGCTAGTTTTGTCGGTAATCGTTGGCCTCTACACCCCCCCACTGAAAAAGGTCTAGCGACGCCCCTGCTTGTAACCTATCGAATTTTGACATTGATGATGATGTGAAATGTGAAAATGAAGCTGATGATGATGTGAAATGTGAAAATGATGCTGATGGTGATACAAATGATGATGATAATGCTGCTGATACTGATGATGAAGGTTATGATGATGATGATGATGTTGACATCTTCATAAATTCAATGTGTATTTACAATATATTATCATCATCATCATCATCATCATCCTCATCATTATTGCAATAATTTTTTCATCACTACTACCAACACTGTCAACATCATCATCATGTCCATCGTCTATGCCATCACTATCATCCTCTATTTAATCCCCGACCTCGTCATCTATGTCATCACTATAAAAATAAAAAATAAAATGATCCACATCATTATCATCCTGCCAATCGTTCGTGTCGGCAATATCAATGTAATTATTATATTAAATAAAACGTTGCAATAGTACCACTGTCGTCATCTCTATTAATGTTTCTCTCTTTATCACTCATGGTAATGGCCACACTAATCTTGTTGATGTTTAAAGAGAACTCAAAATTGACTATGAAAACTGTCGCTGCTTGGAATTAAGCGCAATACAAGTAAATAGTAAAGTAATTAATATAAAGGTTGGGGCATAATAATTTGCCCCTAAGAGTAAGAGTCAACTTTAGGGGAGAAAATATCACAGCTTTGATGCTAACATTGTTAGTATCTGGCAATGTATCAACCGAACTCGAAGAAATCTGACGAAAATCTTTCAGTCGGGGTCATTACAAATCGTATAAGCGGGACTAAATAAAAAAAAACTTGCCCATTAATGAATATATGACCGGCTATTATATACACATGCGATGGTGACGGTAGTGGTATCATAATGTTCACTTAAAATATGCTATTCTGTTTCCAGACTTTTCTGTTGAATAATAACATCACCAAAGTTATGGATGTTAGCATAAGAGCAATTACGTTTATTAAAAAGGCGGGTTTTAAAGAGATATTCTGGTTCTTCGCATCGGCGGCGGTGTACTTTGTATTCATGTAACCCATCACAGAAGATGAATGTGGATAATAGATAATAGTATGCCGTTCTTGTATATCACGTATGATATAACGTCTCTATGTGCTTCCAAAAGACTTTGGATTTATTGCCACAGCTATAGCTCCGGCAACCGTAACGCCTAGTGCATTTAAGGAATGAATCCTACCAGGTACCCACGTACAACACCCTGTTCGAGTGCGGCAAAAATGTGGCAAAAGGAATTCCAACGCTGTCGTTCACAGTCCTACAAAACACCTCTTCCTCTGTGAATGGGTTGAGGCACTTTGTATTCCAAGTTGCAAGAAAATGCCAGTGATGTCACCATCAATTTCTATTCACAATCATTTCTTTTGCGACAATTCGATGAGCAGAAAAATAAAGTCGTATATATACTGGCAGCCAGATATATTACATTTAACTCCTTGATAATGGAAATAAAATCTACCCAAAATGTAGACCATGAGATTTGTCCACTCACTTTGTTGACTTATGGGGCGTTGCAAGAAAGTTGCAATGAATTGCAAATCACATAAATCAAACGTAAGTCTTGCGATTAATTGCAAAATTGCAACTGATCGCAACTCAACTTTCTTGCAACGACTCATTAGTAAGAGAGAGATAGAGAGAGAGAGAGAGAGAGAAAGAGAGGGAGAGAGAGAAAGAAAGAGAGAGAGAGAGAGAGAGAGAGAGAGAGAGGGGGAATCAAAGCTAGATCTAGTTAGTTGCTCTATATACGCATTTGCTACTGCGAAACGCTTTCAATTCATAATGTTTGCTTTTAAATATTTGTAACAATATTCTATGTTGTCACTGAAATAAACATTTATTTGCTTCCTCGAGTGAGGACTGTCATAGAGTTAATCCCAAAACTCCCACTTCTCTCTTCTCACCAAACGTGCTAGTGATAACATCACGGGAACGGTTGTCTGATATGATGTCGGACCCAATTTTGATATGAAAATAATTGCCCGATTGTAATCTATAACTTATTTCTATCAACAATTAAAGCAGGAATACAGCTATCATGAAGAAGCTTAACGACGATTACTATTTAATCGTGCTTTCTCACTATAGTTAGTTTTCATCCATATGGTTTTGTCGTTAGGTCGAATGGATATGTAACCGGACTGTGGATCACAAGGTCCGCGGTTCAACTCCCGCCGCGGCGCTAATGTCCTTTGGCAAAACATTGATCTACATTTGCCACTCTCAACCCGGGTGTTAAATAGGTATCCGGTAGGACGCGAAAGTTAATGTGGTTAGATGAGCAAGTGTGCGCTTGTAAAAATGACGCCTGGCTGGAATGCTGCCCAAGGAGTGGAGAATGTGCATACATTGTGTGATGACCGGGGTAATAATAATTGCAGGACCCGCAGGAGGAGCAGTATTAATACTGAAGTTTGGCTACCCTGAGTAACCAGGGCCCAATTATTATTACATGTAATTATTGGTAAACGGTACTCGTAACGTTGTTATAATATTTGAAAGGTAAAGAAAAATGATTAATATTTTGTATCTTTAAAGGCTTCTATAGTCCGTGAATAATAACAACATTTTCGAACGAACAATTTTACAAAGATTTCATGGCGACTTTTTGACAGATGCATTTTATATATACTGCAAATTTGACTTAACGGCAAGTCCATGTATACAAATCCTTTCATTCCTAACTATTCTTAGTTATACACCTCTCATATAATAATACTTCACCGCAAAACTCTTTCACTCAACAGCAACCACTTCAGACTTCAGTATCAATATTTTGTAGCACCGTGTAACGTTTGAGGAAATCATGTTCGTTTATGTATAAATCAATTATATAAAATCAAGTATCCTTCAAATTTCAAGTCCAGCTCATTTTCACATCTCCTCATACTCTTTGTTATCGTCTTCAGTTAAAGTGTTTGGTTATGAGTCGATTTCACATCACAATAATATAAGAAATGGTAACACAACAATAACAGATGGAAACAAATGATTAATAATCATAAAAAACATGTTATTATTAAAGCAATTGCATATAAGCATACAATGTTTAAAATAGGGACGATGACACAATCGAGACTCCTTTCTTACAATGAGACGTCATTAGATTATGGTACACATGTAATGGATAAGTCCTATTGGCATACATTTAACAATAAAGCATAAACATGTGCATACGTTTCCGTCCTCAACAAATAATATTTAATTACTTCATGAAATTTATATTGTATGTCCTCCATTAGTAACCTAGCAAGGGCATCTTAGATTATTGGATTGGATAAACATGACTACATTTTACAAATTTGCAGGATAGGTCCAATCAGTTATCTCCAATCTTATTTGTGATTAAAATTGCAGACGGGGTCCTAGAATGACGAAAAAGAAGGGAGGGGTGTGGTTTTGCCCCCCTTACTACACTTACATACATACATGTTCAGTATACATAAAGCATGACCTGGGGAGTTTAGTTCATTATGAATAGCCAACACAAATCGTTCACATTATGTTATTCATATGAAGAAAATGGAAGTTCACAAGCAGCAATACTAGATTGAGTAGTTGAGTATTGAGTAGTTTTTTTACAGGAAAAGTAGTACATTTTAAATTCTGGCAAACACCCCCTGGTACACAGGTAAATAATGAAGAAATTAATACGGTTTACAATGCATGCTCTAAAATAGAGACTATTTATCCAGTTTAAAGGTAAAGACCAGTATTGGAAACGCCCCAATTTCAAAAAATTAAATGGAAGCTCTCATTACCAATCATGTGAAAGAATATGTTTTGACTAATACATGATGATAAAAAATTTGCCGGGAAACCGCCTACTAATTGATATATTTGGTAAATTATTATATCTATTTGACTGTGAGAGATATAGGGTAGTCCCATATACATCTTTCTGTGTATAGTGCTTGTAACTTTACGAAGAATGGGCCAAATTTCTTATCATTTTGATGATTCCAGAACCTTGCAGATGCTAGATGCTAGATGATCAACCTTTTCTGATCGATTCCACAACGTTTCTTTCACAATGCAATCGCATGACCATAACTGGTCTTTACCTTTAAACGTCGAGCGTAGGGATATATTATCTTTATTACAATTCAGTTATCAATGCAATCAGAAAGTAAAATAGAACATTGTATGAATAGACAATGAAAAGCAACAGTCCCACAAAATGAATTACATCATTTTAGAAACCATGTTTGAAAAGGAGATGGCAATACAGTGGGAAAGAAGCAGATAGAATATGTCTGTTTTTTGTTTAAAGTAAATAAATAGTACATGTATTTGAATGCTCAGTACTGTCTGACAATAATAATCTCTTTATAGTAAAAATGAGGAATAATGAAACAAATAAAATCTGCTTGGTACAATTTGCATTTACAAAATACACCTTTTCCATTTGCTAAAGATGGCAGCAGAATATTCTCCAAAAACAATAGAATAGCCAACATACTTAATGATAAAATTGCTCTATGGAAAAATACGAGGAAGGGATAGTTAAAAAGGACGATAAGAACAAAGATATGAGCTTCGAGCACAACCCATAATGTTTTTTAATTTTCTGGAGGCATTTTCATAGGTTAAATCTAACTACAAAATATTCCCAAGTTTATGCTCTTAATATATCCTCAGCAGTTTAATTTTTAGACTCAATAACATGTAGTCAATAATTGATCACTACTTTTTAATTACAAGATTGTTGTTGTAATCTGAACTTTAAATGACCAGATATTTGACGTGTGTGAGTTTATACTATTCATCTATAGTACACTGCACTGATAACATGATTCATACAGTAATTAGGGTTGTAAATAAACAAGTATTTGTGACAAAAAAGAAATACATTGGCGAAGCATTCTAACTGAATCAGAATCAAAAGGGATAAAATGCACCCAATACAAAATATGCACATTTCGATATACAGTGCATACCCCCAAACAGAAAAGCAATAAGTGTATACACAGCAGGTCTAGAGATGACAGAAAATACCAAATGATATAACTATATAAATATATTTATTCATTTATACAATTTGATTTTTCCCTAATATAATACATGTAAAAGATGACTTTCATTAATTCAAATTTAGCAACAATGTGATATTATCCTAAAATGGTCGATAAAATTCACAGCTTTGCCATGTATTTACATTTCTGTGTCTGTTCGACACGATTACACGAAATTCTGGATAAGCCATTCGTGTACACCATTAGCGCAATCTGACGCCTGTTTTTCTGTTGCCCTTGTTTCTTCCTTCAGCCATGACTCGAATATGTCTCTATCTTTGTTCTTCATTAAGTACTGTCCGAAAACTTTGGCAGCCTTAGGATATAAAGAAGGATAGTAAGAGAGAGAGAGAGAGAGAGAGAGAGAGAGAGAGAGGGGGGAGTGTGGGGAAGGGGGGGGGGGGAGAAGAAAGAAAGAGAGAAAAAGTATTTGACATGTCATATGATACGCTTTTTAAGTTACTGGTATGCACGACACTGTTTTTTTTCTGTGTGTGTTGTTGTTGTTTTGTTGTGTTAGTTATGTCTGTGTTTGTATTAAAAAAAAAAATCTTTTTCAAAATAAAAGTGACCAGGGATTATAGGCAATGTATGATAGATTGGTAACGTTTAAAAAGAGGTGCTCAGATGAACAAGGCGACATTATTATGGAATTTATTGGTATGAACTGATTTGTTGCATGTTTATGAAATAGATGTGTACAACAATTGTAGCCATGTTAACTCTGCAAATGGGCATATCAATCAATCAACTAATCAAACATTTTTCTCTGGGGATAAGACAGCTGTAACTTACAATGCAACTCCCCTGGATTCTTACAAGTCTCTCTGCTAAGTTTGCTATTGTAATACTTTTACCTGTTTCATAACAATGTCATTTTAGGACAAACTTAATACATTCTACTAGTTCATGCTCAAATCAGCCCAACCTTTTCCCCGTTAGAATATCAAAATACTTAAATGCAATTTTCCCTTCAAAACAAAGGTATTCTACCAAATTGTGGAGATCGTTTCAGGGCCTCATGCTTCTTACCGTTTCAAAGCCTTTATCAGCAAGTCTTTTACCAAGAACAGGTCCTATCCCAGGCAAGGCTGTCGCTGGTTTATCTCCCATCGGCTCTGATACAAAGGCTGCGTGTTTCTTGGATGTTGTTTGGGCCATGTTGCACTGCTGTTATGTTGATCTGACACGTAATGGATGGATAGAAAATATGAATAAGGCGCATGTAAATTTTTAACATTCTGGTGTGAAAGAAAGAAAGTAGTTGATAGACAAAAACAAAATTAAAAGGTGAAGACTTAAAGCCCCTCTGCACTAGTTTGGCCAGGAGAGATTAGAGGGATTAGAGCGTGGTCACTGACAGGTGGTTATCTCATCAACTCAGCTGTCAATTAATATAAGAAAAAGAGGGTCATGGGGGACCAACAGGCACCGATTAGACATTGTTTTCTGTATAGAGGGAGCAAGTAGCTACACGTAGTACACTGGGGCCTTAAGATACATATGCCTTTGTTTTTTAAAGGAAAGGTGAAAATTATATATTATTGTTTAATGTTAAAGTTCACAATATCACAACAATAACAGAATATAAGAAATAACATGGTCGCAAGTGAATTAGACGAAGCAAATCAAGTTATTATATATATATATATATATATATATATATATAGAATTACCCACAGTGCCATCCAGGCACCCCCTAGATAATAGGAGTTAATACCAGTGTTTACAAATTGTGTACTTTCGCTTTCAGGTTTCCCTTTGTAAGAATACATTTTTTCTTCTTTTTTTAAAGAAAGTGCTCTTTCTTGTTAATGGTGAAGAATTAATCTTCAAGTTCCATATAAGTAAAAACTATACACTTATTGGAAAATGACCCTTTCACGACATGTTTGATGCTGTAACTGTATAGACCCCTGTATTTATCAACCTACATGGCCTACTATGGGCCATGGTCATGGACGATGTTTGTTATGTGATTCAAAAATTGTTAATGCCGATGGGTGCTAGACCTCACTATGATTGCAACTCTAACAATTCATAACTAGTAAACTTAATAATTATCAGAATTTACTCAGACTCTCACCAATCTCATGACTCTTTTTCTTTATTTTTATTATGCTTTTATTAAGGGAAGTACACCTTGAAATTGATTTAATAGAAGAAGAAAACATTATAAATACAGGTCAGTGAATGTTCGAGTAAAATCCAATTAAAAAAAGTTATGAATTTTTGAAGTTGTCATCGATCAAAAACAATTTGTAGCTCTGAAATGCATCTTGCGAGGATCTCTCTCACTTCCTTTGTACTAAAACAAAAATCAGTAATTTATATTTTTAATTATGTAAAGAAAATTTACAATCATGCATGCACCCTAAATATGATCATTGCAAATGTGTTTCTACACCGAAAATGAAAGTAAGGGTATGATATTTCTGTACAGAGCAAATTGGAGAGGACCATGCAAGATTCTACTACACATTGTTGCCAATTGGTGTTCCACTAACGACGAATTTGATAATTCATGACTTTCCTTTTTTTGTTTCGTTAATATTGCTCAAACTTTCAATATTTTTGTTATTATAATTGTTTTGTTTTCATTAATACCTGCTTATTTATAGGGTGATATTTCCCTTTAAAACCATTAGAGACATCAGGGACAATGTGGACTCCCCCTTCAAAAGATCAAAATGCAACAATGAAAATTCACTTTCATGATACATTATAGTTATTTATATATATTTGTAATGTGTATGTATATATATATTGTAAATATGTATGTATATGTATATTTTCCGCTTAATCTTACAACCGCATAAAATTTGATTAACCTGTTTACTGTCTCTCCGCAAGATATGGATAGGTGATAACTTGATATGATAAATAAAAACAGTAAAATAAAAAAAGTCAGTTGTTTTTAATAACCAGGAAAAACGCGAATGTTTATTTGTAAACCAGCATCGAAATTCCGTCAATTATAAAGTGTGCAATTGGGCTGGAATAAACAATCGATCGTGGTTGATATCAAGACGTAAATCTTCACTCAGTGTAATGAGAAGACAATTGTTTAATAAAATAATACAAATAACTGAAAAAAGGAAAATTGCTGGTTCAGTAACACAGCAAAAATGAAAAAGCTCACAAACTACTTTCCACCTTTCCCCAAATTCAACCTTCTCTTAAAGACCCAATGCAACTTGATAGCTCAACGATCGCACATAATTAACCTGTAAGGTAGACTACATCACCTACGCATACGGAAATCCCCAGTTTTCTTGAAATTCATACACGTCGTTTGAAATAGAAAAAAACGAGGTTCCCATGTCATTGATGACGTAGCGAGCAGTATTATTACTGAAGTTTGGCTACCCTGGGTAAAAAAAGACCCACTTATTATTTCATGTATGTATTGTTATACTGTACTCGTTTCGGTAATAAACCATTTGAAAGGTCAAGGCAAATAATTAATATCTAGTATCTTAAATATAAAGTTGAGTTCTGGGCCCCGTTGCACAAAAATTACTATTGATGGTAACTTTTTGATTGACTGTTGAGCCCTGTTACAATGGCAGTTGCAATTGATGGCAAAGTTACCATCAATGGTAAGTTTTATGCAACGGGGCCCTGGTAATGCGATTGCATTGTGAAAGAAACGGTGTGGAATCGATCAGAAAAGGTTGACCATCTAGCATATAAGTATTGGAGGTACTGCAAGGTTCTGGAATCATCAAACTAATAAGAAACTTGGCCCAGTCTTGGTAAAGTTGCGAGCACTGTACCAAGAAATATTTATATGGGACTACGCGAACATGTGGCATAAAAATCCATCCCGATTGGTATGCTGTTACATGCCAATATTAAGGCATTTGAAGAGCCATGCTTTCCAAGGAACATTTTTTATCTGATGTTCTTCCACACTTGAATAATGACAATGATAACACTCACAAATTATTTTTCACCTCTTCCCGGAACTGAACCTTCTCTTTAAGGCTTTAATTCCATGAATAATAAACAAATCGAGTGCAAAAATATCCAAAAATTTCATGACTACTTGTTTACAAATACATTTAAAAAATATATATACTGCAAATTTGACAACAAAATAGACAAAGAATGACATGTTCATGTATACACATCCTTTCATCATCATTCTTAATTATACACATCTCATCCAGAAAATATTTCCATCTAAAACTCTTTCACTCACTCTGCTTAACAACAACCACTTCCGACTTCAGACCAGCTACAAAGAAATATTAAAGGGGGTGTAGCATGGCATGTACTGGTTAACACCATCTACGACTTCTTTTGGACAACTGCATGTAAACGAATGGACTTGATTGACGGTCAGCGCGCCCTAGCGTTCACGAAATAGACCGAAGTTCTCCTCGCGCTTCGGTTTCGCGTATGTTGCACGCACGTGAATACTGCGGTCGCATCGTCCGTAGTCGTAATTGGGCCGAGTCAGGCCACGAGAAATACACGTAGTCTCGTCACGCTACACCCCCTTTAATATATTATTGCACCGTGTAAATTTGTAGGGAATCATGTTCATTCATAATTATATACATCAATTATAAACCAAGTATCTTTCAAATTTCAAGTCCAGCTCATTTCCACATCTCCTCATACTCTTTGTTATCGTCTTCAGTTAAAGTGTTTGGTTATGAGTCCAATTCACATCACAAGTAGATAAGAAATTGTAACACAATAACGACAGGTGGCAACAAATGATTAATTTACATTAAAAAGAATTGGAATGTTATTAAGCAATTACAACAAAGCGTACAATGTTTAAAATAGAGATGAAGACACAATCGAGACTCCCTTTTTACAATGAGACGTGAATATATTATGGTACACATGTAATGGATGATTCCTATTGTTATACATGTGACAATAAAGCATAGACATTTACATATTTTTTCTATCAATCCCCAAAACAAGTACAACAAATAATGCATGACCCCTCGCACCCACTGAATGAGCATTTCAATTATAACAGATCTGGAATACGCCTGTGCACACCACGAACTCAACGTGCACGTTTCCGAAGATCCTTTATCCGCGACTCCATTCATCTTTTCAATTCCAAAGCAAAACGTGTTTGATTACTATGAACCTACCATGTCAATGTATCAATATAAATGTAATATAATATAAATATCAAATATATGCCATGAATATTGCATCCAACTATCAATTACCGTTTGAGCCAGTAACTACAATATATGTGTCATCAATAAACTTAACAATAAAAACGATGCCGGTAATAATTATACTACTCAAAATGGTAATCAATAATAATAATAATAATAATAATAATAATACAAATGACAATAATAATGATTTATGTATTTATTATCATTTTAAGATTTACTATGGAATAATCATTGATATTAAATAATTTAGCTTCATATTTTGTAAAATGGAATCTGATATTACCTCTTTAATCACCATATATACCGTGGCTTACATATATATTACCTCATCTATTGTATGTTTATCATATGTGTATGTTTATCACTGTCCTGTAATATTTCATTTATATATCTGTATCGCAAAACTCTGTAACCAGTGGAAAACAAATTTCCTGAAAAGGACAATAAATTATTATACTTATACTTAAAATGATATTTAATTACTTTATGAGATCTATATTGTATGTCATCCATTAGGTACCTAACATCTTAAACTATTGGATAGGATAAAACATTTTACAAATTTTCTGGGTAGGTCAAATCAATTATCTCCAAACTTAATTTTTTATTAAAACTGAAGACGTGGTACTTGGCAGGGTCCTATTGCATACATGTACATGTACATGCATTACATATTTACCTGGGTATGTATTACATTATCAATAGTCAAAACAAATTAAAGTGAGTAAAACAAAAATGTCCGGTTTTTAAAAGTAAATAAACAGTAGAGGTATTTGATTGCTCAGTACGCCTACTTTCTGACAAAGCATTTGCTGAACATGACAGCAGAATCTTCTCCAGTTGGCGACATGAGTCCAATTGCCAAACAATTAAGAAACAATAAAATAGCCAAACTACTTCATGGTCAAATTGCTATATGGAAAATATGAGGAAGGGATGATTAAAAAGGACGATAGGAACAAAGATATAAGCTTCTAGCACAACCCATAATGTTTAACATTTTCCGGGGACATTTTTATAGGCTAAATCTAACTACAAGATAGTCCGAAGTTTGTGTTCACAATATGTCCCCAGCAACTTAATCTTTAGATTCGATAACAGGCAACACTATTAAATTCAACTTCTACATTACAATGGTGTTGAATTCACAAGATCTTTAAATAGATCTTTAATCTGATCCCCACTCAATATATGTTACCTGTGCTTTCAACTCCTGATTTTAATATGTCCACCTGTTTGTATTATGCGTTAATACTCAATATTATGTATCTGTTTGAAAACATTGTGTGAATACAAGAATTGAAACGAAATTCAAAAATAGATACATTTTTTTTAAATAAGAAATTGTTGTTGTAATCTGTATTTTGAATGAACTTAACTTTTGACATTTGCAAGTTTATACTATTTATCTACATCACATTGCACTGATAAAATGATTCATACAGTAATTAGGGTTGTTAAAAAAAAGCATTTGTTAAAAAAAAAAAAAATCACAAAATGGTGTATCTTTCTAACGATCTAAACGGATAACCCCAATAAAGAGCATGCATACCTCAAGAACAGATAAACAATAAGTGTACATGACAGAAAATACCAAATGCTCTCTCTCTCTTTCTATATATATTTATCCATTTATCAAATTGTAATTCCCCTAATATAAAACATGACTTCAATTGATTCAAATTTAGCAACAATGTGATGATATCCTAAAATGGTATGTAAAACTCACAGCTGTTCGCCGTACATTAACATTTCTGTGTCCGTTCGACACGATTATTTGAAATTCTGGTTAGACCACTCATTTACACCATTATAGCAAGCCGTCGCTTGTCCTTTGTTTGCCCCTATGTCTGCCTTCATGCCTGACACGAACGTGCCTTGATTCTTGTTCTGCACTAAGTACTGTCCAAAAGCATTGTCGGCCTGTGGATATAAAGAAAGAGAGAAAGAGAGATAGACATAGAGAGAGAGAGGGAGAAAGGGTGGGGGGGGGGGGGAGGGGGATGTAAGAGAGAGGAAAGAGAGAGCGAAAAGTATTTCAAATGTCATATGATACACTTTTTAAATCACTTGTTTGCATGACTCTGGGTTTGTGTGTTATTGTTGTCATCTTTGTGTTAGTTGTGTCTGTTTTTTGGTCTTAATTTTTGTCTTTCAAAGCAACCAGGGATATAGGCAATGTATTATACATTGATAAAGTTTGGAGAGGGGTGCTCAGATGAACATTGCAACTTTATCTGGGAATTAATTTGTTAAGTGTACAGCGATTGTGGACATATTGTAATATGGGGAAATGACACTCCAAGTTTAACGTCTGCAAATGGGCGTATCAATCAATCAACTAATCATCTAAACACATTCTCTTTGGGTATAAGACAGCTATATTTTAAAATGCAACTCCACTTGATTCTAACAAGTCTCTTTGCTCAGTTCCCTATTGCACATACTTTCTAGGTTCATAACAATGTCATTTTGGGACAAACTTAATACATTCTACTAGTTCATGCCCAAATCAGCCCAGCCTTTCCCCCTATTTTAATTTCAAAATATTAAAATGCAATTTCCCCTTCAAAACAAAAATGTGCTACCAAACTATGGAGATATCTGTTCAAGGCCTAATGCTTCTTACCCTCCCAGCGTTTCTATCAGCAAGTCTTTGACCAAGAACAGGTCCGATTCCCGGCAGGGCTGTCGCTGGTTTATTTCCCATGGGCTCTGATACAAAGGTTGCGTGTTTCTTAGTGGTTGATTGTTGGGCCATGTTGCACTGAAAATATGAATAAGGCACATGTAGGTGTGAAAGGTGGAAAGTTCAACTCACTTCAAATTTAAATTCAAATTTATTTTCTTCCATCCAATTCGACAACATATTTGACATCTGTTAAAAAAATATTGGGTACGCCCGAATACACAACTACATAATATATATCATAAATAGAAGAAAGGAAGCAAGGGATAGGCAAGGAGGAGAAGAGGAGAGGAGATATTATAGGTCTGCATTTGTATAGGATAAGACATGTAATGCAGTCGTCACCCTTATCGGGCATTGGGCTAATACTTATGAACTGTAATTAAGAATCATACATTTGTTGAAATTGGTCGCAGAACTAATGATTATGTCTACTTTATGACTCATTATGTAACTACATATGTCCTATAAGGTTATACGTAAACACACATATATAAAATATATATATACATACAAATGACAAATATACATATAAATAATGTACATGAAATTGTATGCAACCCCAGATTCCTTGGTATGGCTTTCCTTCATAACTATAATGTATCATGAAAATGATTTCCACTGTTGCACTATGATCTTTTAAAAGGGGAGTCCAATCTGCCCTTGATCCCTTTATTGATATCTAAGGGGAAATAAGCATGTATCAATGAAAGCAAAACAATTAGAAAAACAATTTTTTGAAAGTTTGAGCAATATATCAAATACAAAAAATAGGAAAGTAAGGAATTTTTAAAATTGTCGGTAGTGAATTACAAATTGGCAACCCTGTGTAGTAGAATCTTGCACGGTCCTCTCCAATTTGCTTTGTACAGAAATGTAATACCCTAACTTTCTTTTTTTTGGTTATTTTATGACAGAAAATATTTGTTAAAAAAGTGGTGGCGTAGAAAACATTTGCAATGATTATATTTAGGGTGAATGCATGCTTGCAAATTATCTTTACATAAGGTAAAATATAAATTAATGATTTTTTCTAGTACAAAGGAAGTGAAAGAGATCCTCGCAAGATGCATTTCAGAGCTACCAAATTGTTTTTGATCGACGACAACTCCAAAAATTCATAACTTTTCCTTTTTTAATTGGACTTTACTCAAACATTCACTGACTTGCATTTCTAATGTTTTCTTCTTCTATTACAATTAAATTAATTTGACATAACATGTACTTTTAACATATTATTACCAAAAACAATTTGTAATGGCAAAGAATCTATTGATTTGCTAACAAGCATATATTAATTTTTTTGCAAATTTGAAGATAATTTGTTGGCTCTAGTCCACTGAGAAATCTTTAAAAGTTTAATATAATAGTTTCTGATAAAGTAAGTGGATTACTGTGAGAAAAAAAAACAAATTAGTATCGTCAGCAAATAATCATTATCTAATATGGAGCGGTTTGGAAAGTTTTGAACGCCCACTTATTTTGTTAGAGTATGGAGTGGATTTTTATTTTGATATTTCTCATTGTGTAAGTTCTAATCCGTTCTGAATGAAAATTTGAAGCGCTTTGTAACTGCAACAGAAAGGCTCTACAACAAAACGCTATACGTGGGTTGGATTGGATCAGATCAACGGAATTTGTTTGTAATATACTTCCTAAATTATGTAAATAAATTGAATTATACTTAATAACCATTATGAATTACAGGTGGAAGAGGGTTAGCATATTTCCAGGTGCTAAGCAGTGTGACCACACAAAGGAAATTGAAAGGGAATGAAAAATTTGAATGAAGTATGTCCCTATAAAATTTGCCCGTGCGCGGTGGTAGTCAACGAAATTGAATAGAACGCTATTCGTCGAAGCGAGAAATTAATGAATTAGCGATGGAAGGTGTACTGCGATTATTGCACATTTATCATATTTTTTAAAATCAAACACCAATTCTTACAGCAACTTACATGAGCCAAGTAAAATCGTCTGTTAAACTCAAATGCACGTTGTCCACCAAGAAGATTCCTCAATACTCTGGATCTGGAAAAAATGTAAACAAGTTAGTAAAATTGAGAACCCTATAACAGAATAGCAGAGTGTCAAGCAGCGGTTATTAAAATGTCAGCAGGAAAATCACAAGGTAACGACGGTTTTACAAAGGCATTTATTGTCAAATTCTGGACATTCTATCTGTTCCCTTAATATCGGCCCTAAATATTCTTTTGTAAAATCCAAACTGTCTGCCAGTCGAAAACAGAGTGTTATCACATTAATTTTTGAAACCCAACAAGGATAAACGAATTTCAGAAAATTACCGACCTATCTCATTAATAAATGTCCTTGTGAAAATCTGCACAAAAGTACTTGCAACACGCTTTAAAAAAATGATAATTTTTGGTGCGTTTTGTTTAGATTATAATTCAGTTAAAATATTATTCGATGTGCTAAAGCAATTTGATAGATCTCCTATTCTGACGTTTAATTTAATGTTATCGATCCTCACCTTGGTTATTTATTCACGGCTGATAAATGACGAATAGACAAAACGTTCGAACTATACATTTTGTGGCTTTATTTAACATTGAATTCCGTCATTTTTACATTAATCCTCATTACCATGTCCCTCGGAGAGGACCTTAAGCCGTCGGTCCTCTGGTTGCTTACTAACAAGCATTTATGCTATCTTAGCAGCTAGGTATAATAACCACTACTACATGTTTCATTCTACAATGGCGGTAGATGAATTCACGCCAATATTATAATTGTATTACAGACATATTTGAGTATCCAACCCAATTACAAAACTAGTGCTGGAATCTACGCTGAAAAATTACGAATCGTGTGAAATACATGTTATCTGCAACCCATACATAATTCTTAACACCAAAATATTTGAAATCTAAGCAGGAAGCCAGAGAGCGGTTAAACAACGGCAATGGCAACGGAAATGGGCTAGAAAGCCCTTCTTGTAAACGAATGTCCCCTATGCATTGCCACGAGCCCCCTTTGCTAGCCGTCAGGAAAGCCTGATCAGACGTGGAAGTTGTTTATGTAAACCGGATGCACCACCCATTCCCAGCTCTCATCCACGATTCCAGCAAGTATTCCCAACCGGGCCCCATCACTTCCCTCCAGGTTAACCTCCCCGCCCGTTAAATCGGGTGAGAATCTTGAAATTACTTAAGAAAATGTAAGACAACTTCTTACTAATATATGTTAGTGTGATGAAGACCCAAATTGATAAATTCCGCCAACGAGCAAATTCAATAGCTCGCTGCCAAAGAACACGAGGTGAAAGTTCTCCAACTTACCAAGCACGAATGTAAAGACACTACGTTAACCATTATATATGCAGGTACCACAGGCAACCCTTGCATTTTTAAAACAAAGTTTGACGCCTAGGCGCAATAAACTGAAACACTGAAAAGTTACATACAATTTGGGACTTTTCGATTTGCACGTTCACTAGTGGACTGCTACGTATGCGGTCATTTTGTAAGCAAGGTTGACGAGGCACGCGGACTGTTGTTTGTTACCTTTTCGATTTTACACGATGACGACGCTCGCTCAGTGAGCGCGAAATTCGATCGATTAGCTAAAGATCCAACACCGAATTCGGTGCATGGGACTGTACTTGAAAATTATGCTGCAACAGATTGGCGTTGCATAAGTAAACTGTGTTCATCTGATGAATTGTTCTGCAACAATCTTGATTTAAGGCAAAAAGCAGAATGTGTTAATTTAAGATAATTTACGCTTCGATCAACCACTCTCCGGTTCTAGAATTAGGTCAATTAGGTCCATTTTGTGCTGTTTCGTGCCTACAAAAGATTGCTCACGAACATGTACCGTCACAGTTTGCGAACGACGGCAAAACAAGGTTGAACGCGTTCGGACGATGAGCTCGTCGATGCGCATGCGCACTGCTTAAAAAATGACCGCATACGTCACAGTCCACTGGTGAACGTGCGAATCGAGTTCCTACTATCGAAACGCGATAGAGACTTGCATTACTCCATAATGTTATAAACCATACGTTATAACCGCCACCAATAACCACCCTAAACTGAAATAACTCTGCAAAGGTATACACATTGTGGGGAGACTATGACGCAAACGAGCCCTCGATAAATCTCATCACGCCCGATGCATAACACATTAACAAAGCCTTTTGAGCGGTGAAACTCATAAGGGCTCTAAGCTAAAGTGACCCATATATCCACCCTTGTTCTTATACATATACGTCTATGGAATATTTTTGACTCTGTTAATTTTTTGCTCATTCACCGGGTAAAAAAATACCGACTTCAAAGGTACTATGTCCCATTTGCAGGCCAAAAAAATAAAAAAGTTAAATTCCAACTGCATTTGAAAGATAATACTTATTTAGAACTTCCCTAAAAAAGATGGGGCTTGAAAATGTCTTCAAGTGGGAAAATAATGACTATTAGTTGTCAAATCGACTTTAGGGCTGTAGAGCCCAAAAGTAATAGTCTTGATTTTCAGACAATTGTACCGAATGGTCATACGTTTTATGCTGCGCAAAGATTCAATCAGTTTAATCTTGGCCATCACAAGAAGTGGGCTATTGATGTAGACAAATGCTCATGTACCCTTTACAACTCTTTTCATGTATGTTATTACCAAAGAAGAAAAAAAGCCAGTCAGTCACTCAATAGTGTCTGACAGTGAAGTCTAGCAAGTAAACGGGTTTCCTTGCATAATTTGAATATGAGGACACTGCTAACGTTTAAATTTCACAGATAGGACATACATGACATATTCATAATTCCTGCAAAGTTCTACAGAATTTGAGGTTGGCTGCAAAAGGGACATAGTACCTTTGAAACCTCTCTATTTAACGTTTGAAGATAATGCACAATAAACATAAAATAGGCGTACACAAATAGGAAGGGCAACTGCTTGTTGAAACCTACTAACCGCAACTCGTCCGTGCCGATCTGCATGGGAGTGGGCATGACCACTACTTAAATGTGCATCTGAACCTCTTAGCAATGTCCAGGATGAAGAAGCATGTCCCAGCATCTGAAACATTATACCACGTACAGAAGAAAAAGCTCGCGAGAGGTATGTACTATCTCCGGGCCCTCTATGTAGCTACCATTCGACCTCCTTGCTAGGGACCTTGTATACCTGTTCAATGACCGCCGCTCGTGGTCGACGAGGCTCTAATGTTGACCAGTAAACTCCTTATAGCAAAGACGAAGTAAAATCTCTGACCATATGATGTTGCACCCGTGGCTGCTCACAAATTCAAGAGACTTTTCAGATTTATTGAAAAAATCCCTTTTACTCTTTGCCTCGATATCATTTGTCCCCACGTGAAGTAATATATGTGACGGTGTCGAACCCAAGGAAAAAGTACAAAAGAAAAGCCATTGTTTCGCCTAGATTGAGGCCCCTTTTGCCGTGCCAGGTAATCGCGGCCCCACAGCCGATACCTCCGCTGCCCTCCTGCTGAACACGCAGGGTCGTCCAATACACTATGGAGTCCCCCACGATCCATACGACAGCTAGGGCGGATACGTGTGTACACATTGCGCGTGTTTAGACACCTCTTCTCCCTAGGCCACTCCGTGACCCCCTTTTTGATGAGGTGAGGGCGAAAGACCAATCTTATGACTCCTGATCTGAGAAAACATGACCGGGGCAAAATTCCCTTACGACCAACGGCTAAGGGGCCACCCTAATTAAAACCGCAGATATTTGTGCGACTAAGAATTTTGCTCCAGATCCGAGTAATCTTTTAATTAGTTAACATTACCCTGCATGCCCTTCGGGAATTCAATTCTCCTGTATTTTATAAACACAATGAATGCTTTCAAACCTACTGTTTATATAGCGGAAACTCGGTATAACGAGGGTCTTTATACCATTAAAGTTACAATGCTACATCAAGAATGCTATATTTATATATATATAATCGAGTTAACAACAAACAATAAAACGGTATATTTTTTTATTTGGAGGATGGGAGGTTAGGGTTTTAAGAGCGAGTGGAGCTGCGTTAAAAATTGATTAAAAATTGGCCTAAAATATTTATTTTTGATTTCAAGTTGACAATATATTATCTACAAAGCATTATGTTTGGATCTAAGAAACTGAGACCATCCAATTCAGAAGACATTGCAGAAATGGACCCATCAAATGAAGGAGCCACTCCCTCTCTACAAGAACTACTACAGAGGTACGTTCAATCATGCCCGATAGCATTGAGTCTATGTTAGGGTGCGTTCAATCGAATTTTCGAAGCTAGAATCACAAACATGAATCACAATTCAAAACGCCGTTACAAAAAGCAAGGTCACTGCGGTTTGCGTTCAAGCGATTTTTCATCAACGCTGATTCTAGCTCATTGCGAGCCAAACCACTGCGCATCACACTGCGCAGTATGGCCCAGGAACTTCGGCGCGCGCTTTCTGGAATTGTTTACGGCCGACTGTCGACTGCTGTTTTGAGCATAGATCGCAATAATAAGACAAAGAATGAGAAGGTGATAGAAGGAAGAAACAAAGAATAACATAAGGAAAGACAGAAAGATAAAGTCGATAGAATGATTGAAACAAAGAATAACATAAGAGAAGGTGAAAGAAGGAAGAATCGAAGAATAACATAAGGAAAGACAGAAAGAGAGAGTGATAGAATGCTTAAAACAAAGAATTACATAAAAGGTGATAGAAGGAAAAAACAAAGCATAACATAAGAATAGAAGGAAGAAACAAAGAATAACAAAAGAGAAGGTAATAGAAGGAAAAAACAAAGAATAACATACAAATAGAAGGAAGAAACAAAGAATAACATAAGGAAAGACAGAAAGAGAATGTGAAAAAAGGAAGGAACAAAGAATGACATAAGGAAGAACAGAAAGAGAAAGTGATAGAATGATTAAAACAAAGAATAACATAAGAGAAGGTGAAAGAAGGAAGAATCAAAGAATAACATAAGAGATAGAAAGAGAAAGTAACAGAATGATTAAAACAAAGAATAACATAAGAGAAAGTGATAGAATTATAAAAACAAAGAATAACATAAGAGAAGATGACAGAAGGAAGAAACAAAGAATAACATAAGGAAAGACAGAAAGAGAAATTGATAGAATGCTTAAAACAAAGAATTACATAAGAAAAGGTGATAGAAGGAAAAAACAAAGAATAACATAAGTATAGAAGGAAGAAACAAAGAATAACATAAGGAAAGACAGAAAGAGCAAATGATAGAATGATAAAAACAAAGAATAACATAAGAAAAGGTGATAGAGGAAAACAAAACAAAGAATAACATAAGGAAAGACAGAAAGAGAAAATGATAGAATGATAAAAACAAAGAATTACATAAGAAAAGGTGATAGAAGGAAAAAACAAAGAATAACATAAGTATAGAAGGAAGAAACAAAGAATAACATAAGGAAAGACAGAAAGAGCAAATGATAGAATGATAAAAACAAAGAATTACATAAGAAAAGGTGATAGAAGGAAAAAACAAAGAATAACATAAGTATAGAAGGAAGAAACAAAGAATAACATAAGGAAAGACAGAAAGAGCAAATGATAGAATGATTAAAACAAAGAATAACATAAGAAAAGGTGATAGAAGGAAAAACACAAAGAATAACATAAGAATAGAAGGAAGAAACAAAGAATAACATAAGGAAAGACAGAAAGAGAAAATGATAGAAGGAAAAACAAGGAATAACATAACGGAACAGGCCACGATGGTATAGTGAACGCAAATTGCATGCAAAGCGGGCGCGCGGTTTTTCCCAAACCGGAAGAGGCTTCGTCATACAATCATGATTGAGAACTCCGTCCGTTCAATCGAATTTTAGCGACCGTGATTCTTTTGAATCATGATACAAAACGCATCTTTTTCAGCGTTTCATGTTTGTGTTTTCAAACACGTTTATTTTTACGACCGTCGAAAAAATCGCTTGAACGCATTGCGTTTTAAACTAAACGTCTTTAGAAACCGTGATTCTAGGGTGAAAAGGTGTCGATTAAACGCACCCTATGTTACATGACATTCTTGATAAGGTTGGAGTGCTTGATGGTATGTGCAAGAAAGTTGACATGATAACTGAGAAAATTACAAAAATTGAAACAAAGCTTGAATGTCTGGATACAAGGGTTTCGGATCTTGAGAATGGAACTGGATTTTTAGAACAAGAAATCAGTGAAACAAAGTCAGAGGTTGAGAAAGTAAAAGCCACGAAAGCAGATTATGGATATGTAAATGAGCTGAGAAAGAATATCGTCGATCTAGTAAACAGAAGTAAACAAAACAACGTCATCATTCACGGTATACCAGAAGGTGAAGAAAATTCCGTAACGCAAGATTGCGCACAATACGCCCGCCAGTTTTTCGCATCTCATTTGAATATGGAGAATGTGGAAGTGGAACGCGCCCATCGCACGCCCCGCATTTCCCGTGCTCAAGCAGGTGACCAGCGCAACCCACGACCAAGACCCATCCACGTAAAGCTGCTACGCTTCACCGATCACGAGTCGATCCTGAAGAAGAGTCCGACATTAAAAAATGTTCGAATCCGCGGCGTAAAGGTTGGAATCAGCGACGACGTTCACCCAGATACGAGAAATGAACACAAACGGCTGATGACCAAAGTCAGGCAATTAAGAGATGAAAATAAGTTTGCGTTCATCCCCAACTCCGTCCCGAGAGTGATTAAATATAAGGATGGCCCCAAAGATGCCCCAGGACCCCTAAAAACGCTTCGACCTTCAGATCTGAAAGATGGCAAAGAGGACACAAAAGAATTCTAACATGTTGAAACAATAATTTGACCAAAATATGAACTCATCAATCGTCAACTGAATAAGTATTTACTTTGGTAGAAAGAGATGGAGTAGAGACGCCGAGAATAGTCGAAATCTAAAGTAGTTTTTTTTTACCGTTCTTGACTACTTCCGTTTCATTTCTAGTCACATATAGCTACGATTGATGTATTTTATATGTCTATTTAAGGCCTACTATGCTTGTATAAAGTTGCTCCATTTTTACTCTGTCAAATGGCAGTAGACGGACAATCCAAACAGGAAGGGATTGTTCATTTTTTAGATGTTTACTTAGAATTTGTGTATACTGTTTTTTCTTTCTGTTCCTTTACTTTTTTCTTTTCACTTCTTTTTAATTTCATTTTTTTATATTCTACCTTAAAAATTAAGCAATTCTCAACTTATATTATACTGTTTTACTTTAAATCATCAAACACAGTACATGTTCATATGAAACTCACTGGTATAGGCCCACTAGTCATTGTTATACCACTACATGACTTCGAATATGATAAGTGACTCTATAGACATTAAGATCGGGTCGATCAATGTACGAGGGCTTGGCAACCATTTAAAGAGACAATGTGTATTTAATTGGATACGGAATTCTGATCACCATGTGATATTTTTACAGGAATCTCATTCTGTTTCAGCTGTAGAAAAGAGATGGTGTCAAGAGTGGGGCCACAAAATAATATTCAGTCATGGTCGTTCAGATAGTGCAGGGGTTTGCATGCTTTTTAAACCTTCGGCGAATTTTGACATTTTAAGTACGCACACAGATAGTAATGGTCGTATTCTTTTAGTTATAGTGAAGATTAATGAAAGTCCGGTTACGCTTGTAAATATTTACGGTCCAAATAGTGACGATGGTATCTTTTTTTCTGAGTTACACGAATTGTTGTGTAATTATGGCGAAGAGCCATATATATTAGGGGGAGATTTTAACACTATTTTGAATCCAAAGCTGGATAAATTTCCAAGATTGATTCAAAACCACCTTAATTGTTATAATGCCATTCCAAATATTATATCTGATTTTGAATTAGTTGATGTATGGAGGCATCTTCACCCTGCAGCATTGAAATATACTTGGATGTCTCACGATTGTAAAAGTGGAAGTCGTTTAGATTACTTTCTGATATCCCAGAGTTTGATTCAGTCAGTTAAAAAAAGTGAAATAACTTTTGGTTATAGGAGTGACCATTCATTTGTATCCCTTCATTTGACAAAATCTGTTATAAAGAGAGGTCCAGGATTTTGGAAACTCAACACCGCATTATTGGCAGACGCAGATGTTGTTGAATCAATAAGAGATGAAATTAAAATAGTTTTGACTGAAAATGCAGGTTCGAGCTTTAGCAAAATATGGGAATTTATGAAATTTAGAGTTCATTGTAAGTTTATCGAAATTTCCAAAAAAAAGAAAAGGGAACGCAGAACGCGATTAGAAGAGTTAGAGAAAGAGATAAATAGGCTAACCAACAATGAAGAATGTTGTAATAATGAAATTTTACGTAGTGATTTATGTGACAAGAAAAAGGAATATGAACATTTGCATGAAGAAATTGTTCGTGGTATTATTGTTAGAACTAAAGCTAAATGGGTTTCAGAAGGTGAACGTAATACCAAATATTTTTTTAATTTAGAAAAAAGGAATTTTCAGCAAAAATGCATTTCCAGGCTTCAAACGGCAAACGGACCTATTACAGATGCTAAAGATATTCTCGAGGAAGAAAGGTTGTTTTATCTTAATCTATATGCATCTAGTGTTAAACAAGATTTTCCTTGTGAATTCATTAAAAAGGTTGTTTTACCTAATCTGAATATCAAAGACGACGATTTTTCTTTAGGTGATCTCATTTCAGAGAAAGAGTGCTATGAAACTATTACAACCGGTCCGTTTCACAAACATTAACACATCAACCGATTCAAAATATCAACAAATGTTAGACATTCATACATATATGCAAGCCTGATCACAACAAAATAAATTTCAAAATCTATTTTCCACATTGTATTATCCTCAGGACATGTACGAAATACAACACACAGCCATTTATAAAATTTACATTATGGAAGAAAGGAATATAATAGACTAGCCCATGCAGTAGCAGTACGTCTCGACATTCTGTGTAATAAAAGTGCTGAGACATGATGACGGCACTCATTTTTTTTTTGCTTGTACCTCTGACATTTTTACCTCTGACATTTTTACCTCTGACATTTTTTCCTCTGACATTTTTACCTCTGACATTTTTACCTCAGACATTTTTTCCTCTGACATTTTTACCTCTGACATTTTTACGTCTGACATTTTTACCTCTGACATTTTTACCTCTGACATTTTTTCCTCTGACATTTTTACCTCTGACATTTTTACCTCTGACATTTTTTCCTCTGACATTTTTACCTCTGACATTTTTACCTCTGACATTTTTTCCTCTGACATTTTTTCCTCTGACATTTTTACACCGAGCCGACTGACCACCCTCATTGAAACTTTAGATGATTTCATAGTTGAAGGTACTATGTCCCTTTTGCAGCCAACCTCAAATTTTTTAGAACTTTGCAGGAATTACGAATATGTCATGTACATGTATGTCCTACATGTATCTGTGGAATTTAAACGTTAGCAATGTCCTAAAATTCAAATTATGCAAGGAAACCCGTTTACTTGCTAGACTTCACTGTCAGACACTATTGAGTGACTGACTGGCTTTCTTTCTTCCTTGGTGTTAACATACATACAATGAGCTGTAAAGGGTAAATGAGAATTTGCCTACATCAATAACCCATTTCTTGCGATGGCCAAAATTAAACTGATTGAATCTTTGCGCAGCATAAAACGTATGACCATTCGGTACAATGGTCTGAAAATCAAGACTATTACTTATTGGCTCTATAGCTCCTAAGTCGATTTGACAACTAATAATCGTTATTTTCCCACTTGAAGACATTTTCAAGCCTCACCTTTTTTTAGGGAAGTTCTAAATTAGTATTATCTTTCAAATGCCGTTGGAATTTAACCTTTTAATTTGTTGGCCTGCAAATGGGACATAGTACCTGTAAAGACCCAACGCAACATTCATATATGGATTGGCTCCAAGCGGGGTTTTCTACAACAACCACTATCTGAAACGGGTTTAAAATGGAATAAAGAATCGTTTAAAACATTGGGAATACACTTTTCTTTGAATACCAACCGTTTATTCGACCTTAATTATAAGACAAAACTTAAGTCAATTGAAAATACTCTGAATTGTTGGCGAGCTAGAAATTTATCCCTATTTAGGAAGATCTGTGTCGTAAAGACCCTATTGTTGCCTCAACTTTTATATATGTTCTCTGTGTTATGTATTAAGATACCAAAATCGACGAGGCATTGACGAAGACCAATCAGGACCTTCTCTATGCAGCTAAGCAGCATGAGAAGGTGAAAGAGGCATGGACCTCAGATGGGCGCGTAATCGTGTTACTGCCGGCTACCAGAGGAAACACCATCAAGCGAGTGATTCATAGCAAAGAAGAATTAAAGTGGTTATAAAGAAAGACAATGAATGACCGAATGAGATAAACTGATGAAAATAAAATAGAATGGACAGTCAATGTATGAGTATGGACAATGAAAAAAAGTTAATGAACAATTTTGACACTGATGAAGAGACAATTTAATGAACAATTAATAGTATACAATCATTTTCACTGATGCATTTCCATGCATTCAATTTCATATTTTCTGTTTTGTTTTTGCCCGATATATTATATATATATATATATATATATATATACATATATTAATTTGGACTACTCAATAGACCTGTTTAATTTTGTAGTTTACGTAGTTTTTGTATGAATATTTTGTTCCCTTATTTTGCATGTCTATGAATTTGTGTTTTGTCTTTCCATTCTTTTCTGTCAACAATGATGAATACCTTAACTGTGTTGAACAAGTATAAACAAAATACGTATAACTTACGATGATTTAAATGACATGAGTGAAGAAGTAAGATTAAACGATTCTATTCCAATTCTTGATTCTGACTTTGATCAACAATATGTAAATGATTGCAAAAATTATTTGGAAGATGAATTCAAAGAGTCTATAGATCCAAATTGAGTACAATTTAGTGCTATACACTTTAACTCCAGGAGTATGGCCAAACATTTTGATCACATTTCTGCCTACCTTAGCAGCCTTTCTTTAAATTTTACGGCTATTGGTATAACAGAGACCTGGCTGAATTCAGAACACGAAAATTGTCACATGTTGGATGGATATAACTTTATTAATAATAACACAAAAGTTGGTAGAGACGGAGGCGTGGGAATATTTTTAGATGAAAAGTTGTGTTATCGATTACGGGATGACTTGAATCCCACGTGTTCTTCATGTGAAACTGTTTTTGTTGAAATTAATATACCTCGAGTAAAAAGTATAGTAATTGGTGTAATCTACAGACCCCCGAAGTCCAATTTAGATCAATATATGACATATTTTGATAAATTATTGCAAGAACTTTCCAAGGAAAATAAACAAATCTATCTCCTTGGAGACTATAATATTGATTTATTGAAAATTACTTCAAATAGTATTATTACTCTAATGAACGTAATTGCGTCACACGGCTTTTACATTCAAATTAACCTTCCAACCCGTGTAACCAGCTCATCTCTTTCTATTATTGATAACATATTAACGAATGACAATGATATTACTCCAGGTGTATTTTATTCCTCAATTACTGATCATATGCCAATTTTCTGCTATAAGAGAGGTGTTCATAAAAAAAATGATTCAGAACAGTCCTATACTTAGATGCTGCTTGTAAGTGTCGGCTTGCATGGTGATGTAGATATACAGTAGGTTTGCGGTTGCACCATGTGTGTGAGAGAGAGAGAGGTATGAGGAGTCCTGAACAGGACTCTGACTCGGTAATCTTTCTTGGAGGAGTGTAGTCCTGAAAAGGACTGTTTGTTATCTTTCTTGGCATATAGTAATTCACCGCCACAACACCGCCACAACACCGTGCCCCAAGACTCAGGACTATACATCAACGACATCTGGAAACCTCTCATCAACAAGTACCCGGTCACTCCTCCTCCACCACCACCTCCAGCACCGCCTCCAACACCGCCTCCAGCACCGCCCTCACCACCCCGACAGACACCCGTACATCAACCACCGCCACCCGCCGAACCCTCAAAGCAGCCGCCAGCCTCGCAGCTACACTGCACAGCAGACGACAACAGACTACAACGCCGCCTACGTCGGGGACACACACAGCGTCTCGCCGACAACACACCCCACTCATCGACTCGAAACTCTCCTAAGTCCGCAACCCGGAAACTCCAGCCCAGACGGATAGTCAGACGAATTACCAGCCGACCATCCATGCCCACTCCCCGATGACTCAAGCGGACATACGGTCACCTATTTTTCCCTGACGTCCGCACACCGGTGACTTAAGCTCACGCACGTCAGCTATTCCCCACTCCTGACGACGGATAGTCAACCTGTTCGAAACGTCGAGCCACTCATCCTCTCCAAGCGCTATAGTTCTCCTGAGAACTATATGCCAAGAAAGATAACAAACAGTCCTTTTCAGGACTACACTCCTCCAAGAAAGATTACCGAGTCAGAGTCCTGTTCAGGACTCCTCATACCTCTCTCTCTCTCACACACATGGTGCAACCGCAAACCTACTGTATAGTCCTATACTTACAGGAAAATCAATGATGTAACGATTAATAGTTTTTGTTGTTGAATTAAGTAACATTGATTGGGGTGACGTACTAAGGTGTATGGATGCTGATAAAGCTTATACTTTATTTATGAATATATTCCTTAAATTGCATAATAACATTTTCCTCTTACATCAACAAAAAAGAGAAGAAAAAATAAGAAACCATGGGCTACCAATAAACTATTGAAATTTATTAAGAAAAAGAATAAATGTTTTAAAATATTTTGTCAAACTAGACGTACAAGTGATGAGAGAAAAAAATTTAAAAATTCGAAATAAAGTTATTAATGCCCTTTGTAGAGCTCGTCAAGAATGTTATAAGAACTTGTTACAATTGAATCGAAATAGTATTAACAAAGACCTGGAAAACAATTAATGAATTATTGGGCAAAAAGAAAAGTCAAATTCCAAAAACATTTCAATGTAACGGAAAATTATTTACTGAGCCTCTTGAAATAACAAATCAATTCAATAATTATTTTATTAACATTGGAAAAACTGTTAGTGACGCGGTACCACAATCTATTCATTCTTCTCAATTTTATTGTCGAACAAGTGTTGTTGATTCCATCTTTTTATCACCTGTACATACGAGTGAATTAATTAATGTCAGTAAATACCTTGGAGGTAATGCTAGTTGTGGAATCGATAATGTAAGCTGTAAAGTTGTTAAGCGGGTTATCCATGTCATTGTATTGCCGTTAGTTCTCTATCCATTGTATCTGGTAAAGTACCCTTAAAACTTAAGGAATCTAAAGTAATTCCTGTTTTTAAGAAAGACGGTCCCGGCAAATCTGTAAACTAAAGACCCATACCCCTCTTACCATGTTTTTCTAAATTACTTGAACGACTAATCTATAATCGGTTATATAAATGTTTAAATATCAACAATATTTTAAGTGACACTCAATATGGATTTAGACCCAGCTATTCCTGTGAACACGTTCTTTTAACAGTCCAACAAAAAATATTAGATTCATTTCAAGCTAACGAACATATGATAGGGATTTTCTTAGACATATCGAAAGGCATTTGATTCTATGGATCACTCGATACTTTTATTTAAACTACAACAATGTGGAATACGAGGGATTGCATTAGACTGGTTTAGGGACTATCTTTCAAACAGAGTTCAACATACTTTTGTCCACGGTGTTTTGTCTTCTTCGTTAAATGTCTTTATTGGGGTACCTCAGGGATCAATACTGGGCCCCCTGCTATTTCTTTTATACATAAAATGATCTTTGTAAATCATCTAATTTATTAACCTTCTATCAATTTGCTGATGACACTAGTATATTTTGTTCATCTAAAGATTTGAATAATACTGTCCGCGTTCTAAATAATGAGCTTAAGAATATATCTGACAGGTTAAAAGCAAATAAATTATCCCTGAATGTTGACCAAACTAAATGTGTTTATTTTCGAAAAACTAAATATAATATAGGATCTAAAATTTCTGATATAGCTAGCAATAACGGTCCTTTAATTAATAACGATAATATTCCCATTTATATTAATAATAAACTTATTCAATTAAGTAATTCCGTTAACTTCTTGGGTGTCGTATTAGATGATTGCTTGGGATTTAAAGACCATATCACAAATGTTTTACATAAGATCAGCAGAAATGCTGGCTTGATAAATAAGCTAAAATATAGTTTGTTACCCGAAAATTTGATAACTTTATATCATTCCATTATTTTCCCTTATTTGAAATATTGTAATATTGTATGGGCTACTAATGCAACACAAACTGAATTAGACTCACTATTTAAAGTTCAAAAGAAATGTTTAAGAATAGCTACCAATTCTCATTATCGAGCACCATCCGCACCTTTGTTTAAGAAGCTATCGTTATCAAATATATATGATATAAATGAGCAAGAAATCGCAACGTTCATGTACAAATATAAAAACAAGTTTTTACCTGCCCCCTTTTCAGACCTCTTCCAATATAATAGTCAAATTCATAATTATAATACACGACTTTCCAACAAATTTCATTTATGGTCTGTTAAGTCTAGTTATGAAGCTAAATCAATGAGTTATCTAGGTCCTAAACAGTGGAATATGATTCCCCAAGGAATAACGAAATCACAATTCATATCTTCGTTTAGAAATCAATATAAAATCTTACTACTAAATAATTATTAATCAGCACAGTTGTTGATTTTTCTTTCTCTCTATTTTTATATCTGAACCCTCTTTCATTGTTATTTTGTTTTGTTTTCCTTTCTTTTCCCCCTTTATATATTGTTTTTCTTCTCTCTATTTTACTTTCTCTTTTCTTATAGATAGTTTCAGTGTTTGTACTTTGCTTATTTTACTTAATTTATTGTTGTGTGCTTATAATATTTTATATTTCTTTTTGTATTGTTTTGCATTCTTTAATGGGCGATCCAACTGCACGGGTTTTTGCAACCTTTATGGAAAGCCCCGCATATAACCTTTGTAAACATAGTTAAAATTTACTGTTACTTTGTATATTTTGATTTTTATATTGCGAAATAAAATTGAATTGAATTGAAATTGAAAATCTTTTTTTAAAACATGGAATACAATTTTGTAAAAGTTCATATGGAATGGAGGCAATGATAGGGTCAAAAGACAATTCATGTGTAATGATTTTTCGTTATGTGGTTTAAAAATAATTGACCCCTATTCATATGCTATTGCTCAGAAATGTTTTGGGTTAAGATGCTACTAGACGATAATTATATAAGCTTATGGAAATCCATTGAGCTTGCTGTTTTAGTAAAGTTCAATAAAGAAAAGAACATTTTATGGAAGGCTCGTGACCCTGACCAAATTCTGAACAAACTATACTCAAATCAATTAGCTGATTCCCTTCGAACGTGGTACATTTTTAGAGAAAACTCTGTGAAAGCTGAATTTGATATGGCTTTTTCTTCAATTGGATCTTGTCAATGTATTTGGTCTAATAAGAATATTAGTTCAAAATCCAAGAATTTTTTTTTGTATCAGGGTTGGATTGATAAAGGGATTATTTTTATAAGTGATTTGCTTAATCCTCCTCACCCTGGTAGCAAACATTTTGAAGAATTGATACTTGATAACGATATTAATCCTAGGGATAGGAGGAAATACAATTTTCTTATGAAAAATGTTCCTTCTGATTGGTTGGTCTCATCAGATCTGAATCATGATGTAATCTTTGATGCCATTGTCAATAAACTTGTGCAAGCTACGAAGGTTCCCAAATATGCTTATAATGTCATTCTAGAGCCACATGTTCCCGAAAAGAAATTAACATTCTGGAAAGAACTTTCTGACCCTAACCCTGTTAATTGGGACAAGATTCATATTGATAATTTCAAATGTTCTATAAGCACTCGCATTCGATCATTTTATTTCAAACTATTTCATAAAGCCATAGCATTAAATAACTTCTTGTTCAAAATTAAACGAAAGAATTCTCCTAATTGTTCATTTTGCGATAATGAACCTGAGACTTACCTACATCTTTTCATCGAATGTCAAACTGTAAAACCCATTTTGGATGATACCATTAAAACTATTAATCAGAAGATTGATAAAGTAGTGAATTTTTCAATATTTGAAAGAATGTTTGGCTATGAAAAGGATATGTTTTTGACATACTTATTTCTTATGCTTAAATACTACATTTATTTATGCAAATTTCAAAGTAAAATACCCAATTTTCAGGGTTTCAGAACTAACATTGACTATAATAAAGATCTTGAATATCGTATTGCAAAAAAGAAAAACAAACTGCCCTTGCACTTTACAAAATGGAAGTTTGTTTTATAATGTTGTATCGGTACATGTGCATGTAATTGTCTGCATCTTAGTGTAAAATTACTTTTCGTGAGGTTTTGATCTGCGTTTTAATGCTTTTTTTAATCTTTTTATAATAACTTGTAAACATTGTGATTGTTTTTTGATTGTTCAATAAAACACATGAAGAAGAAGAAGAAAAAAAAGAATTTTAAGCACCTAGATTCCTAGAACTTATACTTGAGACTGTGGTGGAACCAACAAAGGCCATTGACCTGTCGGTATTCTGAACCCTGTGTTATCTCAAAAAATTGTTGTATCTTTGGAAATAAGATAAAGTTGGTATTCTGGTATTCTGAAGAAAAAAAAAAGAAAGCGAATGTACATTTGCTTACAAGCGTGGGCATTTCATGAATTTTGAAATGTGCAATCGGGCTGGAACAAACAATCGATCGTGGTTGATATCAAGATGTAAATTCCTTACTAAATGTAATGAGAAGAAAATTGTTTGAAATAATGAGAAAAAAAAAACTGAAAAAGAAAAATTGCTGGTTCACTAACATAACAAAAATGAAAAAGTTCACAAACGATTTTCCTCCTTTCCCAAAATTTAACCTTCTCTCAAAGACCCAACGCAACTTGATAGTTCAACGATCGCACATTAATGACCTGTAAGGTAGACTACAGCGCCTACGCATGTGGAAATCCCCAGTTTTCATGAAATACATTCACTTGGTCTGAAAAAAGAACAAACAAGGTTCCCGGGTCATTAATGAGGTAGCGAGTTTCTATATTAATGGGCACGGTTATTAGGAGATGACTGAAGAAGAAAAAAATATATAAAAAAGGACAGAAATATGGACTAGAAAGAAAAGTGAGAGGGAAAGAGAGAAAGAGAGAGAGAGATAGAGAGAGAGAGAGAGAGGAGAGAAAAAATATAATGGGTAAATGAGCATTTGTCCAAATCAATAACCCACTTATTGTAATGGCCCAAATGAATTTTTGTTCTTCTTTATATAGCATTAGGCCTATATAATGTTATATAATATTTGAATACCTGTCGTTTACATGGTGACAATCTAGACCTACCTCACGTAACAAGCATGTATGGCACTGTTAATATTACAAATATAGTCTGTTTAATCTTACAAACGCATAACATTTGATTTCCCTGTGTACTGTCTCTTCGCAAGATATGGATAGGTGTTTACTTGATATCAGATAAATAACGGCAGTAAAAAGAAAGAATCATTTTTGTTCAACAGGAAGAAAGCGAATGTATATTTGCTAACAAGCGTGGGCTTTCCATGAATTTTGAAATGTGCAATCGGGCTGGAACAAACAGTCGATCGTGGTTGATATCAAGATGTAAATTCCTTACTAAATGTAATGAGAAGAAAATTGTTTGACACAGTAATGAAGATAACTGAAAAAGCGGGAATTGCTAATTCACTAACATTAGGCCCGTTCACACATAAAAATTAGTGCGATTTGGATCGCGATGCAAAGAGCTATTTTTTGTGACCGTTCACACAATAACATGTCAAAAAAGTGCGAATTGGATCGCGATGCAAAGATTAACTTTGTTGGGGCGACTATTCACACACAGGGTATATTCTCGCCCACAGCAGAAGCGTTCGAACAGCGCATGTGTGAATCTCGACGATATATGCGCGCTTGGAATCCCGGGATTAAATAAATCCATTTTTAATTCTCAATACCGTACACACACACAGCGCCCGGCAAACTATCGCGATTATTCTGAAAAATCGCAAGATTTACTGTGTATCGGATCGCGATGCGAATCGCGAAGATCAATGAAATTATTCTGTCCACACACGCGCCCACACGCGTACACACACGAAAAAAAAAAAAAAAAAAAAAAAAAGATATTTGGATCGCGATGCAAAAATCGGTTTTTAAATCTCACTATTTTCTGTAGGTGTTAATGCCCCTTTAGAAAGAATGAAAAAGCTCAGAAATTAATTTTCACCTTTCCCAAAATTCAACCTTCTGTCAATGTCGGGAAATCTGTAAGGGAATCGCAACTCGTGCTCCACTACATGCTGCAAAATATTCTCATGATCATGTGCTAAAAGTATATTGCAATCTCATTTCTGTATAACCATACAAGACTGGTACTATTAATGAGCATTTCGACAAGGATCATGTCAGGAATGGGGTGCAGTATTTTTTTCTTGATTAATAAAATCGGGCAGAAATTCTTATTGAATGTTTTGCTTTATTTTTATTTAGTATTGGTGTGTATTTGTGAACGACTTCAAGATACTTATTTTAACTTAGCAAACCGAATTCTCGGTCAAGCTCCGCTATCAGCTAGCACGGGGGATTTTGGGGTTTAGCTGACCTAGCATGCAGCTGTATAAGACTGCAGTGCCGTGTGTAATTTTTCAGTTCGATGCTTACCTCTTTTCAGAAATTCAATTTCTGTTCTCCATTCATTCAATTACTGTTAGACAGTGTACTATATTCCAGTCGAAAGGTATCATAGACTAATTCGTATTATGTGGTAGCCTACAAAGTAGGTTGCCTACGTGTGCATTTTTATTCGACTCGAGCTCGAGTCAAAGGTTAGCAGCCGGAAATATAATAACATTTGTACACATCCTGAGAACATGTCCTTAGAAAATGTGGCTTTGATGATCATACACTTACTTTGGTTATCTTGGTTTATCATCGTCAGGAAATAACCTGATGACCTATTGATTTGTGAGCGAGGGAGAAACCGAGATGATGAGGGGGTGGGTGGGGGGGGGGGGGGAGAGGGAGTTCCACAACAGGACCTGTCAGAGCCATTGATTAGGAGAATGTGACCAACCTAGTTTAAGTTAGACAACATATAGCGAATACTGCTTTGTTGGGCATACACAAGACAAAATAATCTACGCCATGTTGTGACCAAGTAAAACCAAGGTGGACAAATTCTGCGTATAAATGGATCTGGAACCAACAAAAATGCCCCTCCAAAAAATCGCCCTTCTAAGCAAATAAAGTACTACCACGGCATTAAAATAAATGCCCTTCCTAAGGAGAAATATGTTCCTTCTTTTTCTGTTGCTCCATTAAATAATTTTCTTGACCCATTCGTGTGCTTTGTTCACTCATTGCAGTCCCCCGCCTGCCCCGCCACCTAGGCCACCCCGTCCCTCTAAACAAAATTACAAAATATGGAATTATGGAATTATGCAATCATGAACAGGAAAATATAGAAGTGTCAATTAAATTGATAATTTTGCTGATCTAAGTTCAAGTAGAGTAATCGATATGATATATTTTCGTGGGTTACGTACAGGATAAAATAGCATGGACTTGCTAGCATAAATCTCAACGTACCGTACAACTTTTTTTAAAGAGCGCCATCTAAAACAAAATGTCAACATGACGTGTAAGTAAGTCTGAGATGCGGATCTGCCGTGTAACCTATTAAATTGTGACATTGATGATGATTTGAAATTTGAAAATGACGATGATGGTTAAAAAAATGATTATAAGGTCGGTGATGATGCTGATGACGTCATTATAATCCTTATCATAATCTTTATATTGTATGATTATTATCATCAACATCATCACCACGCCAATCGGCCATGTCTTCACTATCATCATCTATTTTATCCCCGACCTTGTCATCTACGTCATTATTATTATCAAAAAAACATCTTGTCATGGTATCATTGTCATCGTTACTATCAATGTTTCTATCATTATCATCATCGTCATCATCATCATTATTATCTTTCGACTCCGTTTCCATCAGAACTAGAGGCTATCAATTTCACTACATCACCATCACATAGTCAACATCAACATCACCACTGCCATTGTCACTATGTATTCTTTTCATTCATTTGATTTTTATAAACGTTTACCATAAACAAGGCATGTGGATTGTTAAAACAAACTATTTGTAAAAAAAAGGCTCTCCTCGGTAACTGTTTTAAGAAACAACATTTAACCACCCCCCAAAAAATCCCAAGAAACAACAACTGAAACAATATACAGAAAAAACAGCAAGAAAAAACATACATAATGATCATCATCATTCGTCGCATTACCAGAATTACTAGCCGTTCTTTTTTGTACATTCTATCAACGGACTTTAGCAACAAATGAGTCTTTCAAAGGAGGTAGGAGGAGTTTTGTTATTACATCAACAGCAGCAGCACTACAATTATAGATCCATATCTTTACATTAAGAGTGACAACATTCATGCTCGGGATTCACCACTTTTCAACAACAAAAAATTATTTTCGCCTCAAATATACGACTCCCACAGTGTCAAGATAATTGATATGAAATTGAAATGAATTAACGTTCGTCGTTTTCCTTACATAATTATATGCATACTTATTTAATTCATTATAGTTTTTACATATTTCATTCGCGTAATTGTTTATATTTAATTATACATTGATTTTGTTAGATTCAATATTCATGTAACATGTAAATCGTTTTTTCTTTAAAAGACAATATACTAGTTTGACCTGAGCTCAACTTAATCTTAAAGAACTTAAAGAAAATTTGACGTATACATCTTATACTTTCTCAATATTATAAACATGTAATTTCTCCAAGAACTTGAGTTACACAATGACAGGATTATACATAGATGGTAACATACCCACATTGTAAAAGAATAGAGAACAAGTATTTTTCATTCACCTTGTGTATAAGACCTACATTGAAGGACGATGGAGTAACATGTTTACAAGTTCATCACGTGACGGTCTCCACCTATACATGTATTAAACATATATTACTTCGTGATTCTGTAGCTCCATCTTTTCACATGACTGTGAAATTCCAACGAGACAGCTACTTACTATCAGCTGGAATACTCATTAGCCCTTTCATCAAGCGTTCTTTTATATCAATATGGAATATTCAAGTTTCAGGTTAACTTTTAAAAACTCATCATGGGTAACAACAATGAAAACTTTCCTTTAAATACACATTATAAACACATACCCATCAATTTATACATTTACTTATACGTGTACATTGGCTCATCAGTGAGAAAAGGAAAGTACAACATGAATTCAGAGTGGAGGAGCCGACAGAGGCCTGCTGATCGAGGGCTAGCTTCTTGCAGACTTGCTAACTTAAGTTTAAAGTATTATACTAAACCATTACAAGCAGAAAAAGAAGGGACGAAATATAAAACACAGTACCCACTTAACAAATTAAAAATAAATGGGTAATTATAAATATTTACAAATATGATCATTTACAGTATGTGAGTAGATATATTTTTTTCATTAATTCAGTTGAAAATATACCTTAATTTCCTCTCAAATAAAGACAGATCTTATTGTTACCCTATATTTTTTAAACAACAAATGCGTACCAAGTGCTACTATCTCGAGTTCTCCTGATCAACTTATAACATATTCTCTAATCATATCACCTCATATGTCTAATTACATGGTATATATACAATAACACAAAATAAAACAGAGCCATAAATCTACTAGATTGCAGGTTCAACGTAAGCTTCTAAACAAAGCTTAATTAAAATGAAGAGATAATCATGCTACAAGGAAACAGAAATTTGTTGCGGTAAGCAATATTGTTTCCAACATAAGTGTAGAAGCATGTATACTAAGCAATCATATATTATATATAGTATATTGCAATAAAATATTTTAAAAGACGCATAGTCCCCTTTTTTGTTATCAATTACATTTAATTTTCACCTTCATTACTACTACTATTATTATTATTACTATTTTGATATTACTTATTTATTCATTTAAATTATTATGCTATTTTCATAGAACACAAGTCTGATATTTTATTTATATATATACGTAATAAACATACGTAATTATATAAACATATATATCAGGATATGATGTATAATCTATTTCAAGAGAATAATTGAAAGTCATAATACATCACGTTAGGAGAAAAATGTCTACATTTTCAATCATTTCATAATTGTGTATTCGCCTGATACTGGACTGATATCATCAACGGACTTCATGGTGTGATGGTAAGTTCAATATATAGAGTCTATCAGGAGTGCAGAAAGCAATCTCTCCTGATCGGAACTCGCGGAGAACGTACCAGTTTCTCTCAGGCTTCTCAATCTTGTGATCAGCGATGAGAGTCTGGACGTGTTTGAGCTCACTGGTGTACTCATCGATACTAACTAACCCATCAGCATGCTTGACCCAAGCGATCAGGATTGAATTATTCTGAGTCACTGCTGCGTATGGGTAAACATTTGATTTCACTACCTCGTGTTTTACATTGCCATTTTTGTCAGTTAGTATTACTGTATAAACATATCTGATGATCAATACGTCATTATAAATAGTGATCTGGTGAGGTTCATACCCATCACATGGTACCTCCCTGATCGCATTCCCACCTACTGGTACGAACACCTGGATCTTCTTGGCTTTCCTGTAGCCGGCATAGATCAAATCATTACTGTCTACAGTGAGACTACCAGTACCACCTTCATCATGACTCAGAGTAGCAAACGTTACATCCAGCTTCTCGGACCCCTCTGTGTACAGTATGATGACATTGTTGCCAATCAGTACGATATACCGACCATCAGACAGGAATCCTACTCTACGGATACCAACATCATTGAGGACTGTCTTCTGCAGCTGACCATCAGCAGAGTAGATATCGATTCCTCCTGTGCTGTATACCACTGCCATCCCACCATCGGGTGTAGCAGCCTTGCCATTCAAGCAGTCTTTCTTAGAGAGTTCTCCATCACATACCGACATACATTTCACTACTCTAACCTCACCAATGTTCGACTGAATGAGCTGTGAACATTAAACATATAACGACAATCAGACAGACAGCTGTCTTCTGCAGCTGACCAAAGTTAAACTGACATTTTGGTGTGCATATCAGTTGCTCTGCACGGTCAGCTACATCCGTAGCAAGCTTATTCTCTGGATCATCCGTATCTAGTACATCATTCAGCTCACCAGACAATGTATCACGAATAACAATGGTATTATCTTCTAATGGAGCCTTTATGCTATTACCCGCTAACACACTCGCACTCTCAATACTTGCGATCAACCTCTCATCAAGATCTTGCATCTCATCCAATCTTTTACACAATTTCTCTTCCTGAGCATCCAACTGCTTGTTGATTTCAGCCTTTCTGGCGGCAATGTGATCGGTGACACGCTTCTTCTGAGTCTTGATGCAGGTCACGTGATTCTTTATGGTTGTAACTTTCGTCTTACCTAGGGCTTGTAGAGATTCAATTTGTGTCTTGGTAGAAGCATTGTATTCCTTAGCATCTTGAACTGTGTGGCTTTTCTTGTCATGGTACAACTTTCGACATCTCAAGCAGATGAACTTCTTACAGGTGACACACACATCAGTACAGATGTATTTCTGTTTATCTGCTTTGTGTTCCTGGCAGTAAACCTCTTTTTCGAGGACCACCCTTCCCTCTCTGACGTCTTCTATTCTCACAACTCTATGCTTGACTTGAAGCGGCCATTTGTTGTGATTCTCAAGGCATGTGTTACACATATTCTGACCACACTCACAACAGAAATGTACAGCTATCGAGTTTGAGTCACAAATTTCACAGACTTGTTGGCTATTCCTCACATCATCAATGAGAGACTTAAGTGGAACATTAGTATTGAGATTCGAGACATTGCCACCCTTTACAGATGTTTCGCTTCGACAGATGGGACATGTTAGAAAAGTATGTGAAGATCTTTTAAGAATATCATTAAGGCATTTCTTACAGAAAGTATGTGTACACGATAATTGCTTCGGGTCACTAAGCAGCTCGAAACAAACGGGGCACTGCAAATTGCGTGAAACTTTGCGTTCAAATTCCGACATTTTGAATCTCCTATCTCAATATGCACTGATATGATATATAATCCAAACAACAATAGTACATCAATTGTGAAATTTAACCCGTTGCCTAGCGATAATGCACACCCCCATAGGTTTAATACATATATCACCAGTTCCAGTAGGAAATGGCTTTATTAAGGTTGACTAAACTTCTTCAGTTATCATAAACTGTCTTTAAAAAACCAGGATTAAATCATTGAGATAGGACGGGGGATTTTCTTGTTAAGGTTTCAGCCCACGGTCCTATCGGCAGTGTTATGGCTATGGCTATAATATGCTTAAGTCAGTTAGTGTAATAAGATGAGTGTTTTACAGTCGGGTAATTCTCCTTCCTGCCGTCGACCACCATATGCTATATGCTGCAGATCAAGAACAAATTAGGAGGCAGTCTGAAGAGGAATGAAGATGATCTCATTTCTTCTGATCCGTACTCATCATACAATGTACTAGTTGGCCCTGAAAATTGAAAATGAATAAAAAATGATACAAATTAATAATTGGGCCTTCTATACCCAGGGTAGGATAACTGGGTTAATACTGCTCTTCCTGTGGGCCCTCCAATTATAAGTAGCCCACCATTCGTCAGTTACCTATTTACACCTGGGTGGATGGTGGTAAATGTGGATTAACGTACTGCCCAAGGAAGTTAATGCCGGGTTGGCATTTGAACCACCAACTGTTGGATTAAGAGATAAGTGTACGGGCTAGGGAGGGAAGGGGTGGGGTGCAACAAATCAGAGAGAAAGAGAGAGAGAGAGAGAGGGAGAGGGATGGGGGGGGGGGGTACATAGTGAATGTTTTACCAAACACTTGCCCCCCCCCCCCCTCCCTCACAATAAATAAGAGATATACACCCTGATTAATATAAACACGGACAACAAGGAGACAGAGAGAAAGTATTGCTTATTAATATGGGAATTTTCAACCGAAATTTGGTACATCACCCAAATAATATCTGTTAGTCATTATTTCATAAAGACCGGTTCAGAAACTTCTGAAGGCCCACTTATTTTGTCAGAGTATGGATTGGATTGCTATTTTGAAGTGTTATATCATTGTGTAAGTGGCGCTTATACTGATCCGTTCTGGATGAAAATTTAAAGCGCTTTTTAACTGCAAGGAAAAAACGCTACACCAAAATAATATGTCGGTTGGATGGGATATGATTAAAGAAATGTATTTAAAATATAATAACTAAACTATGCAAATAAACATGAAGTATAATTCATAATAACTATGAATTACATGTTGAAGAGGGTTAGCATATTTCCAGATGCTAAGCAGTTTGACCACAACAGGGAAATGTAAAGGAATTAGAAATTCAAATGAGGTATCTCCCTATAAAATGGTCCGTGTGCGCGGTAGTGTCAAAGAAATTCAATAGAACGCTGTTCGTTAAAGCGAGAAGTAAATTAATAAATTCAATAAACGATGGTAGGTGCACTGCGATTATTGCACATTCATCTTTTTTTTAAATATCGAACGCCATAATCCGACAGCAACTTACATGTACTACGTAAACTCGTCAGTTGGACTTGAATGTATGTTGTATGTCTTCCTAAAAGATTCTTCTTGGCTGTCAATATTTGCGATCTGAAATGAAGGGAAGACACGTTTGTAAAATTGAGGACCATCTATATTCTATAGTCATGTTTGTATCAGTCTTTGAACTAACACAAGCGTTTTGAACTGAAAGGTAATCACTTGGAAGAAGAATTCGGAACATTTGTGAAGGCGAGTTAACAATAGCACAGTGCCAAGCAGCGGTTAACCATTTGACTACTGAATTATCTCATTCCCGTAGGCTTAATACAGGGACCACCCGGTCCCCGTAAGCAATGGGTTAATAAAATGCCAACAGGAAAATCACCAGGTAACAATGCCTCACAAAAGAATTCTATTATCAGATTATGGGACATTGTATCTGCTCCTTTTCAATCGGCCCTCAGTTCATTACAACTCCCAAATCCAAAATGTCTGCTAATAAAAAACAATGTCTTATCATATTAATTTTTGAAACTGAACAAGGATAAACACAATTCAAGAGAATTACCGATCTCATTGATAAATGTCTTTGTGAAATCTGCTCAAAAGTACTTGCAACACGCTTTAAAAAAGTGATACATTTAATCATTAATCCAGATCAACATGCTTTTATAAAGGGTAGAAATATTACAGAAGCTCTGTGAAATGTACAGGAAATGAATGAAACATGGATAGTTCAATTGTATCAATTTGTTTGATTTTTGGAAAAGCCTTCGATGCAATAGACCATGAAGATATTTGTAAAGCACTTGAGTCTTTAGGTTTAGGCCCAACATTCATGAAATGGGTTCAAACAGTCTTGTAACATTGAAGGATGTGTTCTCGATAATTGTACTTCAAACACTTGAGTCTTTAGGTTTAGGCCCAACATTAATGAAATGTGTTCAAACACTCTTGTAACATTGAAGGATGTGTTCTCGATAATTGTACTTCAAACACCTGAGTCTTTAGGTTTAGGCCCAACTTTAATGAAATGTGTTCAAACACTCTTGTAACATTGAAGGATGTGTTCTCGATAATTGTACTTCAAACACTTGAGTCTTTAGGTTTAGGCCCAACATTCATGAAAAGGGGTTCAAACACTCTTGTAACATTGAAGGACGTGTTCTCGATAATTGTACTTCAAACACTTGAGTCTTTATGTTTAGGCCCAACATTCATGAAATGGGTTCAAACACTCTTGTAACATTGGAGGATGTGTTCTCGATAATTGTACTTCAAATACTTGAGTATTTAGGTTTAGGCCCAACATTCATGAAATGGGTTCAAACACTCTTGTAACATTGGAGGATGTGTTCTCGATAATTGTACTTCAAACACTTGAGTCTTTAGGTTTAGGCCCAACATTCATGAAATGGGTTCAAACACTCTTGTAACATTGGAGGATGTGTTCTCGATAATTGTACTTCAAACACTTGAGTATTTAGGTTTAGGCCCAACATTCATGAAATGGGTTCAAACACTCTTGTAACATTGGAGGATGTGTTCTCGATAATTGTACTTCAAACACTTGACTCTTTAGGTTTAGGCCCAACATTAATGAAATGGGTTCAAACACTCTTGTAACATTGAAGGATGTGTTCTCGATAATTGTACTTCAAACACTTGAGTCTTTAGGTTTAGGCCCACCATTCATGAAATGGGTTCAAACACTCTTGTAACATTGAAGGATGTGTTCTCGATAATTGTACTTCAAACACTTGAGTCTTTATGATTAGGCCCACCATTAATGAAATGGGTTCAAACACTCTTGTAACATTGAAGGATGTGTTCTCGATCATTGTACTTCAAACCGGATATTTTACTATATCCAGAGGGGTAAGACAGGGGGACCCTTTTTCTGTTTGAAATTGAAATGTTAGCCTCTCGTTTAATAAATACGACAGAAACTAGAGTGAATCAAAAACATTATTATATGCAGATGATTTGTGTGCATGTTGTTTAGATTATAATGCAGTCGAAGTATTATTCAATGGGTTAAAGCAATATGATAGATGTTATAGTCTGACGTTTAACAAAGAAAAACAGAAATATTGAAGATTTGAAAGCATCGAGGTGCTCAGATTGTTGATAATATCAAAATCTTAGGCGGAGTACCGTACACGTTCCTTTACAATTATTACACTACAATATTGATTAGTAGGCAACATTTATTAATGGGCTATGATAACTTTGAAAGACAATCTTACCGAATTTCTTTAAAAGCCACCTATATACTTGAAGCCAAGTGTCCCAAAAGGTTTCGAACAAAGCTGAAAACATCGATTTTAAGATGCGGAAGAAACAAATCGCGTCGTTGTCGATAAAACTCCGAGTCTCACTGTGAAATAACTAACAAGTTAGTTGCTAGGTTGAGTACAGCCACTCGTACATGGGAATGAACCAATCACAAGAAGCAAGGCGGCTAAATGCAACTTGATAGCCCAACGATCGCACGTAAATGACCTGTAAGGTAGACTACAACGCATGACCTAACTTGACCTAAGCATTCCGCACCGTCTGGGAGATGTGTGATGGCTTCTGCTTCATGACCTCAAGCCAGATCTTATGGTGGCCCTGAAGGGACATCGCGAATAGACTAAATCGTGAAAAATTGGCGATAAAATTCACGATATCGTCAATTTTATCGTGAATGATTGACGATAAAATTCACGAAATTGACGATATCGTCAATTTCGTCGTGAAAAATTGGCGATAAAATTCACGATATCGTGAACTTTATCGTGAAAAGTTCACGATAAAGTTCACGATAAAATATATATTATATATATATAAAATATATATTATATATATATATTATATATTATATTATATAATGTATATTTTATCGTGAACTTTATCGTGAACTTTTTTCTCCTAGCTGGGGCAGTACTCTGAGGCTTTCATCGAAAGGGTGCGGTGCGGTGCGGCGCGGTGTGGTGTGCTCAACGCACCCATTCGATAAAAGAGGGGGGGGGCTTTTCTCGAAAGGGTGCGTTGAGAGCGGAGTACCGTTTTAACACACCCTTTCGATAAAAGCGGGGGGGGGGGGGGGCTTTTCACGAAAGGGTGCGTCGACAAGTCTTTCGCATCAGTCGTTTAAAATGAGGATCTGGGACAGAAGGTAATAGTTGCCAATTTAAGTATATCGAAAATGTATTAAATAAAATGGAATGGTCTAAATTACAGAGTGGTCTCTTTCGTTATTACTATGTTGATGGGGGAGACAGAGAGAAGGAAAAAAGGAAAAGGGAAAGGGAAGATAAAAGGAAAGAAAGAAGAATAAGAAGAAAAGAGTGAAACGGGGGGGGGGGGCGAAGGGCTCTTGCCTCCTCCTCATCCCCCCCCCCCCCCCCCGCCAAAAAATAAATAAAAAAAGAGAGAGAAGGGAAAGGGAAAGGGAAAGAAAATATAAAAGGAAAGAAAGAAGAGGAAGAAGGAAAGAGGGAAACGGGGGAAGGGCGAAAGGCTCTTACCTCCTCCCTCCCCCCCCCCCGCCAAAAAATAAATAAGAGAGAGAAGGGAAAGGGAAAGAGAAGATAAAAGGAAAGAGGAAGTAGAAGGAAACGGGGGCGAAGGGCTCTTGCCTCCCCCCCCCCCCGCCAAAAAAAAAATAAGAGAGAGAGAGAGAAGGGAAAGGGAAAGAGAAGATAAAAGGAAAGAAAGAAGAGGAAGAAGAAGAAAAGAGGGAAACGGGGGCGAAGGGCTCTTGCCCTCCCCCCCCCCCGCCAAAAAAATAAATAAGAGAGAGAGAGAGAAGGGAAAGGGAAAGGGAAAGAGAATATAAAAGGAAAGAAAGAAGAGGAAGAAGAATAAGAAGAAAAGAGGGAAACGGGGGCGAAGGGCTGTTGCCTCCTCCCCCCCCCCCCCGCCAAAAAATAAATAAGAGAGAGAGAGAGAAGGAAAAAGAAAGAGAAGATAAAAGGAAAGAAAGAAGAGGAAGAAGAAGAAAAGAGGGAAACGGGGGCGAAGGGCTCTTGCCCTCCCCCCCCCCCCCCGCCAAAAAAATAAATAAGAGAGAGAGAGAGAGAGAGAAGGGAAAGGGAAAGGGAAAGAGAATATAAAAGGAAAGAAAGAAGAGGAAGAAGAATAAGAAGAAAAGAGGGAAACGGGGGCGAAGGGTTGTTGCCTCCTCCCCCCCCCCCCCGCCAAAAAATAAATAAGAGAGAGAGAGAGAAGGAAAAAGAAAGAGAAGATAAAAGGAAAGAAAGAAGAGGAAGAAGAAGAAAAGAGGGAAACGGGGGCAAAGGGCTCTTGCCTCCTTTCTTTTCTTTCTTTTCCTTTCTTTCCTATTATATTCTCTTTCCCTTTCCCTTTCCCTTCTCTCTCTCTCTCTTATTTATTTTTTTGGCGGGGGGGGGGGGGAGGGCAAGAGCCCTTCGCCCCCGTTTCCCTCTTTTCTTCTTCTTCCTCTTCTTTCTTTCCTTTTATCTTCTCTTTCCCTTTCCCTTCTCTCTCTCTCTCTTATTTTTTTTTTGGCGGGGGGGGGGGGGGAGGCAAGAGCCCTTCGCCCCCGTTTCCTTCTACTTCCTCTTCTTTCTTTCCTTTTATCTTCTCTTTCCTTTTATATTCTCTTTTCCTTTCCCTTTCCCTTCTCTCTCTCTCTCTCTCTCTAATTTATTTTTTTGGCGCGGGGGGGGGGGGGGGGGAGGGCAAGAGCCCTTCTCCCCCGTTTACTTCTTTTCTTCTTCTTCCTCTTCTTTTTTTCCTTTTATCTTCTCTTTCCCTTTCCCTTCTCTCTCTCTCTCTCTTATTTTTTTTTGGCGGGGGGGGGGGGGAGGCAAGAGCCCTTCGCCCCCGTTTCCTTCTACTTCCTCTTTCCTTTTATCTTCTCTTTCCCTTTCCCTTCTCTCTCTTATTTATTTATTTTTTGGCGGGGGGGGGGGGATGAGGACGAGGCAAGAGCCCTTCGCCCCCCCCCCCCCCGTTTCACTCTTTTCTTCTTATTCTTCTTTCTTTCCTTTTATCTTCCCTTTCCCTTTTACTTTTTTCCTTCTCTCTGTCTCCCCCATCAACATAGTAATAACGAAAGAGACCACTCTGTAATTTAGACCATTCCATTTGATTTAATACATTTTCGATATACTTAAATTGGCAACTATTACCTTCTGTCCTAGATCCTCATTTTAAACGACTGATGCGAAAGACTAGTCGACGCACCCTTTCGAGAAAAGCCCCCCCCCCCTCTTTTATCGAATGGGTGCGTTGAGCACACCACACCGCGCCGCACCGCACCGCACCCTTTCGATGAAAGCCTCAGAGTACTGCCCCAGCCAGGAGAAAAAAGTTCACGATAAAGTTCACGATAAAGTTCACGATAAAATATACATTATATAATATAATATATAATATATATATATAATATATATTTTATATATATATAATATATATTTTATCGTGAACTTTATCGTGAACTTTTCACGATAAAGTTCACGATATCGTGAATTTTATCGCCAATTTTTCACGACGAAATTGACGATATCGTCAATTTCGTGAATTTTATCGCCAATTTTTCACGATTTAGTCTATTCGCGATGTCCCTTCAGGGCCACCATAAGATCTAATATAGAACAAAGAGTGATAACTACCTTGTTCGTTATTTCACAAGGCGTGTCTGCACTATCTCGAGATTGCCAAATATCCAGCTATTTGAACTATCCCGATCGCAAATTATCCAGCTATTTGCGTCTTCATTAGACCGAAGTAGCAAATTAGCTGGATAGTTGGTCGGGATAATATCCCAAGATATCTCGGTCTAGTTTGCGGTTTTTTCCACAAATGAAACGAAGTGCACGTCTTTGGATGTGAAAATTGTTACTTCATGTGATACAAGATACGTATTAGTAGCTCTCGAAAAACAGAAGAAATTCTACATTTTGTAAATTAGATAAAGGATTAACTTTACATTGGATATATCAGTTGGGGATCATCGATGACGTTGACATCATATTTTGGACGATATTGAAGGAGAAACTCTAGGAAAGGAGAATTTGTAACGGCTTTCATCGAAAGGGTGCGGTGCGGCGCGGCGCGGTGTGGTGTGCTCAACGCACCCATTCGATAAAAGGCCCCCCGCTTTTCTCGAAAGGGTGCGTTGAGAGCGGAGTACCGTTTTAACACACCCTTTCGATAAAAGCGGGGGGGCTTTTCTCGAAAGGGTGCGTCGACTAGTCTTTCGCATCAGTCGTTTAAAATGAGGATCTGGGACAGAAGGTAATAGTTGCCAATTTAAGTATATCGAAAATGTATTAAATAAAATGGAATGGTCTTGATTACAGAGTGTTCTCTTTCGTTATTACTATGTTGATGGGGAGACAGAGAGAAGGAAAAAAGGGAAAGGGAAGATAAAAGGAAAGAAAGAAAAATAAGAAGAAAAGAGGGAAACGGGGGGGGGGGGGCGAAGGGCTCTTGGCTCCTCCTCACCCCCCTCCCCCCCGCCAAAAAATAAATAAGAGAGAGAGAGAAGGGAAAGGGAAAGAAAATATAAAAGGAAAGAAAGAAGAGGAAGAAGGAAAGAGGGAAACGGGGGAAAAGCGAAAGGGCTCTTACCCCCCCCCCCTGCCAATAAAATAAATAAGAGAGAGAGAGAGAAGGGAAATGGAAAGGGAAAGATAATATAAAAGGAAATAAAGAAGAGGAATAAGAATAAAAAGAAAAGAGGGAAACGTGGGCGAAGGGCTCTTGCCTCCTCCCCCCCCCGCCAACAAATGAATAGGAGAGAGAGAGAGAGAGAGAAGGGAAAGGGAAAGGGAAAGAAAATATAAAAGGAAAGAAAGAAGAAGAAGAAGGAAAGATGGAAACGGGGGAAGGGCGAAAGGCTCTTACCTCCCCCCCCCCCCCCCCTCCTCCCGCCAAACAAATAAATAACAGAGAGAGAGAGAGAAGGGAAAGGGAAAGAAAATATAAAAGGAAAGAAAGAAGAGGAAAAAGAATAAGAAAAGAGGGAAACGGGGGCGAAGGGCTCTTGCCTCCTCCCTCCCCCCCCCCGCCAAAAAATAAATAAGAGAGAGAGAGAGAGAGAGAAGGAAAGGGAAAGAGAAGATAAAAGGAAAGAAAGAAGAGGAAGAAGAATTTGTGTCCTGCCAGTGTCACAAATAGATATAAAAATATGCTCATCTGACTATAATTTGATGTATAAAACCCCTCACCTTCTTGGGGCTCCGCCTCTTGGATCCAACACCAATTTGTGTCCTGCCAGTGTCACAAATAGATATAAAAATATGCTCATCTGACCGTTATTTATTGCCCAAAACCCCTGAGCTTCCGGGGGCTCCACCCCCTTGACCCCACGCCAATTCGTGACCCCTGTGTCACAAATAAGGTATAAAATAATAATAATTTAATGTACAAAACTCCTGAGCTTCTGGGGGCTCCGCCCCTTGGACCCAACACCAAATTGTGTCCTGCCACTGTCACAAATAAGGTATAAGATTATGCTCATCCGACATTAATTTTGATGTTTAAAACCCCTGAGCTTTTGAGGGCTCCGCCCTGTGAAAAAAACGTGTAAAAAAACTCCCCACCCCCCTCCCTGGCGTTCAAGAGGGGGGGGGGGGGGGGGGGGGGTACGATTTTTCAAATTTTCGAGGGCCCCAAAAAAGATTAGTGCTCTCTAGCAATTTCGCGACTACTCCGGAACCGCGGCAGATATAGAGTTTTTCTTTCATGACTTTTTTCTTTCGAGTCTTACGCATATTTTGAAACATTTTTTTGTTGAAAATTGGACGTATAGTTGCGGAGTCACGTTACCTTTTGTTTTTGCATGTCTGCCCTAAAATCGCTCATTTTTGCGAATTATGTACCAAATATATGGAAAAACCATTTATTCTTTTTAAAAAAGAGAAAACATTGGTTATTTGGTCTTGTTTTCAAGTTAATGTGTTTGTCTTTGGGTCAAAATAGTTGAATTGTGGTTAGAAATGAAATAAAACAACAAAAACAATATAATACATAAATACAAATTATCAAAACAAGAGATAGCATAGGGATAAACTGGTTCTTCCAACTTTGTTGTCGTATTATTATTCTAACGAATATATGTAGTGAAAAAGAACGCTTGAATATGAATTATATATGATTTATGGATAAAAATGTGAATTCTCTGACCTTGTTTGCATAAATTACCATAAATATGCAAATGAGTGAATTTTTCAAAAAATTGAAATTACCATAGTTTTTTATACACTTCACTTGACATGCATGCACATTTTCGCGGCGATCGGCTGTGAAACGGCCGAGATCTTAGGGGGGGGGGGGGACCCCCCCCCCCCCACCCTCAAGTCTACTCCAATCACATTGAAAAAAAGTATGACTTAAATCATCTCTCTCATCATCTCTCTCATCATGTTTTTAATATTATTTATTATCCTTCCATTAAACAAGTTCATAGAGAAAATACTTAGCTCTCTGCAACATTAAAAAAGAATCTTCATTAATATGTCTTAATTTGTATTGATAGCCTTGTGGTCGCCAACAGTGGCGTAGGTAGGGGCGTCTCCAAAGGGGGGGGGGGGTGTGGGGTGCGACACCCCCCCCCCACCCCCACCTGTCAGGATATTGTCGGTAAAATCGCGCTGCCGTCGGGAAAAAAGAGAAAAGGGGGAGGGGAAAAAAGAGAGGGAAAGGAAAAAGAAAAAGAAAGAAAGAGAAAAACGAAAAAGAGGGAGAATAGGAAAGAAAGGAAAAGAAAGAAAAAAAAGGAGGCAAGAGCCCTTCGCCCCCGTTTCCCTCTTTTCTTCTTCTTCCTCTTCTTTCTTTCCTTTTATATTTTCTTTCCCTTTCCCTTCTCTCTCTCTCTCTCTTATTTATTTTTGGCGGGGGTGGGGGAAGGAGGCAAGAGCCCTTCGCCCTTCCCCCGTTTCCCTCTTTTCTTCTTATTCCTCTTCTTTCTTTCCCTTTCCCTTCTCTCTCTCTTATTTATTTTTTTGGCGGGGGGGGGGGGGGAGGGAGGAGGCAAGAGCCCTTCGCCCCCGTTTCCCTCAGTTTCTTATTCTTTTTCCTCTTCTTTCTTTCCTTTTATATTTTCTTTCCCTTTCCCTTCTCTCTCTCTCTCTCTCTTTTATTTATTTGTTTGGCGGGAGGAGGGGGGGGGGGGAGGTAAGAGCCTTTCGCCCTTCCCCCGTTTCCATCTTTCCTTCTTCTTCTTCTTTCCTTTTATTTTCCCTTTCCCTTTCCCTTTTTTCCTTCTCTCTGTCTCCCCCATCAACATAGTAATAACGAAAGAGACCACTCTGTAATCAAGACGGCGTAAATATTCATAATTGAATGACACACGCCCTTAAAACTAAAACAACAACAACAATCATTCCATTTTATTTAATACATTTTCAATATACTTAAATTGGCAACTATTACCTTCTGTCCCAGATCCTCATTTTAAACGACTGATGCGAAAGACTAGTCGACGCACCCTTTCGAGAAAAGCTTCCCCGCTTTTATCGAAAGGGTGTGTTAAAACGGTACTCCGCTCTCAACGCACCCTTTCGAGAAAAGCGGGGGGCCTTTTATCGAATGGGTGCGTTGAGCACACCACACCGCCCCGCACCGCACCGCACCCTTTCGATGAAAGCCATTTGTAACCGTTGTAAAGCGGTAAGAAAGATGGCAACAAGAGATTACGGAAAGCAAGACACTTTCGCCAGAGCTGCGGCGCCAGTAGCAGATACCAATCGAGGTAAGCCCGTGTTCATAAAGCATGACGATATTAAAGGGGCGGGGCGCCTCGAACCCGAAGTTATGTTCAAGGCCTTAGGCACAGCTGTGCCTTATAAGGATATAGCCGGCATTCAAAAGATCGGAGGGCTGTGGAGACTCTATATAGACATCCAAGCTAATAGGATCAAACTTATAACTCAAGGCCTCGAAATTCGGGGCTCTGCGGTGCAAGTTTTTGATAGAAATCCCTTCGTAACATACGATAATGAAAATGCGACTCGGATACTAATCAAAGACATTCCACTATCGGTACACGAAAGTATCATTCTTGGGGAGTTAGAAAACAAGAAATGCAAGATACACGGGCCTATACAGTATCAGAAGCTGAGGGTCGATGGTAAACTAACACAGTGTATGACAGGGGATAGAGTGGTGTTTGTAGATCTCCCAAATCAGCCTCTCCCAAGATTTATGAGGTTCCATACCTTCAGAGCTAGAGTTTTTCATTTTGGGCAAGAGAATGCGTCACAGGGCCCCGTTTGCTCAAATTGCCTTCAGGATGGCCATCACAAGTCGCATTGCACGAATGAAAAGGTATGCCGGGTTTGTCGACAAGTAGGTCATATGCATTACACATGCCCCTCCAAAGCTGGGAACGAGGTAACTAGGATACCGAGCACGCCGAGTGAACCAGCTGTACGACGCAAAGAGAGGAATGTCACAGCTCAATCACAGGATCCAGGAGAAAAGCGAGCTACGTCACGCGAATCGCGGTTCAGTGAAAGCGAGCAATATGTTGACGAATTTCATACACCTTACGAAGCGTCCGCACCCGCCACGCCCACCCTCCAAGCGCCAAGTAAGAGCACAGCAGAAAATTGCCACAAAGCACCCGACATAGAGCTGCGTGAGCAGGTCTATACCAGAGCTTATACCAAATCGCAATCCAAAATCACGGGGTTCTTCGAGAAAAGCGCCAACTCGGAGAAAGAGGATACAATAGAAGGAGTAGAGGAAGATAGTTCAGAAGAGATAGATACCAGCAATGGTGAATCAGAAGTAATGCCGGAATCTCCGGAAATCGCGAAAACCTCAACGAATGAAAGAGAAAGCAGAAAAAGGAAACAAAAGACCAAAAACAAACATAAAAAGAAAAAATGAAAGAAACGAAGATACTTTGGACTGGATGTTGTTGAACTTTACCTTAATACATGACTAAGAACATTCGATTATTAAGCTTAAATGTACGTGGAATTAGAGAGTATACAAAAAGGCAAAAGATTTTCAAGTTTTTATACGATAAAAATGTCGATATAACATACCTGCAAGAAACACATAGTACGGTAGATAAAGAAGTTTTTTGGAAGCACCAAATAAAAGGTAATGTTTATTTTAGTCATGGAACGAATAATAGCCGTGGGGTCATCATTTGTTTTAGAGAAGGGTTAGATTATATGATTCAAAATGCAATTATAGATAAAGAAGGGAGATATATTATGATGAAGGTAGAAATAATGGGAAAGATGTTCTTGTTAACGAATATTTATGCTCCAAACAATTACCACGAGCAGGTAAAATTTTGGTCTGAATTAAGACATATATGGGAAAATATTGAAGAGCCCCATGATATCATATTTTTAACAGGAGGAGATTTCAATGTGGCTATGGATCCAAAGGTAGATAGAATGAATAGTTCAAGCAGTACGTCCTACTCACATGTTAGTAGAGACAACCTTGTTATGTTACTGAATGATTTCAACCTATGTGATATATGGCGTTTTCTTAACCCCCAAAAGAAACAATATTCTTGGAGAAAACCGGATTGTTCTATTCAAAGTAGACTAGACTACTGGTTTATTCCTTATGATTATCAAGACAATGTATCAAATATAACTTATGTACCTTCTGTTGCAACTGATCATTCAGCGTTGATATTAGATTTGAAATTTAGAGATTTAATTCCAGGGAAAGGATACTGGAAATTCAATTCATCTTTATGTCAAGATGATAACTATTGTACAAGTCTCCGTAAAGAATTCCAATTATGGTTAACACAAACAAAAAAAAATTCTGACCCCAGAGTCAGGTGGGATTACCTGAAATACAAAATCCTAAGATACACACAGAAGTATAGTAAACATAAGGCTAGGGAGCTAAAAGCAGAAAGAATACAATTAGAAAAAGAGGTACAAACCTTGGAATCAAAGTTACATATGAATTCTGAACAAATTAGAAACTACCAAGAAGCTAAAAAAGCTCTTGAAAAATATTATGATCATGTTACGGAAGGCCTTATCGTTCGATCCAAGGCAAACTGGATTGAATATGGGGAAAAAAGTAATAAATATTTTCTTACACTGGAAAAACAGCGAAAAGGAAATTCTACTATTCGTAAGCTTTCGAAAGAAAGTAATATCATTGAAGATGAACAAGAAATTCTACAAAGTATAAAGAATTTCTATGCAGAGCTTTATACAAAGCAAAAGGTAAACACAACAGACGAAAATGCAAATTTGTTTTTGAAAACAGGACGGAGGAAACTCTCTGAGAGGTCGTCCTTTTCATGCGAAGGGCTTCTCACTGAACATGAATGTAAGAAAGTAATATTGGAAATGCATTCCGGAAAGTCACCGGGGAACGACGGACTGTCGAAAGAATTCTATATTACCTTCTGGGATATTGTAAGAAAACCTTTACTTATTTCTTTGAATTATTCATACCAGGAGGCCGAGCTATCTACTAGTCAAAAACAAAGTGTTATCTCTTTAATTTGTAAGCAGAACAAAGATAAACGTCTTTTGGAGAGCTATAGGCCAATATCTTTAATTAATGTGGACGCAAAAATATGTTCAAAGGTGTTGGCGAATAGAATAATACAAGTTTTAGACGAAATAATTGACACCGATCAATATGCTTTTTTACGTGGAAGGGCAATAGGAGAAGCTATCCGAAATGTACATGATGTTTTCCATTTTCTTTGTACTGAACAAAAAACAGGATTCATTGCTTCAGTAGATTTTAAGAAAGCGTTTGATTCTTTAGACCATGATTACATGTCTCAATGTTTACTTTCTTTTGGTTTTGGAGCATCTTTTATTAAATGGGTAAAAGCTTTGTATACAAATGTAGAAGGTTGCGTTTTAAATAATGGAAAATCTACAGGATATTGTCCGATTACAAGAGGAGTAAGACAGGGAGACCCCCTCTCTCCCTATATGTTTATAATTTGCTTAGAAACACTTGCATTACGCATAAGAAATTCAGTAGATATAAGAGGAGTAGTCGTAGGTACGAGTGAATTAAAGCTATCTATGTATGCAGACGATTTTTGCTCTTTTTGTTCAGATGTAAAATCGCTTAACTCATTATTTGATATTATCCAACAATTTGAGAAATGTTCCAGTTTAACTATAAACCTAAGTAAGACAGAAATACTGAAAGTTGGATATGTACCAGACGCTGGTTTCCGACACAGCCTGAATTTTGTTAATATTATTAATGTACTTGGTACTTATGTAGGTATCGGATCATATTCCGCGCAGGTTAAAAAAGCAGAAGAAATATTATCATCATTACAAGTCACTTTAAATATGTGGAAAATGAGAAACTTAACTTTGTTCGGAAAAATTCAAATTATCAAATCCTTTGGAATATCAAAATTTATGTACTTGTTTTCATCTTTATTATTACCAGACTGGTTCCTAAAGAAGATGGAGAGTATGTTTTACAAATTTATTTGGAATGGACCTGATAAAATTCGAAGGAATGTAATGATCCAAGATTTGTCAAAGGGAGGAATTAAGATGGTAGATGTTCAGTCATCTGCCAGCGCACAGCAATTATATTGGATTCAAAGAATAAAAGATGCCGATAAACAAGGATGGTTTCAAATTCTTAAATATTATCTTAAACAGAACGGTGGTTTGTTCCTGTTTAATTGTAACTATAGTCATAAAATGTTACACAAAAACATTCCTAAGTTTTATCGAGCTATTTTAGAAAGATGGAATTCTCTCAATGTGAGAAACAGAGAAGATAGTACGAAATTCCAGATTATTTGGAACAATAGACAATTACAAGTCAATTCAGATATGCTTTTCTTTCGAAAACTTTTCATTAAAAGAATGGTGTTTTTTAGTGACATCCTCACAGAACGGGGCAATTTAAAGCAACAAGGTGACATGAAAAGGTTATTTGAACTAGATGCAAATGATTAATTTAGGATACAGGGAGTGTACTCTTCGTTATCAAAGATAAATATTCCTAAAATAGTTTATACAAATCCATTTAAAAATGATATTACTTCCAATATTATTTTACCCCCCGAGTTGATATGCTTGAACAGAATAAAAAGCAAACAATTTTATGATCTGTTGATCGCAGAGAAATATGAATGCCCAGTCAGTACGTTTAGACTAAAGAATAGATATGATGTTTCAGATACAGAATTGTTATTGGCTCGTTCAGGTATCATTTCAACTACAATTGATGTAATTTACAGAGAATTTCAGTTTAAGGTATTAAATAATATTCTGAATTTGAATTATAAACTGTATAAAATGAAAGTCATTAGTTCCCCTTTATGTTCTTTTTGTGACATAGAAAATGAAACGATTGAACATTTTTTTTGGAAATGTACAATAGTACAAGATTTTTGGAATCAGCTCGGAAAAGAGCTGACTATGTTTGATTTCTCGATTTTAACTGAAAAAACGGTAATTCTTGGTATATTGTCGAAGAATTATATTCTTTTTAATCATATATTAATAATTGCAAAGAAAACAATTTACTTAAATAGATGCAAATTAGTTAAACCAAATTTTTCTAACTTCATGTCCTTATTGATTAAATCGTATAAAATGGAGAAATACATTGCTATACGCAATGACAAAGAAGCTGCCCATGGCAGCAGGTGGCAGGGCATGGCCCAATGGATATCTGCTGTCAGATAAGAAAGATTTTTTGTTGTTGTTGATAGGTTAATAAGCTGTAACGTTCAATGTATTATGTAATCAAATGGTTCTTTTTCACTGGTGTGTGAATAATTTGTCAAATCAATGTGCTGTGAAGTGACCAAAAAATAAAAAAGACAATTTCAATACAAAAAAAAAAAAAGACCGAAGTAGCAAATTAGCTGGATAGTTGGTCGGGATAATATCCCAAGATATCTCGGTCTAGTTTGCAAAATATCCCACTATTTCCGAACTAGCGGGATAGTTTGCGACCGTCTTCATTAGACCGAAGTACGGAGTCAAATATCCCGATCCCATCATGCACAACGATTTTCGGTTCGCACATGCGATCTATACCGCTCAGCGCGCTAGTACAACCACTGACCTTGAGTAAACACGGAAAACCGCAAACTAGACCGAGATATCTTGGGATATTATCCCGACCAACTATCCAGCTAATTTGCTACTTCGGTCTAATGAAGACGCAAATAAGCTGGATAGTTTGCGATCGGGATAATTCAAATAGCTGGATATTTGGCTATCTCGAGATAGTGCAGACACGCCTACAGTGACAACGACGCGATTTGTTTCTTGTTTTGTTTCTTCCGGATTCGCATGTGGAAATCCCCAGTTTTCTTGTAATACATACACATCGTCTAATATAGAACAACAAAGAGTGAGAGGGAAGTCAGTATAGGTAGTCATGATAAAGTACTTTAGAAATTCCCCTTTCTTGCAGTACTCGAATTTTAACCTTTTTTTTTGGTTTTATTACAAAGTAATCGACTCTTTTCTTTAACATTATATTAAGAATAAATAATACATGTACAGCTGTCGTTCACAGGGTGAACAAATCTAGAACTTCTCTACGTAACAAGCCTGGATGGCAATGCTGGTATACCAATATAGTCCGCTTAATCTTACAACCGCATAACATTTGATTTCCCTGTTTACTGTCTCTTCGCAAGATATGGATAAGTGTTTACTTGATATGATAAATAACAGCAGTAAAAAAAAAAAAAAAAAGTCATTTGTTTTCACCAAGAAGAACGCGAAAATTCAGTTTTTAAAAATCCCTCGAAATTCCGTCAATTTTGAATTAAAAAATCGGGTTGGAACAAACAGTCGACCGTAGTTTAAATCAAGACGTAAATATTCACCCAGTGTAATGAGAAGACAGGTGTTTGAAACAGTAATACAAATAACCGAAAAAGAGAAAATGGCTGGTTCACTGACATAACACAAATTAAAAAGATATCAAACTATTTTCCTCCTTCCCCCAAAATCAACCTCCTCTTAAAGACCCAATGCAACTCGATAGTTCAACGATCGCACATAAATGACCTGTAAGGTAGACTACAACGCCTACGCATGTGGGAATCCCCAGCTTTCTTGAAATACATTCACGTGGTCTGAACAAAAACAAACAAGGTTCCCAGGTCATTAATGATCTTGAGGTAGCGAGTTTCTATATAATTAGAGGGCACGGTTATTAGGAGATGACTGAAGAAGAAAAACAATTATAAACACGGACAAAAATCTGGACTAGAAAGAAAAGTGAGAGGGAAAGAGAGAAAGAGAGAAAGAGAGAGATCGAGAGAGAGAGAGGAGAGAGAAAATAAAATATAGATACAAACCGCAAATCTAGTCAAAATAAAATGCTTAAGAAATTCCTCTTCATCGCAATACTCGATTTTCATTTTTTTATTTACATTTTTGTAATCATAATGTAAACTACTCTTTTCTTTAGCATTATATAATTGTAAATAATACATGGATAGCTGTCGTTCACATGGTGAAAATTTAGAACTACCTCACGTACCAAGCCTGGATGGCACTGATTATAGACCGCTTAATCTTACATCCGCATAGCATGATATTTTCCTGTTTATTGTCTCTTCGCAAGATATGGATAGGTGTTTACTTGATATCAGATAAATAACGGCAGTAAAAAGAAACAGTAATTTTTGTTAAACAGGAAGAAAGTGAATGTACATTAGCTAACATTAAACAAGCGTGGGCATTAAACGTGATATCGGGCTGGAGCAAACAATCGACCGTGCTTGATATCAAGATGTCAATTCCTTACTAAATGTAATGAGAAGAAAATTGTTTGACACAGTAATGAAAATAACTTAAAAAGGAAAAATTGCTAAATCACTAATATTAGGCCCGTCTACACATAACAATTAGTGCGATTTGGATTGCGGTGCAAAGAGCTATTTTTGCGACCGTTCACACATGTCAAATAAGTGCGAATTCTACCGCGATGCAAAGATTTTTTTTTTTGGCGACTATTCACACACAGGGAGAATTCTCGCTCAACGGCAAAAGCGTAAGAACTGCGCATATGTGAATCTGGACATTATAATTATGCGCGCTTGGAATCCCGGGATTAAATAAATCGATTTTTAATTCTCAATACCATACACACATACAGCGCCCGGAAAACTATCGCGATTATTCTGAAAAATCGCAAGATTTACTGCGTATTGGATCGCAATGCGAATCGCGAAGATCAGTGAAATTATTCTGTCCACACACGCGCCCTCACGCGTCCACACACGAACCAAAAAAAAAAAAAAGAAGAAGATATTTGGATCGCGGTGCAAAAATCGAAAGAATGAAAAAGCTCAGAAATTAATTTTCACCTTTCCTAAAATTCAACCTTCTCTTAATGTCGGAAAATCTGTTAGGGAATCGCAACTCGTGCTCCACTACATGCTGCAAAATATTCTCATGATCATGGGCTAAAAGTATATTGCAATCTCATTTCTTTATAACCATACAAGGCTGGTACTATTGTTGAGCATTTCAACACGGATCATGTCAGGAATGGGGTACAGTATTTTTTTCTTGATCAATAAAATCAGACAGAAATTCTTATTAAATGTTTTGCTCTATTTTTATTTAGTATTGATGAGTAGTTGTGAACGACTTGGAGATACTAATTTTAACTGAGCACACCGAATTCTCGGTCAAGCTCCGCTATCAGCTAGCCCAGTATTTTGGGTCTCTCCGTGTGCGTGGTCATTACTGTAGCTGGGCTAGCAGGCAGCTGTATCAGACTGCACTGTCGTGTATTAAATTGCACAACTACATGTTATTTTTTCAGTTCGATGCTTTACCTCTTTTCAGAAATTCAATTCATGTTCTCCATTCATTCAATTACTGTTAGACAGTGTACTATATTCCAGTCGAAAGGTATCATAGACTAATTCGTATTATGTGGTAACCTACATAGTACGTAGTCTACGTGTGCATTTTTATTGGACTCGAGCTTGAGTCGAAGGTTAGGAGCCGGAAATATAGTAACATTTGTACACTTCCTGAGAATGTTTCCTTAGAAAATGTGGCTTTGATGATCATTATTAACTTTGGTTGTCAGGTTTATCATCGTCACGTTTGGCAGGATATAACCTGATGACCTATTGATTTGTGAGCGAGGGAGAAACCAAGATGATGAGGGGTGGGGTTGGGAGAGGGCGTCCCACAACAGGACCTGTCAGAGCCATTGATTAGGAGAGTGTGACCCACCTAGTTTAAGTTGGGCAACATATAGCGAATACTGCTTTGTTGGGCAAGCATAGAACAAAAGAACATATGCCATGTTGTGACCAAGTGAAACCAAGTTGGCCAAATTCTGTGTATAAATGGATCTTGAACCAACAAAAATGCCCCTCCCCCCAAATCGCCCTGCTAAGCAAATAAAGTACTACCCCGGCAATAAAATAGTGCCCTTACTGAGGAGAAATATGTTCCTTCTTTTCCTGTTGCTCCCTTAAATAATATTCTCGACCCATTCGGGTGCTTTGTTCACTCATTGCAGTCTCCCGCCTGCCCCGCCACCTAGGCCACCCCGTCCCCCGAAACAAAATTAAAAAATATGGAATTATGGAATCATGGAATCATGAACAGGAAAATGAGTTGATCAATTAAGTTTTGTTGATCTAAGTTCAAGTAGAGTAATCGATATGATATATTTTCGTGGGTTACGTACAGGACAAAATAGCTTTAATTTGCCAAAATAGATCTAAACGCACCATACAACTTTTTTAAAGAGCGCCATCTAAAACAAAATGTCAACATGACGTGTAAGTAAGTGTGAGATGCGGGTCTGCCGTGTAACCTATTAAATTGTGACATTGATGATGATGTGAAATTTGAAAATAACAGTGATAAAATAATGATAAGATCGTAGATGACGATGATGCTGCTGCTGATGATAGTGGTGATGATGACGATGACGTCATTATCATTCTCATCATAATTTTAATAAATTGTATGGTAATTATCAACATATTTTCATAAACATCATCATCATCATTGCCATTATTATTCATTACTACTACCAACACCGCCAACATCATCATCACTCCAATCGGCCATATCTTAACTATCATCATCTATTTTATCCCTGACCATGTTATATACGTCATCATTATGAAAAGAAACCTTGTCACGGTATCACTGTCATTATCATTATCAATGTTTCTATCATTTTCATCATCATCATCATCATCATCGTCATCATCTTCACCATCATCATGCCCATTGTTAATGTCAGGACTATTATATATTTCATCACCAATATCTTTATCTACGTCATTAGTATATTAAATAAATCTCTGCCATGGTATAACTATCGTCATCACTATCAATATTGTTATCGTTATAATAATCATCATCTATTTCATCATCATCGTCATCATCATCATTATCATTATCTTCATCATTGTCATCATCTTTGTCATCATCATCATTCGACTTCGTTTACATCAGAACTATAGGCAATCAATTATTATACATCACTATCACATAGTCAACATCAACATCACCACTGCCATTATCCCTATTTATTCCTTTCATTCATTTGATTTTTATAAACGTAACAACAGACCATGAACAATGCATGTGGATTGCTGAAACTAAGTATTTACTTCTGTATTTTGTATAAGGGCTCTCATCGTTGGTTACTATTTCAAGAATCAAATTTTAAAAATAAAACCAAACCAAAAAACGAACAACAACCAAAACAATATACAGAATACAGCAAGACAAACAAAGAACCCAGATCATCATCATCATTCGCCACCATTAGCAGAATTACTGGCAGTTATTTGTTGTACATTCTATCATCTTTAAAACGGACTTTAGCGACAAATGAGACTTTCAAAGGAAGTAGGATGAGCTTTTGAACAGCAGCAGCACTTTAATAATTGATCCATATCCTTACATTAAGAGTGACAATATTTTTGCTTGGGATTTACCAGCTTTCAAATAAAACGATTTATTTTCGCCTCAAAATATAGATTGATACATACACAGGTTATAGAAAGAAAGACAAAAGTATTGTGATAATAATTTCTACAATGTTTATGATATACTTTACATTACCTCATATTTCATGTTCTGATAAATTTGTCCCAATTTCTTTAACCTGTTCATACAAATACAGAACATTTTAGGTTATAGTTGTAATACATGTTTCTATACATTCACATAAACAATCCTTGTTCTGTTGTTCTTCTTACGAAACAATTTACATTGTCCAAAAAATAATGTCAAAGAGAAGACTGAGTCCTGGTAAAAACGAAAAATAATTGTTGAGTTTCCTCATTCTTTGTATGTCAATTTAGGAGAATATCATAGTAGGAATATCTCCTGAAAAGATATCGCTGTTAAAATACAAAATATGACAAGATATAGCTGAAGACTTCGATTCACAATTTTTTGCGTAGACCAATATACCAATTGCAGTGATGTGATCTTTAGCAAGTTTTAGTCTGTTAGTCAGAGGCTTTTATATACGATAATACAAAACCTCACATTATACATAATTCGATTTATGTTTTACATACTGAACTTTCCCCATTTGCTTCTAGGCATGGCAGTATCTTTCACAGTGTCAACATAATTGATTTACATTTGATATGAATCCCCATTGGTCGTCTTCCTAACATAATTATATGCATAACCTACTTATCTTATTCTTTATATTGATTATATATATCCTTCATTTGATTGTTCATGTTTTTATTACAAATATGTTTTGTTAAGTGATATATTCATGATAAATTTGTCTCAATTACGTTAACTTGTTCTTACACATATATACATAACATTTTGGGTTATGGTTTTTTCAATTTTTTTTTCAATTTATTTATTCAACCATAAAAATAGATATACAATAATAATTCATGGAAATATAAGAACATGGGGTTAGGAGCCCCTGAAGAAGCTTGAAAACAAACTTGTGATTGGTGCACCAACCATGACACATATATCGAGAAAACTAACAAAAACAACATTAACGGGAAATCAAATATATACAGTAACATTTTTTTTGAAGACCTATATGAGGATAAGACATTTACAGAAAAGCACCAACAAAGGACGCACACAGGACACGACGTCAAGCGACACTGCGTCCCTATATGCGCCCCCGCTGGCGCTTTGAAGTATTACAAAACATTTATATAAAAAATATAAAAATATAAAAAAAGAACAAACATTTGTCTACATATTCCCATTTACATACCTTGGTCTGTTCTTCATATTACGAAACAATAAACATAGTCCTAAAAAAGAATATGAAAGAGAAAACTGAGTTCTGGTAAAAATAAAGATTATTTATAAGCTTTGTTTGTCAATTTGAGAGAATATTAAGTAGGAATGTTTCCTGAAAAAGATTGCTGTTAAAATTTCAAATATGACAAAATATAGCTGAAGACTTCGGTTCACAATTTTGTGCGTAGACCAATATACCAATGGCAGCGACGTGATCTTCAGCAAGTAGTCTGTTATTTTGATATTACGATAATTCAAAACCTCACTGTATACATGAAGACTTATGTTTTACATACTGAACTTTCCCTATTTGCTTCTCGGCAGTATCTTTCACAGTGTCAACATACTTAGCAAATGATTTGAATTTGATATAAATTAAAGTTGGTCGTCTTCCTAACATAACTGTATGCATACTTTAAATTCCATATAGGTTTTATACGTATCCTTCGCTTGTTTTTTCATATTTTATTACGAAATATGTAATATTCATGTAACATGTAAATTCAATTTTAATTTAAATGATCATGTATATACTCGTTTGACCAGAACTCATCTTAATCTTAAAGAACTTAAATAAATATATAAAACGATTTATTGCGTTTTCGTAGAGCTTAGGTTAACGATGATCCATTTTCTTCAAATAAATTTCTAAGCTTTATGAGTTCGGGATAACTCGGTGATTTACCAAAGTGCTTTTATTTTGTTTTCCTCAATTATGATTTTTTTTTAGATTAATCAATACATTATACAGAACTTGTACTGTTCAAACATCGCAAACAATATTACCTATGGGATAACACAACAAAGTCTTCTTACCATTGACGTATAAATCTTATACTTTCTCAACCCAATAAACATGTAATTTCTCCAAGAACTTGAGATACATAATGAAATGATTATACAAGGATGGTACTCTACCAATATAGATGTTCATGTATATAAAAAAAAAGTATTTTCGATTTCACCTTGTGATTTAGGTCTACTTTGTAAGACGATGGAGTAACATGTTGACAATGTCACCACGTGATGGTCTACATCTATACATGGATTACATATGCAGCTTCGTGATGCTATAGCATTATCTTTTTACATGACTGTGAAATTCCATCAGAACAGCTAGTTATTATCAGTAGGAATACGGTTTACTATGTTTTTCATTAAACATTCATCCATAGTCATATACATATTCATGATTTCAGTTTCAAGTGTACTTCCACTCATAAAAAGATAACAACAATTAAAGCATATATTTAAAAATACAAATTATGAACATAGACACATGAATACATACATTTACTTATACGTGTACTTAAGCTGATAAGTGAGAACATATAAGACATGTACAGTTATAACTATATTCAAAGTGGAGGAACCGACAGAGGCCAAAGACCTGTCGAGGGCTAGGTTCTTGCAGACTTGCTTAATTTAAAATATGATTCTAAAACATTAGTAATTGAAAAAAAGAAATAGATAGTTAATAGTACGACGATTCGTAGCATGTGAGTAAATGCCTTTATTTAAGGAATTCTGTAAATATTTCATTGAAGACAAGTTTTATAGTGACCCTAATATGTAATTAGGAATATTTACAAGTATGACAATTCACAATGAGGGTACATACATTTATTTCAAGAATTCAGTAAACAGAACTTTGATTTTCTCTTGAATCAAAGTATACTACAACTGCCTCTTTAAGTACTACAATCTTGAGGCAACTATGCTAACGGCTTCATTTATCATTATTATACCATAACATGTTCTCTAATGATATCATGTTACATGTCTAATATTACAAGGTGTATTCACAATAATAAAAACATAAACCCAGGTCTATAAATTTAAATTTAAATGAAAATGTAGCAGTATACAATAATTTGTTTTGCTTTAAACAATGCCATTTCCAACAAAAGACTGTTAACATAATTATAAACTATACAAAGTGCAGATTTACACTCTGCCATGCTTTTACGATATTTACTATTCATATATCATGTAAATTTAAACGAACATTCTCTCTGAATGCATACGTACTCCATCTTGTGTAATAATATTGGAAAAGAATACATATTTCTCATTTATTTCCATTGACCTTTAAATTCTGACAAACAAAATGTATATTATAGCTAAATATATTAATCATTGCGGATGTAGTATCGAAAATAATATCGCTAGTGATATTCGTTTGTCTCGCAATGAGGTCAATAAGGGATCTAAAAGATCACGACGTTTCGTGCGCCGCTGCAACACTTCGTCAGGTGATAAAAACTAATGTAATCAAGCGTGTTTTATACTCTACGGGAGGACCGGCGCAGTGGTCAATAATTCGATCAATTTTTATCACCTGACGAAGTGTTGCAGCGGCGCACGAAACGTCGTGATCTTTTAGATCCCTTATTGACCACATTGCGAGACAAACGAATATCACTAGCGATATTATTTTCGAAAATGTATATTATTTCAGTAATATAATCTCATTTTATCTGAGTTGCAGCGAACCATTTTCATTGGCCCATTTGGGACTCTTCTTACAGGTACTGCTGGTATTATTAGTTGTAAACAATTATCTGTTGATACCTGAACTGGCTATGGTTCGCAATAGCATACTATACAGCACCTGATACCAATAATCGAGCCAGCAAAGTACCGTAGCGGATTACCCAATGTGGTCGATTAAATATCAGAGCAGAATATAATCTGATAACCTAGGTGATATAGTTGCTATAGTTATGTACTGGAACTATATTGTCACCTAGAATATATGATGACCCAGTAAGATACTGATAAAACTAGTCTTCCAGCGCGCGCGCGCTACTCAGCTATTGAGATCGCCGCCTTTAGATTATATTCTGTAACAGTAAGTTGCTGGGAATGCTTGTGCGGAATACGCGTGCGTATTATCACGCAGCCTATGCGAAATACATCCTGCGTGCTCGACCCGCTGTAGCGGCGGATCCAAGAGTTTTTTTTTAAAGGAGGGGCATGAAGTGTTAAATCATTGTGGGGTCCGGGGCCAAAGGGCCCCGGAAAAAATGAACTATAAGATGCTTTATGGTACATTCTGAGGCATTTCTGAATGCGTAAACTGAACATTTATTTGAAAATTCTTGGCTTTTTTCGGAAGGAAAAGGGGGCATGAACCCCAACGCTCCCCATGGTCCGGCCTAGCTGGCAGGGCTAGCTAGCGCGACCCGGCAAGGCTAGTTGTCTGCGGTACGCCCAGGACTGTACTGGCGTCGACCGCCGGCGTCGCCGCTAGACTATAGACCCGCCATGCCAGAGCTCGCATACTGTATACCTGCGGCTAGCATCAGCTAGTACAGTTTCAGCTGGTCGGCGCAGCTAGCCTTGCCCTGCTGGTGGTTCCTTGTCTTCACTCCAAAAATATATACCGTAAGTTTTAAATATAGACATTCATCTTAGTCAGAGGAATAATCGATAGTCTAATTATAAGGACTAATATTGTTTGAAAACCATTTGCCTTTCAGCCTTTGTATTTCATGAGACCTATCTAGTCCCAAATATAAACTTTTCTGTGTGTGATTCTATCGTTATTTGTGTGTGTGTGTTGGCATTTTTTCTACGAAAAAGTGTTGTACAATCAAAATTCATCCAACTTGAGCATACCAAATTCCACTTCACACTCCTATAATTTCAATGCATAAGGTCTAGCCATTAATTAACCGGTATCGACGTCATAAAACTCATTGGATTTCCTATTACTTTTCCACACATGCATGTAGATTTCTACTTCTAACTTAGGTCTACAAAACAAATACCGGTAGCCTAGATCTAGATCTAGGCCTACTAAATTATAAGGAGAAAATGTAAATTGTTGTTCAATTGAATATTGAATATAGGCCTAGATCTAAATCATTATGATGCTTCAAAATCATACTGCAGTTTAAATAACCTTAACAAATCAGTTCTCTGATTCACACTCACAGTCACAGCTCAAAATTGTGTTGAAAAACTGAAAAAACTGCCCCTTGAAAGCTTGATTTTATTCCATTGCACTTTGTTTCACTAGCGTTTGCGCATCGATAGACTTTATGATAGACTCTGTCTACATGTAGATCAACAGAAAATTCAATGAAATTTTGGGCAAACCTTGATAATACTGCGGCTATTTGTGCTGCTCACTCTCCTCATTTGGCATGTTTGGCGCTATATAGCCAATGTACTATGTAGGTATTTCATTTAAAATAATTATTTTAAAGTCAAGATGACTATATTGTCTACAAATTCTTGGCATGCTTGTGAAATGTTCCACCACTCATTCAAGGACTCTGCACAGTATAGCCTAACGGTTCATTGTGCACAATGCTTGCACATGTCTGTAGATTATATAGGCCTACACGATAAAAAACAACAACAATGGTTTATTCACAAAATCAGTAGGGGTGCTGGTACGAGAATAAGCATCGTCCGCATAAACGACAATACCCTCGTAAATGCAGACCATTCGCATCCAGAAAAATAAGGATCATCCACATTTTCGTGAAGGATCCGGATTCCTGATCCGCGCGTTGGTGATGCGAAAAACGAATTCCGCGATGATGCTCCATAATGCATTTTACACTTACGCAGAGACTTTCACTTTTATGAACAATAAGTCCTAGGGAAGACGGACAACCCATAGAAAGTAGACGGTGAACTGGGGGTATTTTATTACGCGGAATCCGTTTTTCGCATTAATTGCCAGCACGCCGATCAGGAACCCTGTACCCGCAGAGCACCGAAGAAGAAAAAACGTCTGTGAAAATTGCAGACTATCCTTATTTTTTTAGGTCGAGACTTGTCCGCGTTTACCAGGATATTCTCGTTTATGCGGACAATCTTCATTCTCAGACCAGTGCCCCTACTGAAAATGGCAATATTCCTCACATCAATTCCACTCTTAGAGAAATAACTTGGCACAAAGTACCCTGCAGGAAGTCAAGCTAGGGCCATGCAAGGACAAGTAAAAGAGCCACATCCATAATTGTAATTTGCAATTATTATTTTTCTTTTTCATAAAGATAGAGAATAATAGGAATAACTCATTGTTAGAAATACACATCACATGATTTGAAAAAAAAAAAAAAAAATATCTATTTTTCTATTTGGGACCATTAAATGGCAAAATGGAATGATGATGCATTATGGAGCAGGCAGCATGTTATTGGCCATTAACACATAATAACCAGGATTTTTCACTGAATATATTTTAGATGGAATATATTAATTGTTCTTTATGTTATAATTTCATTATATTTTAATCAATCAGATTTTATATGTTTTCATTAAAATGAGTTATCAATGTAATTTTTTTTGGGTAAAATTGTTTCTTAGGATCATACACTGGCCCAACTTTATTTTTGAAGAAAAAAATGTTATTGTTTTGGTAATTACTGTTGTAATCTAACAATACGAACAAGCAAAGGGCATATACAATAGTACACAATAAGCACTGACTTGAACAATTCAGGGAAAGCTATTTATAGTGGGAGGGAGGAGGGGGGGGGGGTAATGATCCTATGCACCTAATTCTGCATCGGTGTAGTACGTAGTTCCAATCATTTGCGATTTCCCCAGTGGTGTTATAAATTTGCTTGCATCTTCACATTGGAGTGAATGTTGTTATAGGGTTCTCACTATGAACATGACTGACAAAGAAAGCGGACAAAATATACAGTTCCTCAGGTAGACAAAGGAACATCCCTTCACTTCTATTATGTAAAAATGTGTAGTACAGGTGTCACATGCATATTCACCTTTTTACATAATAGCAGTGAAGGGATGTTCCTTTGTCTACCTGAGGAACTGTATATTTTGTCCGCTTTCTTTGTCCATCATGTTCATAGTGTCTATAGACTATTACCCCCCCCCCCCCGGACAATCCTGACAATTACCGCAAAAGGACATTTTACCCCCCCCCCCCTAAGCCTCAATTGAAGCTGTTATTCAACCCTTATACTGACAGCAGTGATCAAGGTTGACCTCTCAGTCATGAATATAAGCCATAAGAGGGGGGGGGGGGGGGGGGGGGGGGTTATACTTTGCACCATACAAGTAGGGTGATCCTATACACCCAATTTGTGATTTTTCCAAACATTATTTAAGTCAATTTTATAAATTTGCTTGCATTTTCAAATTGGAGTGATCGAATGCCGTTTGAGCAATGTTTTAATTTTATTTTCATATTGCATCTTTTTAATACAAACAGAAAACCTAACATGCGTGAAGATGTAGAAGATCCTCGCTATCCATCCACCTTCGCAGCTTCTTTTGCCTCACAATAAACCCCTGTCACAAGTCCTATTAAACACCGTGCCTGATTCTGGTGCAGCTGACAGCACTAGGGACACTTCGCCTCAATTGAAGCTGTTATACAGACCCTTAGACACAACCACTTGCCTGCTAATTACCTGCTATGAAAGAAATTAACATAATTGTGTAAGTACATCGAAGCAGCAATGGATGTGGGGCTGTCTCACTAACAGCAGTGATCATGGTTGACGTACTCTCAGTCGTATAATCATCATGGGCGGGGGTCATACGTTGATGCTATACAAGTAGCATGATCCTATACACCTAATTCTACATTCAGTGTTCCCATCATTTGTGATTTTCCCATAGATTTCCTTGCATCTTCACATTTGAGTGAATTTTGTTTTAGCATGGGGCATGGGGGGGGGGGGGGGTCATACTTTGATGTCATACAAGTAGCATGATTCTGTACACCCAGTTCTGTTTTAAGTTTTGTTTATAGATTTGATTGCATTTGACATTCTTGAACATGTATGATATCCTCGCTATCCTTCCACCTTCACAGCTTCTTTTGCCTCACAATTACTTCTGTCACATACAAGTCCTAACACCATACCTGCTTTTGGTGCAGGGAGCCTAAAGGGCATTTCCAATTTCCTTTGGTTGTTGCCACTTTTTTTTTTATGAATGCGTTTTAAGCCTTGTAATTGCGATATCTTAGTAATCATTTGAGGTATGAACTTCAAACCTGCTAATAGTATGTATCACTTTAGGAAGACAATCTGATTATATTTTGGGGTATAAGTAGGTCAAAGGTCACATAAGGATTTCTCTTTATGCCAATAGAAAAAACTCACATTGTTTAATACAGATAACGTTATAGAATTTACACAATGGAGGGATTTTATTTTTTATTTTTTAATCTCTGAAACCCAAAACTGTACAAAATCCAGGAATGAAAATTTAATCTAATAATACTTTGATCTCAAGATATATATTTTGGCGGACCCGCCTCCCACTAGCATAGAGTGTTGAAAGAGTCACACACTTTTTTACAGCAAACGTTATTGTTGAGGCATAACATAAACTGTTTTGCGAGAACGTGCAGTTTTCTTCATGTTGGACTGTTTTCAAGATATGTAATTTTCGATCTTTACCAATTAGTATTGCATCTGTTGGATCATTTAGAAGAAACACCTACTTATGATATTCATATTAATGTTTAAATGTGCCACATTAATCTGTACAAAGTAAAAAGGATATTTATTCAAGATTAAAATGATAGTGTTTAAGCCTATATTATACACTATTTATAAAAAAAAAAATCAGTAATGTGAAGATAAGTTGAGGCAGCAGTCTGCAATACTTTGAAACAGATAAAGTCCTGCAAAGGAAACAAAATAGAGCCTCAAGCACGTTAGGAAATGTGTGTCGAAGTGTCGAAATGAAAAATTATCTTACAGTAGTCTGATTGGTGTCCCTTTTTGTATCTCCCTTGCAGCTTTGCTCAAGCTCAGCATCCGTTATTACATTATTCCTTCACTTTTATCAAAATTTAATGAATTTTTTCTTTTCTCTTTTGTTTCTTTTATTTGATAGAGCTACTAGCAAAGGAACAACTTCAACACTGCATCAAATGGCTCGACCAAAGTTATCAGTGGAGCAATATTCAACCTGGTTTCCCCAAACAAAACAGCACATCCCAAAGAATGGTGAACTCCAGTTGAAAAGACATGCGATTCTGAAATAACCATGGTCATTTCAGACATCTTGCGGGAGAATTAAAAGGGGCAAGAACAGTCAGTGATTTAGATACATTTTACCATCAGGAGCATTCACTGCATTGCACAGTATGTAACTGAATAGTTGGAGAGAAACTGGACTCTGTGTAACTATACTAGACATGACAAGTACAGAAGCACTAGCTAGTAATGGACAAGGAATTTTTACTCACGTGAGCAGTTCAAAACCAAATCCAAGTAAGTTTTCCTCAAGTGTATCCAACCAGCCCTTCAAATGCTGCACCTAGACCACAAGGCCATCCAAAACTGCACCACTCCGACAACTCTGGGAGTTATATTACAGTCAGATCTTAAATGGAATTTCCAAGTGTTTGATATGATATCAAGTGCCGGCAAGCGACTATACATTTACGACATCTCAGAGTATCATGTGAAGATCTAGCAGACATCTTCTCGACATATATCCGATCTTCGCTAGAATACGCTTCTCCAGTTTGGTCCACATCAATTTCCCGAACAGTTATCTTGCAGTCTGAAGAAAGTGCAGAAACGTGTCTGCTGTATTATCCTTGGATAAGAACAGTTGTATGAAACCACTCGTTTCTCTCCAGAGTCTAACTTCTTGCCGTCTTGCCCTTCTTGAATCCTTTTCTCTCAACTGTTTAAGTCGTCACGAGATCGAATTATGTTCTACGCCAACTCGTCGCCAAACCTCTTGCCATGAACTCTGAAACTCTCTACACATAACTATACCCTATTGTAGAACTGAGAGACACCGCACTTCAATTATATCGTACGACTCCTTAACAACCAACTGTGATTTTAATTATCTTTGTCATGTTTTGTATTTATTTATTTTTGCTTACCATATTATTGTTTTTCATTCTTCTCTTTTCCATTCTTCATTCTTTTATCCTCCCCTCTCATGTACTTTTCTCCTTCTCTCTAAATCAGCAATTAAAGTACTTACATACATTATGATTATTATTACAATTTTGATTAATTACAAAAGAGTCATCTCAGAATGAAGTATCTTTTTAATCAATCTTTTTATTCATTATGTTTAGCTTGTTATTTAGATTTTTCACACCAATTAACCAATGTATCGGTTATTACAGAATTTTAAAATCACAATTATAGGCATGTATTTTCTGAGGAGAGGGTGGTGTTGACTTTTTGTGACTGCTTTTATTTGTGTTTGCGATGGGATTTCATTTCTTTCATTACCCATTGTCGGTTTAATTCAAAACTGTATGAGTTTTAGAGCTCAATAAGTCTTATTTACATGTAGGTATCAACAAAAGCTTATACTCTGAACATAATTGTTTAAATATAAGTTATACTATTTACAATTGCTATACAATTTCTTTTTGGAGCATTTTTTGGGTACTAAAGTTCTTGCTAGATGTAACCCAATGAAAAGCCATGCGTAAACAATTTTCAATATTATTATTCTACTCAAAGAAAAGAACGGG